>VZRF01006295.1:678176-997822 GCA_013396875.1 Vireo altiloquus
GCTTGCGCCGCCGCCTCGCCGCCGCGCTCCGCTTCGCCCCGTCCGCCGCCGCTTCGCCGCCACCGTTCCCCGTCGGGCCACCGCGGGCCCTGCCGCCGGTCCCCATCGCCGCACCGCAGCCGGAGGTTGCCATCGCCGCCGGGAGGAGCGGGGCTCGGCGGGCCCCGGGGCCGCCGGGGCAGCGAGCACGGAGACGGCGGCAGCAGCCGGGTAAATACGGCCGTGCGCCGAGGGGTCTCGGTGCGGGTCCTGCCCCTTCTCCTGGGGGGCTGTCAGAGCCCAAAACTTGGCGCGGCGAGGTCCTTGGGAAATTACACCGGCCCCGGACTCTCCCTGTGCGGAGGGAGAGCGGCGGTTTCCCCCCTTATTCCTTAGAGAGCTAAATGGGGGGGGAAAAAAATTGATTTCCATTTTAAGTAGTGGTTTCCCACTAGTTATGATTGCATTTGTATTTGCCTTACCGGCTAGAGCCATTTTAGAGACGGTTCAAAGATGATGCTGTCTTCTGCTAAGGCAGAGGATGTAACTAGTCATTTTCCCCCATTTAACACATTGAGTTGTGTTATTGCATAAATATCGTTTAATTTAAGGGAATATAACTTTTTAGATAGCATGCTGGATGAATACTTTGTCTGAATTCTTCCTACTGTCACGGCGGGCATACAAAGAGAACTGTTATGATTTATATATTTGGGAGGTGTTCTTTGATAGGCACTGCTTTGTAGTTGGGGCTGTGCACAGGGTGTTCCAGTCTTCTTTCTCTGTCTTGGCAAAGTGTGATTGGGGCATGTGAAGCTCTGTTTGGGCATCTGAAGTGGATGGCATCTTCGATGCAGATACCTTCGTACTGAATCAAAGTGTGAAGACTTTTTTTTTTTTTTCGTGAGTGGCATTCGCTCACTTAGGTTTTCTCTTGTTGCTCCTTGGCGCGGTGATTGTTTGTCTGGTGACTCTAAGCTGTGGTATGTAATAAGTTCATTTTGCATTTGTATTACCATGAAAAAAGAGATTTTCGTACTGGGGTATTCTAGGCAGTGGTTGCATGGTCACTTAATCCATCACACGTACAGCTGGAAAGAACGGTATACTCGCCTTTTCCTCTCGCATTGCAGTGTATTCTGCCCTCTCCCCTGTGCTGAGGCTTGGATTTGTGAGTTGCAGGGCTGATGTAGCTGGGAAGTCCAACAAAAAAGTATGTTATCTGCTGATTCATTGCCTCATGGGACCCCCCAAGAGAGAATGGGGGTTGCCTCTTGGTGATACGGGTTCTTAGGAGCTGCAGCCATAGAAGAGGTCACAGGTGATTGTAGTGGCATTAAAATTTAGGTATTGGTGTTATTTCTTATTGAAAGATGAGCTGTCCTGGAGATGCAGGAAGATAATGTTGTCTTTGACAGTTGAGCCAAGACAGGCTAAGAAACTTGCCTCTGGCCATTTGTTTTTACATGGTATTTCACTCTTACCTCCATCCTATTGAGTTTCCTGTATGGTGCCCTTGGAATTGCATTACTAGTAACTTCCACATTGAAAACGAGTCGTTTTTTAAGGGAGTGTTTTTCTGTCTGGTTCATGTCAGTTTGTGTTGTGGCTTGATGGACAGTTGGATGTTCACAGCTGATGGATGGCAACCTGGCATCCAGGACAGAACTTCCTTAAACTGACTTCACCATCAGTATCTCCCATTTCACTGCATCCGTGATAGACTGTGAACCTGTGCTGGCTGTAAAAAACTTTCAGTGCTGACTGTGTTGTTTCAGACTTGGAGAAATTTGATCTAGGAGTTATGTCTAGAAACCTCCCACTCTCCCTTTGATGGGGGGGAAGGCCACCAAAAATGTCCACTTTACACGAACATTATTTTTGACTGTTCTTCTATATTATTTTGCACCCTCCTGGCTCAAGTTAAATCAGTCCTCTCAGCAAATTGTTAGAGACTAATGATGTTTTTCTTGCCTGTTCTAACTTCAGAGAACGTTTGAAAAACTATTAATCCTAAAAATTAGGCATTAGCAGGTTAGCTAATGCTGAACTGATGAGCCAAACGGATTTTTTGTTTATTTACAGGATTACTGCATTTAAGGAAAGCCCTTCTGTAGGAAGCAATTGTCACAATAAGAGAGATCTTGAGACAATTAAATAGAGCTCTTCAAGCTGTATTGTGCTGACTCTTGCGTTTGCTAAAGCCCAGTGTAAGTAATTCTTAGCGTGTAACATCCACATTTTTTCCATGGAAGCTTTTGTCCCCCAACAGGTCTTTGACTGACAACTGATACTACTTCTTCAAAAGTGATGTTACAAAGCATAAAATACATATATAAGTTTATTTACTTTTTAAAAGTACTGTTTACAAACATAGCATTAATTAGAGAAAGATAAAAGCTGGTGTTATGCTGGTGTTTTCCAAGGAATCAAACTAAATGTGATGGAAACAAAGCAGACAGCAGATATGTTGGGTTATCATGACTGGTTAGGGTAAAGTTTTACTAAAAGTTTTAGGGTCTTATGACTTAAGATGCTCTCTCTTCAGAAGTTTGAGAATATAAAATGTGCAGATGTGGAGAGTTACACGAATATATTAGTAAGTGGGATTTTGGAGCTCTCGCTGAAGAAACATGAACTCAGAAGCCTGCAGAAGAGGAATTAAGGTTGCAACAAGGAAAGAGGCCTTTGAAGAGGGGAATAGATGGATAGGGGTGGAAGATGTGCTACGTTGAATGAAGACACTGATGGGATCAGGGCATGGGGTTGAAATGGAGAAAATACTTGAGTAAAAGTTCCAGGTTATTGTCCCTATCCTTCATATGAATTGGAGTATGAAAGGAGCAGCCTTAGAAATTTCTTACTACTTTTTCTTGGTTCTAGGAGGAGATTTTTTGTTTGTGTATTTTGGTTGTGATTTTTTTGTGTGTGTGGTTTTGCTTTTTAAATTATCATTTGTGAGATGGAATACATCCATTTCCAGGTAACAGCATTGTTGCACATTTTGTTGGGCATAACTGGGATGCTGGCAGCAGAGCTGTGTATTGGATGTTCTAAGTAGGGATGGTGTTAGTTTCTTAATAGCTGAGGAAAACTCTGTGGTGATTGGAAGAAGATAGAGTGACAGCAAAGGTTTGGGGTGAGTACTGAGACATGTAATGGAGGAGAGGATCAGGGCTTTGCAGTGAGAGATTTTTGCAGACTTTCACTTGTTCTTGCAAGGCTGACACATGCTGCTTTTCTTTATCCCTGCTGACCTGCGTGCTTGCTCTTTTTAAAGGTTTTGTTTTAGCTTCTTTGCTTTCGTGTAAGAAAATTGGCTGATTAGAGGGCTGGAGTGTGTGGGGTCAACAGAGAATGGAGAAATGACAAGCAGGTATGGAACCTGTTCAGTAATATGGCAGTGGTAACTGTGGTTTAGGTGACAGAACAGGAAGGGAGAAAAATGCAGTGCAGTGCGCACATAGGTATGACTAGTGGTGATGTTCAGTGCTCCAAATACAAAAACCTTTTAAAACTGGAATTTCTTTAGTTTAAAAAAAATAAATCATGAAGTTCGAGTATTTACTGCCCTACCTGCTGTCTCTGGGCGACCTGTATAGGTCAGTCATAGGTAATCCAAACATTCTTAATGTAAACTTTCCTTTGCCCAGAGTTTGTTCTGAGATACAATCATCCCTTCTCTGTCTTCAGTGGAGGTGATTGTCATCTATATGCCCAGAGTCTTGATGACTAGAACATGGCCTTGAAGATAGTAATTTCTTGAGGCAGCCCTGAAAATTCAGTGTTACATTGGGCACAAGTGAGCCTTCAGAATGTGTTTGTATGAGACACGTGCACCTTGAATATGTTGTATCTCAGCCACGCTGTTGCAGGATCATATTGTGGTGCTCAAGACAGTTGGTCTTAAAAAGTAATTAAAGTGTGTTCTGATAAATGCTGGGATTCAGTTTAATGGAACAAAACAGAAATCACTAATACATTACCTTAGCGTAAAACTGTATGCACAATGGATTCTAGTACAAATTTGTACTGCAGGTGAACTTTGTTAGGTAAACTTGTGAGGGAATCCTTTTGCTTTCTGTTGGAGATTATGTACTGTTCTTTTGGCCTCAGAGGACTGAGCTGAATCTGCTGCGTGTTCTCAGGGTGGATGCAGACAATTCAGTGCACCTGCTGCTTGCTACTGCAGTTTTCAGCAGTAAAAGTGGTGTGCAGTGCATGACTGATTTGGCAGAACTGAAGCTGGTTCACTGCTTCCTGTTAAGCAGAATCTAAATTGTGTGTTGGTTTAAAAAAGCAAATCAAGTATCTCTGTCTTTAGGCAGTCTCATCTGTTTTTTGTGGAACTCCCCATAACTGATCATTCCTGTATTCCAGTGCTATATTTTAGAATAATGTGAGGTGTAACTAGTTAAGCATAACTTACCAGTGATGATGTTTTGTGCACTGTGTATGTGTACAAAGGAAGGTCTGTGCAGAGGCAATGGGCTCAGGTCTTCTCTGCTGTAGAGTTTTCAGAGGCAACTTTATTTAGTTGACTCTGGTTTATCTATACCAGTAATAAATAATGGTAATGGGAATTCTGCTATAGAAGGTGTTTCTAGTGTCATTGGTGTTTTTAGTATAATGTTGTGCTTACCTGCTAAAAGCAGCATGAGGTGAGGAAAACTGCTAAAAACATCACTGCTAGGAAAATCTTTGTTTACACTGGTTTATACTTTGATTCATGTTGTTACTGAAGTTGTAAAGGGCCAGAAATCCAGACACTTCATTAAGAAATTTCTGGCACTGTTTTAATTCAATGTTTATTTAGCTGCTTCTTCTCTACAAAGGAAGGAGCACAGCAGCAAATTTGGGACTTTGTGACTTTCTCTTTGGTTTCACATCTTCCAAAATGCTGCTTTATGAAAGGTATTTTTGAGCTGAAAATTTCTAGATAATTTAAATATAGAGCATGTTATTAGCACCTGGGATGAGAAGTTAAATGCAGTCAATACCCTCCACTTTCTTTAGTAATTAAGTAGAACTGAAGTATTTGGAACAGTTGTTCTTCTAGTTTGATTTTTAAATTGATCCATTCCCCGTCCTTCCCCCCAAGTCGCATTTATTAAACAGAGCAGAATCACTTTCCTTTTTCTAGCTGAGACTAAAATCCCCTGATTGATGAGCTTGCACTCTTTCTTCAATTTACAGAGGCGTTCACCGAGTCTCCGCTCTGAGTCTTCACTGGAACACAGTTTGCGGATTACTGTTGGTAATGATCGGTATTGCATTGGCACGCCGGAGCGAAGGAGGCTGCCTGATAGACTGGGCTCACCAATTGATAACCTGAGTGACAGGTATGGTCCTCCACAGGTGGGGATTCACATGGGTGAAACAGTGTGGGAATGGCTCTACTGGATGAGACCAAACATCTCGTTAGCCCACTGAATGCCTAGGGAGTGAGGGTAAGCATGTAGTGATGCTTCCCGGGAATATTCCCCCAGCCTCTCGCAAGTTGCGGTGCAGGGAATTCCTGAACAAAAGTCTCTGCCTGTATAACTCTATAAACAGATATTTCCTCTGTAATTTTTGTCAGCTGCTTCTAAATGCCATATAAATTAAGCATGCACAGCATATATTGCAGGAGGGAGTGTGATGTCACTCTGGTGCTTCCTTCCCCTTCAGGGTGGCATGTCACATGGAGACACTTCATTTGACATTTCACTGCTTCAGCCACCTTCTGTTTATTATGAACCTACCTAGTCCTTACTGAAAGGAAGGTTGTTTAGTATAAGGATAGTGTAAAGCTTCAACTTTATCATTTATTGGGAGGAATTGTCTACTTTCCTGATTTTTGAGACTAATCTAGAAGAAAACTCTAGAGCAGCTTGAAGAATATTATTTTGACTTTAAAAATCTTGCAGAAGAGAGCATAGTCAATAGAAGTGTTAGAATTCTTAGGATCCCTTGATTGAAACTGGAGAAAAACAGTTAAGGGAGAGAATTCTTTTGTGTTAAAAATACTGCTGTGAACAGTGAAGTGTAAATATTAGTAGATACAGTTTGGAAATCTTTGCCTTCGGTAGGAGAACCAGTATAATCTGGCAAAAGAAAAAAAATCAGAAAACTGTGCAAATAATTCTCCTTGTATTGAATTGCCAAGTTAAAGATGGCATAGCTTGTGCTCCGAAGCATATAGTTGCACTTTTGGGTCAGGGGTAAACATCCAGCACAAAAAAAAGCACTACCACTTCCATTTTTTGATGCAAATATCATCAACTGTTAAAAAAAAAAAAAAAAAGAGAAAGGGAAGTGAGCAGAATAAATGAATTTCCTGTCTTTCTCAGGTGTAAAGTTAAGTTTCAACAGGTGTACAAAACCAAGTGAGAGTTTGGTTTTTGGTACTGTCACTTTTATGCCTTTACCTCAGTTTTCCTGGCAGTTCTCCTTAGTGTTTGATTTGTAAATCCCCTGTGCAGTCTGCAATCTTCTGAATGAAATGAGTGCATATGCTCAGGGAGAGTACAGTGGTTGGAAGGAGAAGGAAGTGATATGTAGGAGAACTGGCACTTCTTTGGCAAGTTAGGAACATTTGAGGGCAGGGGGTGGTGGTGTCTGTCCCATTGCTTCATTTTCTCAGGCAAGATTTTAGGTTTAACCTCTTCCGTGGTGCTGATGCATGGTTAGAAGTAACAGGTATAGTGGAGTTTATCTAACATAAGAGTGAGAAATCACAAAAGTTGACTTCTCTGTTGCAGAGCCCATAGATGCGGAAAGGAATGGTAAGAATAGACTCCAGAGAAGGTTTAAAAGAGACAGATGAGTTAGAATGAGAAGAAGATAAAGTGAGACCATGTAGACTTTAATCTTTAAGTGACTTCCTGTGTACTTGTAGTGTAAGTATGCAAGAACTTCATGTTGTTACATTTACTCTTTTCTTTGTCTAATGTGTGCTGGCTGCACTTTCCTGAGTGATGCCCATTGTCCAGAAGCTTAAAGTATGTGACAGCCGAGTCACCTGTTAGCTTTCCCTAAGTCATCTAGGTACTGCTTCTGAATTCTAAATTTCTTCACTGCTAGCCATTTTGTTTGTTTTCAAAAGACGCTTGGTATTTGGTTAAGGACATTTTTTATCGAGTATTTTTCATCATGTATTTTTCCCCCTGTCTGAGAGGCTGCCCTGGTACTGGAACACTGACTTTATATCTGTCTCCAGGCTGTAGTGTTACTCGTCATATCACATTTTTATTTGGCATATGGTATGTTCTCATTCTAATTTAAAAAAAAAAAAAAGCAAAAGAAAAAGTGTTTCCTGAAGATGTCATTTCAAATTCTGAAGTAATTGGAGCAAACAATTCCGAATTTAGCTATTCTCAGCTATTTTAGCTAACTACTTCTGTATTTCAAGCAATTACTTTGACACATTATTCTCTGTAATTTGTATGGCTTGGGATGGTAGAGAGATTCATTAGCCTATAAAGGAAATAAAATACCAAAAGATGGAAGTCAGGGAGGCTTTTAGTGTCTCCTGCAGCAGTGGATTTTCAGGATGCCTGAGCAGACTTTCTCAGGGTGCATGTTCATGTGCAGGACCATCCCAAAACATCTGTCTGTAAGAATTTGCTCCTAGTTTCTAGGGCAGCTGGTCACCTGCATATGTCTAAGTAGGCATACTGGGTGCTGCTGGGCTGTGTCTTCATGGTCACCTAAGCAGCTTCAGTCTCCTGCTTTGACTGATAAGTATATTTTTGTCTTCCAGAATCTCAGTCTGTCAAAGTGAAAAATAAATCTTTTCCCTCTCCCTGTCTTCCATCTCTTTGGCACTCAGTAGTTTTTAAGATATTCTACTACTATTTGGCATAAGCTATAGAGAGCATCCCACCAATTCTTTCATCTGAGATTAATACAAAAGATCAACCACATCGCTGCAGAGACTTGGTCTGCATTAAGCTGTGTTCTGAAATAGCGTTTTTGGCATAATATCAAGAGTAACAGTTGGCTTGAATATGAGCAGCTCAGCTGACTCCCTATTCAAAGACTCTGTATTAAAGTGGAGTCCTGTTGGTTGCTGACAGCAGAACACCACTATTTATTTCTGTTTCTGTGTATGTGAGTAAATATACCAAAAAGTAAATGACCTTACACTAGTAGGTCTCTGAGGCATTGTGTGCATAGCCTGTGATCTGTTTTCCATCTCTGAAACTGCACATTCCAGTCATTTACGGATTCTCTGTTGGTGAAGGAATTCGTATGGTCTCAGTGGTACCACCTTGTGTCCTCTGTCAGGGATGTGGTAACCAGTAGTGGAAATTACTGGCTGAAAGCATCCAAACTAATTAAGAGGGACATATCTCTATTGGACTGTATGCACAGAAAACGTGTTCCATAGAATCCTGTACGTCAAGTAATCATTTTTCTTGCTCCAGTATTTAATCTTCAGGTTTTAAATTTGCATCTTAGCTGTTCAGAGTGTATTTGGAATGTCTTACTAGTTGTAAATACAGTAGGTTTGCTGTTCCTTTCTTTCCGAAGTATGATTAAAAATTCTTCTACTTTGTCACTGCAGTCAGAGTGTTTGAATTGTACGTGACAGCTGCCAGATGTGCATCTAAACAATGTTACTTGCACAAAAGTCAGCTGAAGGTATATGGCGAAACACATCTGTTACTCCATCAGGTTTGTTCATGCAGCTTGTACAGGTTTAGCAGGCTCTCAGAAAATGTGACACTGGGAATAGACATACCTTTATGTAGATTGTGACAATGACATTTATTTATGAAATTTAATTTAGCTATTTTTAGATACTTTTGTGCTTTTGGAGGAGGTGGATGTATGTAGTTTGCTGAGAACTGGAAAGATACTGTGTAATACAGTGGGTACAGATGCATGCCAGATTTGCTTCATTAGACGTGTTGGACTGATAAAGTACTAAATGCTTTGCAATGATGCAAAGTAAAGTGAAGTTCTGTATTGGTTTTGTTCTTAAATATACATATGTGAACTATGAAAATACTCAAGAAAAAGACCTTGTCTGTGCATCTCTGTTATTCTTTAGCCTGAGGTGAAAATCTGGGGTTGTAATTTATGTGCAAATTTTTTGAAGATGTCTTCTGGCATGACTTGATTTGTCCCTTCTCAAATCTATGGAGGGACCTTTTTGAGTAGGAGGAGGTGATTTTTGAGGATTCAGGCCAGTATATGTAGTTTATCTCAAGTTGATTCGCTCAGGAAAGAATTTTCCATCTCACTGATTTTGCTTAAGGAGCACATTTTCTTTCTTGGACGATTTTGATAGAATTTGAAATAACAATGAGTGAAACCAGCAGCTGATAACTTTTAAAGTGGTTTGGTTGGTTTCTGCCTTACCTAAAGAAAAGTCCCAGAATAGTTTTTAGGCATGGAGAAAAAGGCCTTAGTAAAAACAGTACTCCTAATTGGAGGTATGTGTAGGAATTGATCCGAAAGAAGATACTCCAAGGGAAGAAGCTGGTTATTGAGATGTTGTGACAGTTGCACATCTACTGCATGTAATATTGCAGGGGCTGGCACAGAAGAATGATACCATTACACGTAATCTCCCTGGTTTATAGATATCAGAAACTGTGCTTTTTGGGTATGGGGTTAATGTGACTAGTGACAGTGCTGTCTACATATCTGTTGCAAAAGAAAATGTTTGAATTTGTGATCCTTGTCCACAGATGAAGATAAAAAGAGGATCTAGTTGCATTTGCCAGTGTGAAACTGAATTACACTTTGAATAATTCATATGAAATCTGACCTTAGCATCTTGCTGGGAGAGGCGAGGAAAGGGATTGTGGTCTGAAATATGATAGTAAGGTTTTTTTAAACGTGTAGTCTCTCACATTCACAGAAATTAATCCATCCTATCAATTTTTCAAGGCTCTTATTCTTCAGTATGAGTTGAATTGTTCATGTCACTGTGTTTGAGGGTGACTTCCTAGGAGAGATGTACAGTACCATTAAAAATAAGTCTCCCTCTCTACTTTACCTTTTAAGTACATACAGTATTGGTTCTGCTTGGTGAAGGAGATGTTATTTTGAAACTGATTTGGAATTTTCTTAGCCCTGAGTAAGACTTCATTTACTCACATTCAAGTACTTGTATTTATTCTGTGTTTCTATTGCACAGGGATGATATGGCTGATGGTCCAATATTCACTAGAGGCCTCACATGTCCTCGAGGCCTTGAGAGATACCCAGTGCATGAAGATCAGCCTTCGAGTCCCTTAGTTCCGAGGCATGACGAAGACTACCGCAACAGAGATGTTTTCCTCCACCGTTCAGATTACAGTCCACACTATGGCCGTCGGGAGGAGCTGCCTCGTGGATCTGACAGAGATGGTGACAAACTGAGGAGATCCCCCTACCCACTGAGGGCAGAGGAGAGGGGACGAGAAATAAAGCGTCCACGGTATGAAAAGGATGAGAAGACACACGGTGTGAGTGGAGAGCATCAGGGTTTCTCATCAGGAACACGAAACTATCGCAGACGAAGCCGCAGCCGTAGTAGAAGCCTGAGCCCATCATACCTGAACGAAGAATTCCGAGAGCTTGACCGTGCAAGGAGGAAAAGAGAAGAGGAAGAGCGCAGTAGAAACTTGAATCATGATGTGTCAGGCAGTGGCTATGTGATCCCTGGCTTGACTAACACGGTACAGAATTCTGAACCTCGGTATACATACAGGAGCGAAGAAATCCCACCCATGCCCAAAAAATCTATTTTGAAGAAACGAGTAGAGATGGAAGTAGAGTCTGCTGTTCAGGTTTGGTCTCTGTGTGTCTGTCTATGTGCTTCTACTTTTCAAAACAGTTACTTCATGATACAGAATGTTAGTTTGATTTCCAAAATAGAAAAGCCAAATCTTTGTTTCCTTTGTTATCTTTGAGAGGATAGGTATCTTTTTGCAGGCCTGTATAAGTTAGAATTGCATTAGAAGCTTTAAATGGTTATGGCATTTAATCAAGAATCGTATATATATATATAAACTGAGACAGAATAAAATGTCTTTGTGGAAATTCAACCCAGGGTACAGAGATCTGGGCCAGCTTTTATAGAAAAGCTGACTCTTGTAGTACCACAGGTAGTCATGGTATTAATTGAAGCTCTTCCCCCGTTTCAGTGTCTGTTTCTTGTTTCTTTATAGAGTTAGAGAACTGCCTAATGCATCCTCAGTACCTCTATCTGAAAATGCCTTTTAAATTCCTTTATTTTTTTCCCTTTGGACTGTAGGCTGGGATCAGCCCTACTTAATTTTTACCCAACCTATACCAATTGAGTCTCAAAATTAGAGCAATGGACAGATACAGTGACTACTGTAATAAATTGACTTTTTGTGTTTTAACACATCGCTTTGATTTGCCTGTTGTACTGATCAGTGTTGGTTTGCCAGTGAAATGTTTATCTCAGGAGTGCTCTGATACTGAGGATCCCATTCCTATTTCCCATTACTGGAAATGGTATTTCATATGGCATTAATTTTGAAAATCTGAAGAACTGACTGGGAATAACCCCAATGCAGTAATTTGTACCTCAATTAAGGTATTGAAATCCTGTTTGACTATGACTAAACTCAAAGCGTATCCAAAATTCTGTAATGGGGTTTCAATTTTAAAATTTCGGTTCTTTGCTTGCAAAATCTTTGTGAAATATAATTGTGATTTTTGTGTATTCTCTGAGATAAGCAATTAATATTGGATATGGCATTCCAGAATCATCAGGCAACTTGGTTTGTAATCTTCTGTGTTCTCTTTCAACTGTATATTGGCTCTTGTAACACTTTCATTCAGCTGTGAACTCAAGGAGAAATGAACATGTTCCTTTGTTTGTTCTGTGAGGTGCATAGTGCCTTAGAAGGCCTTTCAGTAAATAGTATCTTCTCTCTTTCAGCCCGAGGGCTTTTCAAGCAGTCCAGCCCCTAGCAAGGATCTTCCTCTTCTTTCTAGTCAGTCGTCTTTGCCGCAGAGCAGCAACATGGCTCCTTTTGCCTCTGAAGTGGAAAACTTTCTCAAACGGTTTAACAAAGACTCCATTGCAGAGTCTGCAAACAAGGAGTTGCGTGAAAGTTTGTATGAGTGGAACCCACTCTCTGGGCCTCCCAAAGACGCTTCGGTGTTAGAAGAGAAGTTTGGAAGCTTCTTAAGTCACAAAGAAAAGGTAGAACCCAAGTCAGAACCCACTGACCGCCATACTGACTTCCTGCTGCCTCACGAGAGGGCCAGTCAGGATGGCAGTGGTTTCTCCCGAATTCTGGGCATGATGGCTGATTCTGTCAGTGCTCAGGAGAAGAGGAGGCGTAGCTTTCCTGACATTGAAGATGAAGAGAAATTTCTTTATGGTGATGAGGATGAAGAGACCAAAATTGAATCTCTCCCCATCGAGAAGCCCCCAGTGAGTTGTAGCAATGAGATAATAATCCAAAAAATGAGCCCACCTCCTTCTCCTGCTCCAGCTGTCAAGATGGATCCTTTAGAAGAGCCAAACGCAGAGTATGCAAAGATCCACGACTTACTCAAAACCATTGGGCTTGACATTGGTGTTGCAGAAATTGGAAAACTGGCTGTCCGTACCCAGGAACGCCTTCATGGCAAAAAGCTGGCGTCTCGTTCTCCGGATCGGCGCTCTTCAGACGCTCGCAGACTGGACACCTGGGACCTGCGCCGCAGCCGGAGTGACACTCGTTCTCCCGAGTCAGGCCAGCAGCGCTCAGCATCACCTCCGGGCTCTTTCCAGCAGTCTAAAGATGCATCCTCTCTTCAGAAATCAGAATATACTAAGAACAATCCGGTGGGACAGGAGATGCCTCCACATGCACCAGAACAGCCTCTTCCTTCTGTCTCTCTCATTCCTTCAATTCCACCAACTCCTCCTAATTTGCCACCTACACCTACTTCTGTTTCCCAATACCAAATTCCCAACTATTCTCACTACACTGCCGCTCAAATTCCCCAAAACTATCCACCTCCCACAATGGCTCCTCCAGGATACGATGCATATGGGCACTATATGGCATATGCAGCCCCTGGCTGGCCCATGTACCCCCATGCCCAACAGCCTAATCCTGCACTCCCAGAAGCTCATGGTCTTCTTACTATGGCCATGTCAGCCAACCCCACACGTCCCAATCTCCGGGTGATTGAGACAGTCTCTCTGGGTAAAGATGTCCCTGATGTAAAAAGAGATGGTTCTGTGCTTGTTCAAGTCCCTACCACTCCTTCTCATTCCAAAGCACCCCTTCGTCTGTCTTCACACGCTCTCAAAAATACCACAGAAAGGATGTCAGATGAAAAAAATCGGGCGGCTCAAAAGCAGAAGGTATGTTAGGTATTCTGATACTTCAAAATGTGTTGGGTTGCTTGATTGGTGGGGTGGAAGCTTCTTCTCTTCAGGTGCACATTTTTCTTTTTTTTTTTTTCGGAGTTGCTCCAGTTTAAAAATAGTTTGACCCAGTTTACTTTTGTTAAAGATTTCTGAGCATTTGTCTGTATTAATCTGTGACACTTTTGAAAAATGTGTTTTAAATCCCCTGATGCCTTGATGGGGCTACCTGAAAACGGAGGCTAGACAAAATTAAGAGGATAAAAGTGGGTATTTATTGAAGGGCCTTGAAGGTACACTTCGGGCAGTCAAAAGCCTTGAAAGAGGCTACACCCAAAATGGATGACCAAGTCACGGATTTTCATACTTTCACAAGTTTGGTCCGTTTGCATATTGGAGTTAATTCTCCAATTACAATTTCGGGTAATGAAGTCATTACCCAAAGTTTGTTCCCCACCTTCAGCCACTTTGTTTATGTATTTTGGGGCCTGAGACACTAAAGTGTCCTTGAAGTTCAGGCCTAGAGAGGATTTGTTTTGTCTGGCAGAACAAGAGGCAAGAGGTACAAACTGAAACATGGGAGGCTCATCTGAACATGCTATATTGTACAATAATACCATGGTTATACCTGTATTGGACATTCTTAAATACAAACTAAAGTATATTGTCATTCACCATCACATGCAATCTTCTCTTTACATTTTTATTGTTTCTCTTAAAAAATCACAAAATGAGAAGAATTTAAGGGAAACTCTACTTGGAGGTTCTGACACCAGGTTGTGGGTGTTAATGTTTTCCTCTTCTAATTAACTTGGTTTGTACAATAATTAAAGAGCAGTGGGGAAGAATGTATTTTAGTATAGGAAACTGTAATTACACAACTGTCAAAGAACTGGAAGATTTCCAAAAGTTGTTTGAGTTTTCAGACTGTTGTCCACTTGCTCTTTGTTATTAAAACAGGGGCATAGAATTATATGGGTTGGAGGGGACAATTAAAGATCATCTAGTTTCAACCCCACTGCCGTGGACAGCAACACCTTCTACTAGACCTGATTGCTCAAAACCTCCTCCAACCTGGCCTTGAATACATCAGGGTTAGAGTGTCCACAATCTCTATGGGCAACCTGTTCCAGTGTCTCACCATCCTCATTGTAAAAAAATTCTTCCTTTATATCTAACTTAAATCTACCGTCTTTTAGTTTGAAACTGTTGCCACTTTTCCTGTACAGACCTTGGTAAAGTATCTGTACCCATTTTTCTTCTGCACCCCCTTTAAGTATTGAGGCTGCCATAAGGTCTTCTATTATGATGGAGCCTTTTCTTGACTTGCATGAAGTGCTACATCAGCTAATAAGTGAGCTTCCCTGCTTGCAGCAATAATAATTTCTTCAGCTGACACAGCTGAAATTTCATTCTTAATGAAATTAATACCTTTGGAAGAGCTCTCTTGGCTAAAGGTCTGTGGTTTTCTCCTGCCCTGACAGACCCTGGTAGCTCATCTGTGCATCTTGGTAGAACTTCCAAGGCTTTATCTGCACTACAGACGTCTTTGACTTGGGCTTAGTCCACTGGGTTTTTCACTGGGATGGCTTGGAGTATAAAAGTTTGCTTGCTCCAGTTGATGCCCCCATGCTGCAGAACACTCAGGAGGAGAGAATGGTGCTTTGGTGATAAAAAAAAAGAGCACACAATACCAAAATAATAATTTAAAAACCCCATATGGTTGATCTGTGTTGGTAGAACTACTTCAGGAAGGATTCAGGGATGCAGCCAATATTTGCATTGTCGTAATAGAAGTGATTGTCTAGGGAAGTCAAGATCACTTGTTTCTTAAGGGAAGAGTCTAATAAGTTTTAAGAGCCTTGTGAAGATAAGAAAAAAAATAGGATTTGACTCTTGAAAAATGAAGCTGGAAAAGAAACCGAAAGAACTTTTCAGTTTTCTTTTTAGCATATTAGTTTGTTTCCTTCTATGAGAATCAATGAAAATCAGTGGAAAAAGGATTTGTGAGCTCCTCATGCCACAGTTTACCTTATAGAACGAGAAACAAATTTTATCCTGATGTTTCATTTCAGATTGAAGGAAAACCTAACTAATAGCTAAAATGGGCCAGTCAAAGCAGGAGGCAAGGTGAAGGGCTGTGAAGGCTGATGGAACAGGCTAGCTGTAGAGATACTGCATGAGTTTTGAATGCCCATTTGGCATTGATCTTGATTAGCCCTGTAGATGATAGTCAGCTGAGCCTAAGGGCCTTGGGAAGTGGAGCAACAAACAGCGGTTTAGAGGAATTGCCCAAAAGAAAAAAAATTGCCTACCAACAGGGTTGAAGCGTGACCACACAATACAGTTACCTTCAGATACAGAGAGGTGTATTTATTGTGTTAGAATACTCAAGAACATTTTGGGAATTGCGAGCAGTGTGCCTGAAACTCTGAGGTGTTCCTGTCATTCTTGTGAGACTGTTTAACTTGTGTTGGGAAGAGAAGAAAATCCAGACACCTTCCAATTTATTTAGGTGATAGAAGAGAGAGAAAAACTGAAGAGTGATCGAGAAGCGCGGCAGAAGAAGCTTTACTATCTCAAGACTGAATTGGACAGGCTTCGTAAACAGCAAGGTAAAGTGCATTGTTCCCCCACGCCTTAGCCCCTGCTTCTTTTTTTGCCCCCATTGGGATGTGTCACAAGTCTTCGTACCTAATAGGAGAAGGGGGGACCGAAATAGTAATAGTCCATAACAGTATTTTCATAGTCCTCGCAATACAAAACTCTTGAGAAAACAGTGACCTAGTTACTGTATTAAAATCAATTACATCAAAATTTGGCTGTTACACTGAAGCAAACACTTGCTCTTGCATCTTCTTTGGTAGCTTGATAAGCTAAAGGAATTGTACTTTATGCATTTTAGTGCTTCCTTAGAAGAAGTGACAAATAGTAACTGAAGATGTTATTGTGCCTTTCAATTGTTCATGAATATCTGGAGATGGAAAAGTCTTCTCTTAACAGAGCTGATTTTTGTGTCTTGAAAACTTGTTTGGTTCGAGTAAATACTTCCCTCACCTTTGGAAAATAATACTTTCAGGTTAGAATATGCAATTTAACTTTTGCTCATTTGGTCACAGGGAAATAGTGATTATTAAATTCATTCTCTGGAAAATTGTGGTGCCTCTCTTACAGTGTGTATTATGGCAGTCCTATAGAGGCAGATCATGCACATTTATTGATGCTGTACCTGAGAGTTCCATCTTTACAACTTTATAGTCAATATTGATCTGAAATATTTTATATTAGTATTTTACTTGTTGCTGGAATTGTTGCGCAGATCTAAAGTCAATTTTCCTCTTACATTTCTGACTCTTCTGCTTCCTTGATTGTCGCAGGAGAGATGTTGAGGAAAAAACGTCGTGAGAAGGACGGACACAAAGACCCCTTGTTGGTTGAGGTGAACAGACTGCAAGAGAATATTATGAAGGAGATTGCAGAGCTGCATAAAGAATCTGATGCGGCTGACAAGAAGCAGTCTGAGCTTGACAAAGTAGCACAAATCCTGGGGATTAACATATTTGAAAAACCCCGGAAACCATCTGTGGAAACTAAAGATTCCTCGGAAAAGAACAGCAAGTCAGAAAATGCAAAAGGTGTAGAGAAAACATCTTCCTCCAACAAGGTAAAGTCTTACAGTTTGTGTGCTAATGATTTTCCCACTAAGAGAAGAGGGGGTACTAGGGAGACAGCTGGTCCCAAACATTTACTAGAGGATCATTTGATGTCATTTGTTATCACATGTCATACACTGGCTTTGATGGTGCATTCAGGTGAGAGTCAATGTATCAGTGTATATAACGTCCCTCAGATTTTGTGCAGTTCAGCACTACTTACTGTTTTTTATCTTGGTTTTGCTGAGGTGTTGGTTGGATTGAACAGTATCATGAATGTTTGTAGCTTTTTGGTCTCAATACTATACCAGGAGGGTAGACTTCTTTTTCTGTACAAAATTTCTGGCATGGCCTTTCAGGGAGGAGTGTTTGTATCAGCAAAGCTCTCTGAAAGTTGGGAGCATGTTGGTCTTGTCACTGGGTAATGATAGTAACAAATCACAAGACTTATATATGATTGTCAACTTAACATTATTTTTATGTACATGTGTTCTCTCTTAAGAAATGTTAGTATGCATCAGTATGGTCTCTCTGACGTGGTCTTTACTACTCTGTGCTGGATGTACCAGAACAGGCTTACTGCATTCCAGAAAGTAGTTTTTACTTTGAAAGTAATATGGGTGCTGCCATCTGAAAGGTTAAGCTTGTACTGAGGAAATCAATTGTCCTGCTTTTCAGATGTTTATTCAAATACGTAACAGAAGTAGCTAATGGGAAATTGTAGGTGAATTTTGTGTAGATCTTAGCATAAATATTTTTTGCAGGGAGAAAAATGTTAGTAGGGTAGGGAGGTATAAGGACAGCTGAGAGGGCACCACATCAATGTATCTCAAGGGAGGGTGTGAAGAGGAAAGAGCCAGGTTCTTCTTGGTGGTGCCAAGCAGTAGGACAAGAGGCAATGGGCAGAAACTGCACAACAGGAAGTTCCAGCTGAACATGAGGAAGAACTTGTCTACTGTGTGGCTGACTGAGCACTGGAACAGATTGCCCAGAGCGGCTGTGGAGTCTTTCTCACTGGAGATATTCCAGAGCCCTCTGGACACAATCCTGTGCCGTGTGCTCTGGGATGGCCCTGCTTGAGCAGGGAGGTTGGACCAGATGACCCACTGTGGTCCCTTCCAATATTACCCATTTTGTGATTCTGTGTTTCCTGCAAGGTCACTCAAATGTGTTTATCCTGTAAAATTTTCTTTGTTTTATTGTGATCTGAGAACTCATTAGGTGTTTTTAATTTAAAGGCTTGCTTTTGGTTTTGTTTTTTGTTGTTTCTCAAAACATCTCAGAAGTTTACTGTCCACTTACTTTAACAAATCATTTGCTCCAGTCACCACTTCATAAAGTAGACAAAAATGTTTGTTAAGTCCTACACTGAATTAAGTTATATTGCTTTCTTTTCTTGAGATATGACATGTGTGAATATACTTTTCATTATTTTAATTTGCATTGTGTGTATTGTCCAAACTCATAATGACCTGATTCCCTTTTCATAGTTCCTTATTTTAATGTGGAAAGTTGTGAGTTCTGGACAGGAATATTTAATGTTTTCATACATATGTAGGCCCGTAGGACACGGCCTTCACACTCTAAAATTCACTTTGTAATTCTTGTAATTAACTTTTTTTTCATTAAAAGAAAGATGATGCAGACCTTTCAACACTGAGATTGGTTGACTCTGCCATCCTGAGGGCGAAAGCCTTTGTCTTTCTGCTTATTTGCAAGGTACCTTGTGGACCCTTGCTGCTGAACCTGTTGTCTGTGTATTGTAGTTACACAGTCTGCGCAGAGGTGAAGGCAGTGTTACTGTGCTAAACAGACAGATCACCCCGTCTGGGCTCTAAATAGTAGCAAATTATAAAGAATCTCTGAGCTGGGGTAATGCACAAACTGGAGTTAAGAGTGGGCTGTCACCTATCTGTCTGAGAAGCATAGTCTTCTTAAAGTTCTGATTGAGATAGTATTTTCATAGGTGTTATGTCTACAAATAACATGAACCTTGAAGCTTGTGTGACATTGTGAACTTCCTTCCATGCACC
This sequence comes from Vireo altiloquus, assembly GCA_013396875.1. NCBI lineage: Eukaryota > Metazoa > Chordata > Aves > Passeriformes > Vireonidae > Vireo > Vireo altiloquus. The sequence continues at coordinate 697,163 of VZRF01006295.1, forward strand.
TCCTGCAGATCACATGTTGATCTCGTTGTTTAAGAGAACGCTATGTTCTTGCAGACAGAATACATGCAAATATTAATTGGGTCACTTCTTATTCTGCTATCAAGAACTAGATTATATTGGGATATGGATATCTGTGGGGTACGTAGTGGTCTGGCTGTCCCTTCATTCTTTGACAATGCACGTTGTGTGGGGTGGTGTTAAGGAATTTAAAGTAAGGCAGATGTTATTTAACAATTTTGAATCTGCTTAAATAAATTTGTTCAGTGCTGGTAGTGAATAACTTGGAAATCATGCAACCAACTCGAGTCAGCTAAGTTAACATGCTGTTCTTTCCAGACTGCTGTGCAAAAGGATAACATAGTGGACTTTAAGCCATTGAAAATGTAACTCAAAACTCAAAATACATCTAGTACTATCATAATCTAAATTACCAGGGCTCATTTATGATGTATTTCAGTTAATATTTGTTTTGCTATGAGTGTTAGTTTAGTATTAATTTTGGATAGAGTCCTGAAATGTCTGTATATCACTATATAGCGTCTTTTCTGTACAGATTAATTTAAGTGCAAATACCACATGTTTAAATCACAAGATCCTTCTCCTTATATGCTTAGGTAATTAACAAAACACTTTCTTTTATTATTAAGCAACAAGTTTTCTGGAGAATTCAGGAACACTCAAATAATCTGATAAAACTGATTGAGTTAAATACTCTTAGTCAACTGATTTTTACTTTCTTTTCCATTCTGCTTTCATCCAAGCTGCTTTTACAATAGTAACTTCTGAATACCTCTAGGGGAACCATTTTAGGTCTTCTGGGCACTGTTTGGCTAATACGGTAAATTGATTATGTGAAACCAAAAAGTGGGAAAAGGTGCATGCCACAGGGAATTTGTTCATTTGGTTCCTTGATTACCTACAACCATCCAGCCATTACATCTGGGAGCCTTATTGGAAACTCTTCACTGCAGCCACGCAGCATCTTAGTCGGCAATACCAGCTCTCTGAAACAGTGGAATTAACCTGGGCGCTGAAAAGCAGGTGATATATTTTTTTATTTTTGGTATGTATGGCTTCTGCTGGAGGCAGGTTCTGAGTTCTGAGCATTATGTCTGTCCTGCCTTGTCTTAGAGAAGTGTTTCCTTTTGTTTAATTTAGGAATCAAAAACTACTAATGAGAAATCGAGAGGTAGAAGCCCGAAGCCAGCAGAATCTTCTTCACAGTCCTCCAAACATCCTTTCCAGTTGGCCAATATTTATGAATATTATGATGCAGGGAACCACTGGTGCAAAGACTGCAATACCATCTGCGGGACCATGTTTGACTTTTTCACACACATGCATAATAAGAAACACAGACAGGTATGTTGCAGGCTTCCTTCACTAAGTGCGTTTCATATTGCTATGGATATTAACACTAAAACATACATCACAGAACAACATTTTACAAGAGAACCTGAAGTAGTAATGAACCCAAGAAGTAGCTTACCAAATTCTTTTCCCCTAATAGTGGACTGGAACATTTGTACAGCTACTGATGTATTCCAAATAGTGTAAATGGGGCCTGTGTTCAGTTTGCTCGGGTTTGCCACTTGTGTTTCACGTTTACCTGTTCTTTGCAATCATTTACATTTTACACTTTTCACAGGTTATTTTGTCATTGTAAATTGCAGAATGGGAGGGAAAAGAGAGGAATGCTAGTTCTTGTAAATATTTGCACGTTGATTTTAATGTTCAGTGTTCAAAAATGATATTAAAAAGGAAAAAGACAAGTGTACTTGCCTTGCTAGTGTAATACATGAGCCTATATACCTCTGTCACTGTGCAAATAGACCCTGGATCCTTACAACAGACCTTGGGCTTCGAAGACCCAGAGTGAGACCAAACAAGACTCCATAAAACGCATTGATAAGATAACGGTTCCTGCCAAAGGTATGTTAATTTCTATTAACTTTGCTGTCATCCCTCTTTGCCCTCCAGCAGGTTCCATTTGGTCAGAGAAAAGAATTTTCAAAACTTTACCTTGGTATAGGAGCACATATAGATACTGTATTATTAGGTAAAAGGCAAATTATTTAGTTGCGTGGTTGTTCTTGTGGAAAAGGTCATAAATTTAGCAAGAGTTTAAGAAAAGGGTGTGGTTTCTTCTCTTCCTTTTAGAGATAAGTTTTTTATTTTGAATACCAGTTGACTTTCTCATGTAGTTCTGAAATAATTTTTGCCAACATGCTAGCATTCAGAGCATGACCATGAGAGTTGGCAGTGTTTGGGCAGATCTTGCACAGTGTTCCACATAGCCTTGGAGTAGACTTTTCCATTCAGTACATTTTTAGCAGAGGTCTCCCTGAAAATTGACCAATGAGTACTTGTTGTAGTGCGGATACAGAGAATCTGAGGCAGACGTATGGAAGGAGCTGTAAGTGATTTGAAAATTAATATATGATTTAAAATCTGAATGTTTAAAAGGCCTGCCATTGATCAACTCGCCTTATTAATCTGTTACGTATTTCTGGTAGTGCCCACCAAAGAAGAATCTGCAGTGCCTTAGATAACTGTAGCCGGTTCTGTAGGCACAAGGATGCAGTCTTGCTGAACTTCAAAGTAAATATTTGTGTTCTGTTTATAGACCAGGTGTTTAGTATTTGAGCAGACTATACCAGAAAGATGGAAAATAGATCAAGACTGTAGGAAATGTTAAACTACTTGATTACTTGATTACCGTAATACAACGGAGAACACTTCAATAATTTCTTGAACCATACTAATGAAACTTCTTCACTTTACATGTTTGTTCCTGGTAGTGGTGGTTCCTATACAGTAAGCGTAAGGAGAGCAGCATTAGCTGTTCCAAAATTAACATTACTGGAGGTTTTGCTGTTGTTCTGTGACCAACTTTGTTGAGAGCTTGGCATTTATTAAGTTTTGTTTCTCTGATAATTTTCTTTGGCCTTTTCAGGCTCTGAGTTTCTGATTCCCATCACTGGATATTATTGCCAGCTCTGTCATGAATTTTTTGGAGATCAAATCTCAGCAGAGCAGCATGTGAAAAGTCATCCCCACAATGAGAAATATAAGGTTGGTAATTGGTGTCCTAGGAAAGAGACATTCCCTGTGTTAGCTTCCATTTGTTCTGTCTTCCTTTCCTGAAGAATGACATTTAATTCCTTGGAGTTACATCTTCACTACATTCTACTGAACTAAATAAGCAGATCTTCCCACTTACATCAGTACGTAGAGACTTTAATCTGCATGAGACTGGAACAGTGTCTACTGTAAACTGACAGCACTGCTGCAGGCAGTTTGTAGCACCTCAGTTTCTTGGTAGGAAAAAGCTCTCTGTTCTCATAGTGTTGAGATGGCACTTAGTGAACAAGTCAAAATTGTCAGAGAGCTGCATTTATTTTTTTTTTTTCATGGAAACAGTGGCTAAAATGTTGTTGTTTATTTCCACAGAAATACATAGATGAAAATCCACTCTATGAAGAGAGGAGAAATCTAGACCGTCAAGCTGGATTGGCTGTAGTTCTGGAAACAGAGCGCAGGCGGCAAAATGAGCTGAAACGGAAACTGGTTGAGAAACAGAAAGAAGAGAAGGATGAGAAAACCCCAAAAATAATAAAGAAGGAGGAGGTAAAGAGCATCCCAGAGTCTGGAGAAGGGAGTAATGAAACTCAAGGCAAAACAGATTCTTCTGGGCGAAAAATGGGTATCATGGTAAAGCTGAAGAAGGAAGAGAAGACAGAGGAGAAGAAAGAAGAAAAGAAAGATGAATCTAAAAAGGAAACACCAAGCCAGACCTCCTTTGGGAAATTCAGCTGGAAAAAGGCTGAGAGAGAGGATAAAGCCCCAGGAGCTATTCCAAAGGAAGAGAACACAGAAGGAAACAAAGAGGAGAACAAGTGTCAGTCTGTGAAATCCCATATCAAGCCCATTGAAATCAAGCTGTCTGGGAAAACTGTTATTCCACATGCTAGCCCATGGATACCAGTTGTTTCCACACCGACACCAACAAAAATTCTCCCCAATCTACCAGTCCCCACCATGATTTTCAGGAAGTCTAATACTGCGACGGTTAGTAAACCACCACCTTTGAACACCTTTTTATCCATAAAATCCTCTGGAGCTACTACCAAACCACTGCCAGTGGTAAAAGAAACAAATGCAGATCTTCTACTGCCTCCAGATATCATATCAAAAGCTTTTGGAGGTGAAGAAGTAATTTTAAAAGGGGCAGAGGAGTATTTGAAAACAGCAGAGAAAAATGAGCCTTCTCCGACTTCAGATAGGCTACCTCCACCCCATCCTCCACCAGCAGTCCAGCCGGCAGCTCTCATTCCTGCAGATGAAGTAGCTCCAGGTGTTTCTGAAAGTGAACAGACAATGTTGGCAATGCCTGTGAGACCACCACCACCTTCAACTGCTTTCAGTGAACAAGCAAAAAAGATAGAGAAACGAAATTCTTGCTTGGCCACAGCCAATGCTAAAGATCTCTATGATATTTTCTACAGTAGTGGTGGAAAGGGTTCAGCTGACAGCAAGCTTGCAAGTTCTACGCTTCCAAATGGAGAAAACTCTAACCTAACAAAACCTGCAGACTTATCTGCAAACCACAGAACAAATTGTAGCTCATCCTTGTTGAAAGAGGATTCTCAGAATGTGGATTCCTCACACTGTAATAATCAAGTCACGGGGAGTTTGGTTCCTGTTGAAAATCAGGCTGAAATGAACAAGAGGCCTCACCTATCAGAAATGTCAGTCACAGAATTACCAGAAAAAAACACTGTTTCTGGTATCCAGATGCCTGAAGAAATTGGAGTTGTTGATACAGGTAGAGAGCAGGCAGGCAGTCTGGAATTCTGTGATCTACCGAAAACTGAGGTCCAAGAGAAGGTTGGACAAGAAGATGGAAATAAGACTCCAGTTACAAACACAAATGTTTCTGGTACTTGGGAGAAAGACACAAAGATGAAAGACTGGGAAATAAAAGCAGTAAAGCCTAAGCATAGCCTACACCCAAAGACTTTATTACCTGAAACACAGAATGAAATTCAAACTTTGGGAAATTCCCATTTGGTAGAGGAAAAGTTAAATGATAACTGTAGAACTCACTCAAAAACTGATAGTCCAGACTTGCTCTGGGGAACTTGCAGAGCTAGTAATGAAAAAGGACAGATAGTCACAACTCATTCTTGTTCTGAAAGTGGTTGGGATCTATCAAATACTCCAAATGCAGAAATAAAATCTGGTTCCAATGGGGCTAATGCTTCAGAATTGACAGAGGAACGGACAGAAGCTAGAAGTACCTTATTGGAAGATCGAGGAAAAGTTCAACCTAAACCTTCAGGCCATACAGTATTAGATAATCAAACCCAGAGGCAGGGAGTGGAACAGTTAGTCAGTACCTGCTCAAACACTGTTGAACTCATATCCAGTCTAGAATTAGTACCTGAAAATGAAAAACAATCATTAGGACACACTGGATCTGATACAAAATTAGATAATTTTCTTTTCAAGAGACTATCAGAAGATGCAAAACACATGAAGACTCCCTCCCAGAAAGCAGAGCTTGACTTGAAAAGCAGTGATTTCAGTTTGGGAGATAATAAGGTAAAACAGGAATGTTTCAGCATCCTTTCAGCAGGACTTTTAAATGAAAATACAGAAGAAGCTACAAAACTAGAAACTGTTGCATCTGTTAGGCTGGAGTCCAGTAAACTTAAGAAACTGGGCATTGAAAGAACAGTGAATGAAACAGATATTACTGATTCTGCTACATTGACTTCTGGTAGTTGTGAAGATAAAATTTGCACACGGATTTCTCAAAAACCTGTGTTGCAGCCTGGATCACAGACCTCAAATAGTGACACTACAGAAGTGGTCATGCCAGTTCTAGAAATGCAGGGCATTTCTCCCACGTCTGAGATACTTCTCCAGGTGGAGGAGAGCAAATGTGGCACTGTTGAAATGCCATCACTGAGTTGTGACCGAGGCAGCGCAAAAAGTCAGGCTTCTGGGTGCACGGAAGCTTTACTTCCTGGGCTCAAAGATACACATGGAAAGGTGGGTGTCTTAGGAGGCAAGGGAGTGTGCACCATCCAGAGCAAGAAGACTGAGCAAACAGAAGCTGCTGACAATAGTTTGGAAGCTACAACAAATTCAGGAGTTGCTGAAAGCATAGCAGAAAGCCCAGTGGGTTGAAGTACACCCAGCCAGTCCCAATATTTGAGGAGCCAGAGCTGGGATTATGTATATGTTTTTTGTCTGTTTTCCTTTTTGTTCCAGCTGAGAGTTTTGGGTGTATTTTGCATTCTGTGGTAGGACTTGACTAAAGTGAAACGTAAATCATCAGAAGGCAGTCACGTACTTTATTCTGTACATAATTGTGTAAAATGTTTTTTCATGTGATTTTTTTTTGCCAATTTCTTTTCTACACTCTGCTATTAAAATGGAATCTCGTTTATAATGCGTGCGTCTTCTTTATTTTTGGGGCTTTTATTCTTTGACCATTCCTGGGTGATTTCCAGCTCACCCAGTTTGTGTCAGTAGCACCATGAGTAGCCCAGCTGCTGAGACAAGCTCAAGAACAGCAATTTCGAACTTGAGGAAATGGAGACTTGCAGAAGATCTAAAACTGAAAATTTCTTTGAACTGTAATGCATGGGTTTGTTTACTTCTGTTGTTTGAAATGCAGGAATGTGTTTAGAGTTGATTTTTTTTGTTTGTTTATCTGTCTCTGTGATTTGTAATTATTGTTGTACTGCATCTGTACCTAAGGTGTTTCATTGTATTGTATAAGCACATGTATGGATTCCACATCACTAAGCAAGGGGAGAAAATCTGTCCCGACTGGCTTTTGGAGAAGAAAACTAATCGGTAAGGCTCTGTGGCCTGACACCTGGACCAGACATATTGAGGTCACTTACGTGATTTGAAATGGGCTTTCTTTCATTTTATTGTGATCCAGTAACTATTTGTGTTAAATCATTTAGCAGCTGACCAGCTCTGAAGAAGCAGAAGATCAGAACCCTGGTGTCAGGAATTGGACTCGCTTCATGTGATACAGACACATGCATGCCTACCCTGAATGGTCCTTGAGCTATCAAAAGCTCTAGTGTGATGGTTCTCATTTGTATAGCTTGTTAAAGACTAAAGTATTAAATGTGTTTACTTGGATAAATATAACATTTTTATTTGTAAATTGTTTTAAAAAATAAACATTTGGAGGTCAACAAGGCTTTCTTCTCGGTTTTCTTTTTTTCCTTAACTCAGTGAAAGTGTTTTGTTTCAAGTAGTTTCTGACTCCTGTAGTAGTTGATAAAATTGAGAAACCGTAGAGGACGAAGATACTCAACAGTTACCCTGCTCAGTAAAAACCAACTGAAGTCAATGGAAGAACTACTGTCAACATCATCACTGGAAGTTTGTTTGAAGTCCTGAACCCTTTGTGAAACTAGAGGTGAGGCATCAGGGAGGGACCCCAGCAGAGCTTGAATTTCTGTAATCACTGCCTGCACATGGACCTCTGGAAAGGGCAAAATCACCATTTGTCTTCGTTTTTCATGACTGTGTGTGAAGAAGGTATGAAATGTTTTTCGGAGTCTTAAGGTGGTTTTCATACAAGAAATGTTAAGAACTCTGGAAGCTGAATTTGGAAATCTAGTAAAAATGGTGAAGTCAACAGTAAAAAGGTAATTAAGAAGGGAAGAGAGTTCTGGGAAAGTCTCTTGAGCTGGTTTTATGATGTCAAGCCGTTACTGCATTGAATATAGGAAATCGTTAGTATTGTTGTCCTACTTAGATCAGATAGCTGATTTGCTGTCAAAACCAAAGAAAACAAGGTTTGACATGCTTGATAGTTTTAAAATGGAGTTGGGCGATGAGTAAGGATTGCTTAAATCCTGGTTTATAAAAAAGTCCTTTGTAGCTGCTTCTTGGTTTTCTTCTGTATTTTTTATTATATATCTGAGTTTGTTTACATTTGACAGATAAATTTTCCCCCCAATTTTCTTTCAAAATTTTTCAGTGAAGTGCCTGGTCTCTTGTCAATCCACAGAGAAAAGAGGGGAAGTGATTTTCTTACCTGCCTTGTATTGAGAGATGTAAATGCAGGGAAGGGAAATATTAAAAGGAAAGCTGAATTTTTCTAGAGTTCTGCATTTTAGATGGTGCTGTTTTAGAATACATACATGCTTTCTGGTTAGTTTTCCTTTTGCAGATTGGTTTTCGTTAAGGTCTCAGTGCATGTAGTGGCAAACGAAGTAGTCTGGACAGTCTTCTTCAGACAACCTTATTCAGTGCTGTGCTATCTCTGTGGAACTTAATTTAAGAAATTTATTTTTGGGGAAAGGATAATATAATTCCATAATCCTTGTTCTGTGCTCTACAGTTGCTTCTACAAGTAGTGGTCATGGGCAGTGCTAAACCTAGCTGGCCATGAATGGAGAGGAGCTAGCACCAAGGGCAAGCAAGAACTTTGCAAAGGAGAAACTGGGAGTTGTTACCCCATATTTGTCTAAAGCTTTCCAGAATCTGAACTTTCCTGTGGTGTAAATTAAATACTGCTTCTCTTTATACCCTTTATTCTATCTCTGAGAGGATGTAGGGCTCTTTACTCCTGGAAGGAAGATTAACTTGGTCTCTTGGAGAAGGAGTAGAAGGTACTCCTTGAACCTCTGTAATGGACAAGAACATAATGGATGGTGTAGGAGATGACATCTAGGCAGATTGACAGACAAGAGGCATTAACACTGTAATTCCATGAAATGGCATGTATTTTTATTTATGTATTTTTTTTCTTTTTTTTCTTTCTTTTTTTCCCCTTTTTTTTTTTTTCCCTGTGGTTTCCAGAGGCTTGCAGTAAATGATTTATCCACTGTACTCATTCCCTGTGCTGGCAGAGCTGTAGCATAGTGCACTGACTGGGAAGCCTAATTTCTAGGCTGACCTTGGACACTTCCAGATCCTCAGGAGGAGGGGTAAGTTAATGGGGATTGACTTGTCTGTTTGAATGTTGGAATACAACATTACCTCTCCTTCCTGATGTAGTTCTCTAAAAACTGCATAAAGCATAAGAAGTTAGCTTTTTCTTGGTTTTTAGAAAGCTTCTGATAGGAAGGAAAGAAACATAGTTTGAATGTTTCTATCTTTACTGCTTCAAACCAGGCACAAATACCTAGTAAATTCAAAGAACAATGGATTAACTCTTAAATCTTCATTTGATGCTGTAACCTTTAGTTTGTCGTGATGGAGTCTGGCACATCCTTTCTCCTGGATGAAGTTTGTTGCAAAACCAAGCTTGATGAAGAAGCAGTAGGAGAAGAGACACAGAAAAGCTGTGGTCATCCTGTCAATCTGTTTTAAGGCCAGGTGGGTTTTTAATACTTCTTCCAGTCTCTTTGATTGTACGTTTGGAAAGGAGAAGAAACCTTGAAATGTTTTAGGCAAAATAGAGTAATTTTTCGTGGGATAGTCTCTTGGGTAGGTAAATCTTGCTTCTAGCTTGCTGGAATCTTGTCTTTTATCAAGTTTTAACTAAGCAGCAGATAGGCTTTTGGAGGAATTGTTTGTTTTAGAATTTTAAATGGCATGTGAGCAGGGAAGATAGCAAACATCATTCTGTTAGTAGTTTTTTTCTAAATGCATTTGTTCCCTGGTGGTAAAAAGTAAAAGTAGTAGATGAAGATAAAAGGTCTCTGCCATTTGGCAGAGATTTTCCAGAATCGTCATCCCTGGAAGTGTTCACATGACATGTGGATGTGGCACTTGAGGATATGGGTTAGTGGTGAACACAGTGGTGCTGGCTTAACAGTTGGAATCAATCTTAGAAGTCTTTTTCAATCTTAGTGATTTTATGATTCCTTAATTTTTGCCAAGGGTGGAAAAATGCCTAATTCTTATCTAATTTAAGATAAGTTTTCTCATGAAAGCAGTAGGAAAAGTGGGCAAAGGTCAATTATTTTTTTATCCTGGTAAACCCCAAACAGTTTTCAGAAATACTTATTGAAAGTAAGTGATGATAGCAAAGGATATTTTTAAAGAACAAATCTACAACCATCCACCAAACCAGTGCATCTCAAAGCATGACAGAACTGTATTTCTTTAGTGCAGAGGGCAAGAGAAATCACCTGAGACAGGTTTTCATGTGGCACCTGATGTAATACTGTGTTGGTTTATTATTCTCTCAGAACATTACCAAAGGTTGAAGGGAGCAAAATTATTCTCTGAGACAGAGCTCAGTCCTTTACTGCCTGCTGCACAATTATGTGCAAACAGCCTACGTGCCAGCAGTGTGGGAGTATAAAGGAGCCGTAAAATTTATTTTACTTGACTCCTCTGCCTCTGCCTGGCAGGAAGAAGAAGAGAGAGATACAAGTTATGGTTGCTAGACTATCCTTTCTGTCAGCTGTTTTCAGACAATATGGATGTATTGATGTTTGTAACCAACTTGAGCTGAGTAACACAGCTGCGGTCTATGCTATTCTGCCTTCGAGCAGAAATCAAGGCTCCATAGTTAGAATTAGTTTCTGGGTTTTGTTTTCTGATCCCACCTCCACCTCTTCTTGAGCTGTCATCTTGCTTTTGATGAGAAGGCTGATTGCCATATGTTAGCAGTTCTAGGCTCTGGTAAAATGAATCCAGCTGCTGTTACCCATGAAGCTGTCTGTCAGCTGGGGATGCAGAGAGCAGAGCCATTGGAATTGTTGGGGCAGGTGGTGGAAAACAGGTGAACACCTGCAGGAAATAGAATCTGCATCCGAGCTCCTTCAAGGCAAACAGCATTCCTTTTTCCAGCAGCATGTCTGAAGAATCTTCATTTTACAGACAGTAGAGTACTCACACAAGGTAATGTTTTCAATTCTTAATCAAATTCAGTTTTTCTTCAAGAAGCTGCTTTTGTGGGGGAGTTTCAGCCAGAACCTAAGCAACACTGAAATACTACAAACCATTTGTGTTACCACCCTGTTTAATTTGCTTACAAACTTTAGATGAATGTAGAGACAAAATAACACTTTAGGAGCCATGGCAGCTGTGATGAATGAAAAGCCCTGTAACAGCTATCTGGTAAAGAAATTAAAGGGATGGTCTTCATATCAGATCTCACATTAGGCTGTATTCATATTCTGTCAGAGATGAAAAGAACAGGAATTAAATGTAAATGGCAATAATTAGATGAGAACAGTCTTGTAGCTAGGCACCTGCAAGATGGGTGTTTAAACATGCTTGATGAGTGGGGAAAAAATGAAAAAGTCCATTAGCAAAGGAATATCAGACACTGTATTTTCTCTTAAGAACTGAAGGCTTAATGCAATTAAGCCCATTTAATATGGTGCTTTCCAGGTACTGTTTAAATTTCCTGTCCTCTGCCTGTTAGTTTCACACATTGTATTGCTTTACCAAGGTGAAAGAATGGTTCAAAATCAGTGTATCTCCGTTGTGTCCGAACTAGGTTTTCAAAAGTAATGCACACTTGTATTTTATGTATTCAGTGCAATGAAGTTGTGCAATGGATTCAGTTTGTCTGGGTGAAAAAAACATCCCATATTTGCATTTGCTGTAGTCCGTCATCATTCCCATTTGTTCTGTCTGGCACTTGATACAAGATACAGCGTGGACAACCTGCCTCAAGCTGCCTACAATGTCTACAGAAGAGAGATCATCCAAGATAGTAAATGATGTATAATTATTTCTCCCAAGAGTTGAATTTGTGCTTCAGAATGGAAGAAAGACTTTAAGGTTGAAGGTGTCTATCAGGTGTGTAAGATGAAACCTTATGCTTTATATGGTTAGCATCCTAGACCAAAGCATCAAATACATGGATTTTAGTTACCCTCCTTCTTACAAATCCCTTCTCCTAGTGAACTGTCTGCATTCACAGTGTGTTCATTGACAGCTACTTTAATTTTGTCTTACACTTGTATTGCGAGCCACCCCCGAAGGGGAGTAGCTGTGGTTCCTGTTGATAATACATCCCTTGGGGTGGAGTAGAGTGAAACGACTCTAGATGACCAGTGTTTATAAATATATATATGCCAGGTTTATTTCAGAACTACTTGGTTGCAAAGGATAGGAGGTACATAGCCAGTTTGATTATTATTTGTAGAAATATAACAATACAGAAGCATAAAAATGACATTTAAGAAAATATATAAAGAAAAAAGATAGGTGAAAGGCTGCAGAAATAAGTTTGAGGGCACTTTGGGGGTCTGTGTGGTTTATGACACCTTCTAAGACATGACAGTATAGTTTAGCCAGTTATGCCCCGTTGGAAGGGATGAACACCTTCAGGCCTAGGTGTGAGCACCTGGCTCGGACCCCTGCTGTAGGCCATGGTGCTGGCTGTGTCAGCAAAGCACCTGCTGCTTTTGGAAGTGGCTGGTTGAGTCATTATCTATCAACATTCCAGTCTAACAGCTTGACAAATTCTTTCCAGATTAGCTGTTTAGCTATTGAAAGGTTTTGATGCAGAGGGGAGGGAAACAATTAAAAGGGCCTACGATTTGGGATTGTAACAGTCAAACCCACCAGATGCTGCAGCAAGTGGGATTTTAGGATGAACATAGTTTGCTATAACAAGTGTTTGTCTTTGCTGGCTCATGATTACTTTCCATAGGAGCTAAGAAAATGTTACCTGCAATTCCAGACTTCTGGAAACCTCTTCTGAAAAGGTGAGTGCAGATTTGCATGACTGGATTGGTATCTTTTGCTCCTCTCTTTGGTATGAGGGCACATTCTTTTCATTATTATTCATGTGATTAATCAGTGAGGCTTTCTCTATATTTTTAACTGGTTAAATCTGCTGGTCTTGGGTATGTCTCTAATTTAAGCTCTTTTGCCAGCATCCAAGAAGACTCTATGTGTGGATTCCTTTCTCTCAATTAAATAGTGTTATTTTAAAAACAAACATTAAACTTTCATGAAATTATACTGATTCCTGAGTGTTTTTGTTTGAAAAGTATTCTCTGAAGAGAATTTTAAAATTGCAGGCTACTACAAGGTATTAATAGTGGCAGGAGAAGGTGCTGGATTCTCAATCTTCTTGATTCATAGGGCCTTTATGGGCCTTTCTCTATCTCTTGTAAGAGCTGCTTAAAGTAGGGGGAAAGGCTTTTTAAAGCTCTTGTCTCTATACTTAATTTGGAATCTTGCAGCTATTTTTGAACTCAGCTACCCTGTTAAATTATTCATGCAAACTTCTTTCTCATGTGTTCACAGAAGTGCCTTGTTAACTCTTCTCACAAGTATTTCATCTCAGGGGAAGTGGTGCTGTGTTTCACCAATAAAAACGTTTTGACAGCAGCTGCCAAGCACGTAAAAGAATAAAGACAGCCTGTGGGGTTTTTTTTTCAAAGATTTATCATAGCTGTTGATTATTCTCAAAAATAATGTGTGAGAGATCGCTTTACAGAGTGTAGATAGGCTCATCCTGCTTTATATATGATAAAAGCCCGCAAACTAGTTTGTTGCTGCTGCTCAGGGAAGAACATTTTAGAAATTCTTGTTTTCCCCAGACAAACTTAACACAGTAAGTCATACCCATCAGTATAAGCTTAAGTATTGAATTGTCATCTCTTAACCTATTGTGTTATAGATCCTCCTCCCCTTTCTCCTTCCTTAATTGCTACTGCAGAGGCTGACTGGTAAACTAATTACCATAGCACTGACATCCTTTGGCTAGTAGAGGTGTAGTCCAGGCATGTACTGAAGCAGCCTGCCTAGAAGGGATGGCCTGTACTTTAATCATTATCAAAGCATCACAGCAGCAGAGATCCAGCTGCTCCAGAAAATGGTCTGTACAACTAGTGAAAAAATTGCCTGCCACACAAAGGCTGCATTTTGACTATGTTCTTTAGCAGAAATTACCTCCTGCCTGCAGTGGAAGTGTTGGTTGGAGTTGGTAAACCTGGTAGTCCAACAGAAGAGAAGCTGCCTGCATCTTTGTCTCACCAGGTCCAGTCAGCATTAAGGCTGAGTGTGTACTCCCAGTAAGCACACAAACACATCTGTGTGTGTGCACATGGCCAGCCACAGATAAACACATATAAAACCAGAAAACAGCACTTCCACAAATGGGAACAGAACCAACACCATAATCATCCTTTTCTCTCTGAACATACAGAGACATACAGCATGGGCCTCTTGAGTAACAGGACAGATGCTCATTTATCCAGTAGCCAGGCCTGGATCCTTGTTCCCTCCAGCTGCAGATACCTGATTGTGGCAAGATCTCAGGGCTCACTGCCCCACTCAGATTGCTGGCACCCACAGTCAGTCACCCACAGACTGGATCCCCTCAATAACTGGCCTTGGGCAGCCCCCTGTCAGCTGGCCCTGGCACCCTCTCATCTCTAACCCTCTCAGGCAGAATTTGATGGCACAGCAGTAAGGACCAAAGGAAGTCCGGAGAGCTGAAAGTAGTCAGAAAGGGTGAATAGTAGGGGAAGTGTCATATGTCATTGTCCTGCTCTTGATCTTCGTGATACCTGGTTTCATTTAGTACTACCAACAGGCCATTTGGCTAACCAGAGCATGCTCTGAGCCAGAACTGACATTGCTAGATACCTGGCAAATCCAGCTGTATGTCTGGCAGACAGTGGGCTTTTAGCTGCAGTTCAGTAGCTGGATTCTGTTGCATCCAGACACTGAAGAAGCTGCAGCATCCTTAGAGAAATTAGTAAAAAAATTGATTTTTATACAAAAGTGCTTAGCAGCACTTTGCCACTCTGCACCTGGTAACACTCAAGTGTGTTTCGTGCTGTTCTGCAAGTGCAGATTTCATATGTCATGGGGATTTTTGACAAACACAGAGCCAGTAGGGAAGACCTGAGGTGGGGTGGTGTAAGCACTGTGAAAATAAATTTCTCTGTAATGAAATAAAGCCTGCCTTAAGATTGTTGTCTTTGGCTAGCTTTCCTATGGAAATGAGGTTTAAACCATCAGGGTATGGCTTCAGTGACCTGGGTAAGTTCAACAAGCCTCCACCACACTGTTGACAGGTTCTTCTGGTGCAAAGCTGAGGGAGGGGCTACAGCCTTACTTTTATTAGCTGTGAGAGAAAATGCTCACGAGGAAGTCGTTTATCTTCAGTCAGTCCTCACAGCATCCCAGACACCAAAACCAATCAATCACAAAAGGCAAGTACACAGGAAACCAATTGTCTTTGTTTACTGAGAACTGGCATCCAAGCAGTGAAGCACCTCACACCTTTCAGAATAAATAGTTTTGGGCTGCAGAGCCTCAGGCCATGCATGGGCTGCTGACTGCCTTAACCTGTTTGTAACAGCCTGGGAGCACCCGACCAATATCAGCCACACCCATCTCCATCCCTCCAGGGCTAATGGGGCCAGGAGGGGTTTACAGGGGTTCCTTGAAGAGGACAGCAGCAACCTGGGCTGGTTTGCTTCTTCTCATAGGAGAAATCAGTACTGCATGACTTTTCCAGCAGTGGCACAGTGTAGGGAGTCATGTATGGCTCCAGCCAGGATGTTCCAGTCGAGCTGCCTGGGGGACACATTGGACTCCCAGTCCTAGAGCTCTCTGGGAGTGAGGGCAGGGAGGGAAGTAGACGTAACAAACCTGCTCCAGGGAGAGAACAAACACGATGAGCTGAGCTCAGTTCTGTGGGCTGACAAGTCCATAGAGCCTGCTGTAGCCCAGGGAAATCTACCCCAGTTACAGCCCTTCCCTGAGCCAGAAGCCCAAATGGCTGCTGCTCCCAGAAGTAACCTGTCTGCGAAGCTCTGGATCTCATTGTGCAACAGCAAACTGCTCAGGACAATATTATTTTGTTCAAGAGGCACTTGTATGCAAAACAACTGTCCAGTGTCAAAACTAATTTCTTCTAGACGGGCCAGGATGCTGTGCAGTGGCCATTCACACCTTCCATGCCTTCAAAATTTGCATGGTGAAAAACCCTATGTTGGTAGGGAAAAAAATCACAACTGGTAAGACACAATGACGAAGCAAAGCTCTCATCCCTGTCCCCAGGAGAAGATTGTAGCTGCCTTCTCCAGGTTAGCATCATACCTCTCCAGCTGTTCTTTTCCCCAGCCACAAGATCCATATGTTTTCAAGAAACTACTGGCTCCCACAGCCTAGAAGGGACATTAAAGCAATTATGGAACTGAGGGATACGGGCTGGAGAAGAAGCCTTCCAAATGGTCCCTACCCTGCAGTATTGGCACAACTGAACCCAAGAGAGAAATACATTTATTTGTTTCAGAAGACAGATGTCATCAGCTGAGTGCCAAGATGAATACAACCCTTCTGTGCTGATGCTTATCTGAGCAGTAAATGTAATGACAGCAAATGTCCCCATGAAATTAGCACAAAATCCTCTCAACATGTGCAGATGCAGGAGTGGACACAGGAACAGTGTCCACGTGACAAAATGAATTGTTTCATGTACTGCTTGCTCCTATGAATGCTTTTAAACCCCATATTTATGGCAAGGAAAAAAGAGGGTTCAGAAGTAAAGGCTAAACATTAACATGACCACAAACAGCAGCAACAACTGAACAGGGTCAGACTGTGGACATACTGCCCAGCTTTGTACACTTCCACCTGTGCAAGCAAGGTGAACCCAGCCATTACATTTAAAAAAAAGCCCCAAACAACCAAACAAAACCCAAACAGAACCCTTCAAGTCAACCAAACAAGGAAAAGGTCACAAGCTTTCAGCAGCAGTGTTGAATTTGTGAGGAAAAGCCTAATCCCCCAGATCTCCGGTTTAGACTATCCACCCGGGCAAGGCTCCCAGGCAGAACACATGAGATGCTTTGAATCAAAAATGAATGTACTAAAGAAAAACCGGGTAATTCTCACAGCCCAGCAGTGACAAGGCAGCTTGCCAGAAGCCTTTATTGCTTTCCTGTGGCTACACTGTACTTACCACTGTACAACTAGAAGCAAATACACAAAGCAGAATGCCTGTATTATTCCTTTGACATTAAGATTTTAGTCTTTAGGAGGTAAATTCCCCATAAATGTGTAGATTGAGACGTCTTTAGTAGAAGAACTGGTGACTGAGCTGTCTGCTAGTGAAGTATTTCTTCTTTCTAGCCCTTCAAGGTACTGTTTCTTTATCCTACCTATCTTGAGGATACAAGATCCTTCATATTTTGACTGCAGCTTTTCTTTGCGCCTGCCAAGGGCAGTTTAATGAAGTACAGGACTCCCCTCCTGCAGCATCAGCTCGCCGCTGGTGGCAGACTCGGATTGTTTTTGGCACAAGTGGCTTTGGTTTTCCCTAGCCTGGAGTTAGCCATCCCAACATACCCTCTCATCCGTGCCTCCTTCCCAGTACTGACGTACTGTGGGGCTGCTGTAGGTCCCAGGTAGCTGAGCAGTGCTTCCTTAGACAGCTGCAGAGACCAAGCAGAATTATCTCCTTTAGCCCCATCACTGAGCTTTCTGTTAGTAATGATGCATCTGTACCCACGTGCATGGCTTTCCCTTTTAAAATGCTGGCAACGGAGCAGCTGGAAAAAGTGAAGGCTGCTAACACCCCTCCCCTGCTCCCCTGAATTTAAAATAATTTTTTAAAAAGCGGCCACAGCGTGGGCTCGAGGACTTTCACGGCACAGAGCGGGGCAGGCTCTGGTGCGATCAGCGCAGCCTTCAGCATCCCCAAACGCCACGTCCCGACCGGGACACCACTGCAGCCCGCGCCGCCGGCGCACGGAGCAGAGGGAGAAACGAGACCCGCGGATTCCATTTAGTAATTGAACTGAAACAATTTCGATTTATTCATTTTATTAATTGTATTCGCTGCCTGTCGTCCCTCGCGAGGTGCCCTGCTGCGCGCAAGGCATGCCGGGATTTGTGGTCCCGGCCGTGCCGCGGGGTCTTCGCAGGGTGGGGACGCGCTCTCGCTGCCTGGCGTGGTTTGACCCTTCAGGCGCTCCGTCCTCCCCCTCCCCCCGCCCGTTGCCGCGACACCGCTCGCCGCAGCACATTCCTGCGCGGGCTCCGTGGCGGGGAGGGGGGAGTTCTTCTTCCGGGTCTGCCCGTGCCGGCGCCTGAACAGAAAAGTGAGATCCTTGGCTCGTCCCGGGCTCCTCTTCCACAAAAACAACCCGTTTTCCGGCCTCGCACCCGCGTCCCGGTTTAGCAATGCTGCTCCGCTCCGCGGATAGGCGGAGATCGCCGCGGACGGAGGCGGAGTCCGTCAGGCAAGGGGGCGGGCGGCCCTAGGGAAGCCGGGTGAAGAGTGAGGCCGGGGGCCTGCGGCGCCGCGCTCCCCGCCCTGAGATGCCAACCCGGCAGTCGGCGGCGCAGCTGCGAGCGCTGTGCGTGGGGCCGCGGGGGCTCGGGGAGGAGGGCGAGCGTGGGGAGCGCGGCTGCGGCATCGGGGGCTCTTCCTCACCGCAGGGCGGGGGGTGAGAGTTGAGCCTCCCCCTCGAGGCCGGGATGGGCTGGAGAAGGGGGGAATGGCGGGCGGTGGGAGTGCGAGTATTGGTGGCGCTGAGTCCTACTGTCACGCAGGTCCGCCTCCAGTGTCCCGCTGCAGGATGGAGTTCGAGCTCTTGGAGAACGACGTGCTGGAGTCGCTGGAGGACCTGGGGTACGTGTCTGGGGGTGCGGGGCGCTCCCGGTGTGGGCTGGGAGCAGAGGGCGGCTCCGGCCGGGGACACGGCGCCGCTGTCCGCCCCGCACAGGCGGGGCCGCTGTCGCTCCGGAGGGCCACAGTGCCGGGCAGCGCTTGGAGTAGTCCCTTTTTGTCGGAGCTGTGCCCAGAGCGGGGCTCGTGATGATGCCCCAAGCCAAACGGGCAGGTTTTTAGCTGCACGGCCTTGGCGAGCCTGCCTCTTCTCCCTGCGAGCTGTTTTCTTTGATTCTTGGGTGCCATCTGGTCGGTTGCTCCTCTGTTCCGTACAGCGGTCCTAGCTGAGGATGTGAAGGGATAAAGAGACGTTTTAAGATAAGTTAGACAAGAAGAAATTTTTCAGGTTTCATATATAGTGGGGGGAAAAAGTAAAAAAAATCGCAGATTTGTGAGTGTTTTTCCTCTTTATATTTTTTTTTTGTGTGTAATATAGCACAGGAAACTTTTACGGTTTAAACCTGTTACTTTGTCAGAGTCAGTAAAGGTTGCATAAATATGAAAGGGAGATCATGGAGAACATGTCCTGCTTAAGCTCCCATGTCTGTAAACTGTTGAGAGTTCAGAGGACAGGCAGCTACAATTTCACTTGTGGTTCTATGCATACAGCTGTATTTACTCACATTGGCCCCATTCCCATAAATCACTTTGTGGCTAGGGTCATTATGCTCAGACAAAGATTATATTTCCAGGCTAAGTTAGTGATGATAGTTGCAAAGCTTGACAAATAGGCTTCTGTTTTGTCAGGTATTTCTCCTGCTGAAATGTGAAAAGACTCCTCTTCCTCTGCCACAATGAAAATACTGTGATTGGCTTCTTTTGTCTGTCATATGTTTAAAAGAATATTAGGGGATTTTTGGTCCTGATTTGTGCAGTTAGAGACAGAAAATGTTGTTGATTTTTGACGTAAATAAGTAAAGCCAACAGTGAAAGTAGCTGAACAAATAAGTCACATGAAGCAAAATTGACAACAGTGATTGAAAAGAAAATTTGGAGGATGAAAGACACGAGACCTCAGCAGTATTGATAACTACTATTTCCCTACGCAGCAGTAGGGAAAACTACTGCGTGTGTCTAAAGGACTTCTGTTTCTTGGTGTTTGGAAAGACTGGGGTGTTTGAAGTTTTATGCTTTGGCAGTAACTTCATGGTCTTCATGGTTCAACTTATTTTTTCTCATCAGATGCTAAAGACATTTCTAATATATTGCTTTTTTTTTTTTTTATAGCATTGCATGTTAAAGAGCTGTTGGTTTTTGTAATTGTGCTCAAGGTGATCAGATGGTGGCCTCTTGTCTTGTAAATCAGTTTGCTGAACTGTTGAAAAAGCAAACAGATGTGATAGCACAATGTTAGCCAAAGAGACTGTAGCTCTAGAACATGTGCCATTGGCAGAAATGGAAGGAGAAAGCTGCTTGCAGTTAGGAATCTGCAGGTTGGATTATTGGCCAGATTGATGTGTAGGTGAAGTCATAATTATCAGAAGTAGCACACTCAAGATGTTGCCTCTGTTAAAGAAAAAATCTAGAAAAGGTGCTTCTAGAAAATGTGACTAGGGACATAAATCGCAGTCCTGCCAAAGCAAAAGGCTTGCCATTGCTTCCTTTCTGCTTTGATCTATAACTGGTTGCTTCTGTTCTGAGTTCCAGATGTTCCCAGACCTACACATGTAGGTCTGAAACGTCTGTGGGGTGGGACTTAGGCTTGCTCTTGAAGTGTCCAGCCTACTGTGGTCATGGAGTAGGGTTGTAAATATTGAGATTACAGCTTCCCACCAGCTGCCAGTAGATTAACTCTGTCACAAATCAAGCTGCTCTGTGAGGTAAAAGTTATTTTTGAGTGTGGCTTCTTCATTTTACTTGGCTGAAGTAACAAGCCACTGCAGTGAAGGCCAAATCCTTTGTATGTGGTACTAAGCACAGGAGCAGAGTGAAGAGAATTACATTTCAATCTGAGATTTTTTTTTATATTCCTGAGATTTGCCAAGAGTTGCCTGAACTCATTGTATTGTTGTGACATAGTGGGTGACTTTACCTGGAAGTTTCCAAGAGAGATTTCAGTTGGTTATGTGCACTCTTGGATGTTGTTCTCTTTTGGGGGGCATTATATCAAAATACTATTGTACATTTTTTTCTAAAATACTCAGATGAACTCTGACTTGTACTTCTACCTGGTTAATAAGGCAGCCTTCTTCCTGCTTTTCATTCTCCCCCTAAGAGATTTTCAGTAAACGGATGTCCTGAAAACTGTATTTTCTAAGATCTGATCAATAAACTCATGCTTTCTTACACCACGTCTGATTTTTGACTTATTTTGCTTATGCAAAGAGCTAATTCCATTAATTTTTCTTGTGCTGATTTAGGGAGGTTGGTTTTTCAGGAGAGGATATTGTTATGCAGATCGCTTTTGTAATATTTCTATCAAAGGCTTTGTTTTGTGTGGCAACCCTTTCATATATGATAGGAAATGACAGAAAAGATGCACTAGTTCAGCAGTAATTATCCAACGCACTGTAAAGCAGTATGTAGAGCTCAGGGAGGATTCTTTGAGACTGCAGTTGCCCTGGATAGATCTATTATCAGTAACATCTGCAAGAGATGGAGGCAGAGAAGTTGCCACTGTACATGGTAACATTCTTGAGGAGGAAACCTTTGATGGTGATATTTTGTGACACAGTCTCTTGGATGGTAAGTTAATGTGCACCGAAATTGTGAGTTTACTCAGATGTTTTCAGTGTACTTCTTGCTACAGTTCAGTCCAGGAATCACCGCTCCAGGAGATCAGCACTGCAGATGTGTTTGGTTGTAGCTCTCAATATGTTTACAGCGTAAAATAAATGAAAGGACATTGGTCACGGCAAACATTAATAAACTGCTTTTGTTTTACTTCTCAGTTACAAAGGTCCATTGTTAGAAGACGGAGCGCTGGCTCAGGCAGTCTCTCATGGAGCCAGTTCCCCTGAATTCACCAAACTCTGTGCTTGGTTGGTATCTGAGTTACGGCTGTTCTGTAAACTAGAGGAAAACGTGCAGGCAACCAACAGTAAGTAGTTGTAACCCCAGCACAAACATGCACTTAATGTGTGTTCTTGCATGCCACAGAGATTAGAGCTGACGATATCTGTTGCACAAGGCAGTGTTGTCTGCACCCTGCCAGATTTTGGATATTTTCCACCTCAAACTTGCCTAGCGAACAGCTGATATGGGTTGAAATAATAGTGGCACTCAAAATGTCTTTCTTCTGAAATTAGCTTTTCCTTTTAATTTTTCAACCATATTGTTTTTTAAATTTCTTAGATGGATTTAGGGAAGCATTATTGCTAGTGGGCTTTTTATTAGGTCATGAGAATACTTTTATTTCAATGCTTCCGTTTGTAATTTTGATGTAAGTAGTACTACTCTTCAAGGTAACGTTCTCATGACTGCAGTAACCATATTTTCTTTTATTGTTGGTTATCTTAACTCTGTACTTGCCAAGAATTTTTCCCTCTTCATGAAATGCTCTGAGAAGGAGCATGAAAATTATTTTTTATTTTGGTGGAGGAAACTAACCTTAGCTTTCAGAAAAAATGTTATTTTTGGTCAGCTAGTCATGACATTCTACAGATTAAATTGTTAAATTGGTATGATAACCTGGTATCATATTGGTATTCCTGAATATCTAATTTATTAACTCATAATGTCTTTATGAGCTGAGCTTTGTATATACTCAGTGGCCAAAGGTTGCTACCTTTTACCTCAGCATCTGTTGCTTTCCTTTCTGTTTTTGACATGTTCATTCTTTCTTCTTAGAGTGTATTTCACATTCTTTCTCTGTAGCAATATAGTATCTCACCCCTTCTAGTAGTATAAGGTTCCTATTCTATGTTTTGTGTAAAAATGTAATCCAGATGTCTTCCAACACCTATTTCAAATTCTTTAAACACAGTGATAGAAATATGTTAGCTGGAGTACCATCAAGTCCTACCTTCATTTTGTATGTCTTGAGTTTGGGAATAACAGACATTTGGAGTTGAAGTATCTTTCCAAAAGATTAAAAAAAGTTACTTCTCATCACTGGTTTTTTTAATCTAACAAATTCTGATTAGGTTCAGTAATTTTTGACAGAAATATCAGTCAAAGGTTTGGTTTACATGACTTAATTATTTTTAAAGGATATTGTTATGAAATAAAATCAGTTGACAAATGTGGGCTTATAGGGAGAAGAAATAGAAAAAAAAAAGAGAAAACATAAGCCATGTTTATTATTCATGACTTTGTCATAACTATCTGAGACATTTGTAATGGGAAGAGATAATTGATATATAAAATATGCCTGTAAAATTTGTAATGTTTTTATGTCCCCGTGCCTGTCTATTGTTGCTTGGCAAAGCTGTCAGTGAAACATAATTTTATATTAATGAAGCATATTATGGTTCCAAATAGGTTATGGTGTGTTTTGGAGGAACCCAGGAAATGCACTTGGCCTCCATTAAAAACAGGTCTTAAGGAGCAACTCAAGCAAAAGATTTATTTTTTTAAAAAGCTAATTCATTCTAATCATAGCCCCATATATATTAACAGTGAATGAATGATTATTCTTTTCTTTCTAAGGTCCAAATGAAGCAGAGGAATTTCAGCTTGAAATGAGTGGGTTGCTGTCTGAAATGAACTGTCCATATGCATCATTAACATCAGGAGATGTGACAAAACGCCTTCATAATCAAAAGAACTGTCTCTTGCTGCTTAGTAAGTTAAAAGGGTGCTTGCAAGCAAATCTGTTTTTCTGCAAGATTCATAGTATTGTTTCTTACACTTAATGAGAAACTGGTTTGTTTACCACAGTGTAGCTACCTAAAAATATTCATTATTTTTTCTGTACTTTACAGTGTCAGTACAGTATAATACCCAGTAAGGTATTATACTTACTGGGTTTACAGTCAATGTGTAGCCAGTACATGATGGAAACTATTAATGAGTATTAACCTTTTTTGCATTCACGTGCAAAAAGCCCATCCTATTACTTCTCAAAAGGCATAGCAAAAAGGGAATTATTTGAATACTTCTGCCAGAATTTAGCCACTGAACTCTACTTAGAATGGTTGTAAAAATGACCACTGACATCAGACACATCATAGTTTTGGAGCCCCCCCAGTGTGATGGCTTGCAAGGTGCAACAAAACTTGCATTTTCCTACACTGACAACAGTCAGAATTGTTATGAAAGAGAGAATGTTTTATCCCAACTTGTAGTTCTTTTGATCATTGTGCTTAGTAAATATCTTCCCTGTTGCCTTCTGCTGATTGAAAGGAAATTAACATTAGCAATGGTGATGTGTTCCCTTTTCCACCCGTCAGAGCTCAGTAGCTAAATTGTTTTTATTTCTGCTTATGAAATGTTAGAGGAGAAGAAATAGTATGTGAATTTGTAAAAGATGTGTGTGATATTGATTCACATTAAAATAAAAAGAAATACAAGTATCAGAGTTAGAAATTGTAGTACTAATTTTAATTTAATCTCAAATTCAACATGAGTTAATGTTTTATTTGCTTCCTCAGTTGCTGCTGATTCTTTAACTTTTTAAAACAGAAATTTTGTTGTGCCTTCATCTGAGATACAAGAAATTAATTACAGAATAGATTCCTGTATTTCAACAGTAGGATAAAGATGAGTAGACTTAACCTGAATATTTTCTGTGATATGTTCAAAAATCTTTGATGAAGTGAGGTAGTTGTTGCATTTAAAATAGTTTGTAGCTCAGACAATCTCCTATTCAGCTTATTTTCTCTAAGCCAAGCCATTCAATAAATTTGGCTTGTCTGTGACACACAGTTTATCCCAGAGGTCCTTTGGGATGTACATTTTGGTAATATAAGGCTGTGTTCAGGAGCTGAACTCTGGTATCCCATCTGGCAGGCATTCTGTGTTTACTGTCAAATGCGAAATTGCAATAGTGCCAGACTCCTTTTTTGTGTACCACGATAGTTGCATAGCTTTCTTTAGCTGCATGAAGTGAACTTATTAGGTATCCTGTTGTATGTGAGCCATAAAACTAGGTTTTTTTCAGGAGAGACAGGATAGCCCTCTGTAATGAAATGCCAGGGCATTAAATTTTACATTTTCATGAAATGCAGCACAGTTTGTCACTTGGAAGATGTAGCAGTATTGCTGGGAGAGGAGAGCACCAATTAAACCTAAGTAGTTAGAATTGATTGTCTTAGTGTGTAGCATCACTAGAATACAATGTTAGGCATCTGCAAAAACAAAAAGCACAAGAGTTTCAGGCTGGTTCAGAAGTGGTCTGCAAAAAGAATCACTATCTGAAAAACATTTGTCTTAGTGATAGACTTAAAAATTTCTGTCATTGTCAAAGGAGGTTGAAGGTAGCTTAAATGTGTTCTCTGAATTCTTGAAACAAAATTCTCCTGCTAGTTTCTTTATCAGTAGGCCTGAAAAGAGTGTAAATAATTGAAAGTTCAATGTAAGAAAACCCTGTATAAAGTTCTGAAAGAACTTACAGAAGATGCTTCACTGCTTTACATATTCTAAGAATTTTTTTATTTATAAGGTATTCTGTATCTTTGGCAGAAGACATTCTAGAGATCTAGAAGAAATTCTAGAGATCATTAAAATGCTGTGTTTTCCTAATCTTTTTATCTGTCCCAATTTTATAAATAATAAGCTTCTTTCGTATAGCCATGGCCTTGCTTCCCTGCTCACAAGTGTGTCTGCAGTATCAGTTTTTCTTATTTTCAGAAATGTTTATGTAGATTATTGTTATGGTCACTCAGTATGATTAATGAGAAAAATATTGTTAAACCTGTGCGTTTTTAAAAATTCAAACCATAAAGTTGTGGCACCTGCAAACAAAGACTGTTTGTATCATTGTGAATTTATATTGCTGTAAATGACACCTGAAATTCTGGGCATATATGGTGTTCAGAAACTGCGATTTTGATTTTTCTCTGTTTGAGAAAGGACTTACAATGTAGTGGTAAACTCTTACAGTTCTGATATTAAAGAGAACTTCAGCCATTCTAGCTTCTATTTCATCAGTTACAGCCTTCCTTTCTGAAGTTACTGTAAACATAAATTCTCAATAGCACTTCTAAGTGGGATTTATTTTTCCACTCTGCGTTTTGCATGGGGAAGTAGAGGAGATTCATCCAACATTTCACTTCTCTACTCATTTCCTTGCTTGTTTCCTAGAGCCTCAAGAAGTGCTTGACTACCCTAAAATGCACATCCCAGTCCCTCATCCTGCTTCTTTCCATGTTCCTAGTTTCCTGTCTTTGCTGGGCAAAGCATGAAGGAAAAGAGCTGTGCTCTTTTGAACTCGGGATTAATACCTGCTGGAAGCATAGGGATTTTTTCCAGCCTTTAATTGGTTGTACTAAACCTGTCCTCTGTTGTGTTTCTAGCACTGAACTCCGTAACTATTATAAATACTAGTGTTCTGTGATTACAAAATTTCTATCCCTCACAGTCCATTTGTACATTTGTTGTTTGTAAGCACTTGAGTTTTCACTGGCTCTGAAATAACTCTGCTATATCTGATGGTCAAATCTAATTTTTCTTACCCCAGCATACCTCATCTCAGAACTGGAAGCTGCCAGAATGCTGTGTGTGAACGCCCCTCCTAAAAAAGCCCAGGAAGGAGGTGGCAGTGAAGTCTTTCAGGAGCTGAAAGGCATATGTATTGCTTTAGGCATGTCCAAGCCTCCTGCCAATATAACGATGTTCCAGTTCTTCAGCGGAATTGAAAAAAAAGTAAGATCCAAAGAAAGAAAAATTGGAATATTTATTATGTTAATGTTTTGATGGAAAATAGTTTTGCTACCTGGGTGACGTTTACCTCTTGTGGAACTCCAGTATTTGAATTATGAAGAAGAGTTAATGTGTTTTACTGTGTATGCAGAGTCAGAATTTTGAAAGTGATTTTAAAGGCTTTTTCCATGCCAAGGCATGAGGTCAGGGACTACTGCTATCATCATGGTTTTAATGCCATCGCTTATTGCAGGAGACACAGAAAATGCTGAGCTTAGGTCTCAAGGAAGAATGTTAAAGAAAAGTGTTTTTCAAGAAATAGGCCTAAACAAATTTGTATGGGAACCTAATGTTTTAAAAATGTTTCAGTTAAAAGGTGATGTAACTAAAGTTAAACTTAACACCTTTTCCCTAAGACTTCATCAATTCATGTGATTTGGTTTATGTG
This sequence comes from Vireo altiloquus, assembly GCA_013396875.1. Classification (NCBI taxonomy): domain Eukaryota; kingdom Metazoa; phylum Chordata; class Aves; order Passeriformes; family Vireonidae; genus Vireo; species Vireo altiloquus. The sequence goes on from VZRF01006295.1 coordinate 723,955, forward strand.
TAATCCTTACATATGTGCGTTCTCTGGGCTGTTGTGATTTTTTAAAATAAGTTGTGCCCAAACTCCAAAAATGCAACTTAGGTTTAAAATTTCATATTAAAGATTTTTCTCCTTTTGATTGTAAAGAGGGGTCCTTCTTTGGGTCACGTTATATTTCACATAGTCTTAATATAAACTTTTTGCTACAAATATGGGGTTCTTTTGAATTAAAGAGATGATGTGTAGAATAATCCCTCTGGCTTCAAGAGGAGCTGTACCTCAAGGTATCTTTGTTTTAACTATAGATATAATTTGTAGTTCCTTCTCTTAATTTTTACAAAATTATAGCTGAGACTACCTAAAAACAGCTGCCTTCCAAAATAAGTGTGCTTGGTTCTCTGTTCCAGAGAAAATAACTTAATATTGGAGGTTGCTCTGTCATGCCTCTGGCTGTCCAACAGTCCTCTCCTTTAATTTGAATCTTAAGCTAATTTTGTTAGCCAAAGCTTATATTTTTATATGTCTCCTAACAGCTGAAGGAAACTCTAGCAAAGGTTCCACCTAATCATGTTGGAAAACCTTTACTGAAGAAACAACTGGGACCAGCTCACTGGGTGAGTAGTTGAATATTAGAGTACTAGAAACTCTAAAACGGTGTTAGAGTCTGTTTACCTTTTTCAAGTATATTGATCTTAATTCTGTGTGTTGCAAAATGATTTTACTCTCTCTGAAGACAAGAAGATAATTTCTTGCAGTATAATGTATATGTTGGTGCAATAAATGTGCAGCAACTAAGATAAGATCTTAGACTCATGAATCTCTAGGTCCAGGTGCAGGCTAAACTTTTCCAAAATAAGAGATTTGCCAGCATGCTTGTGCGGTTGCTTAAACCTTCCTCTCCTGCCCTTTGCCAGCACTGCCTGTGTGGCCTAGCCCTACTGAGATGGTGTGATGTTTGCTGCTGAGTCTTCTTTTTAGCTAAACTATGCATCTTTTCATAATGTCCTCCTGTTTCTGTCATTTGGAGTAGTCTGCTTCCTTCCTAGCCTCTCCAAGAGGCAGTGAGTATGCAGGTAGGAGCTGGGAGGGATGTTGTACACCCAGGCTGCAGAGCCAGGATCTTCTGCAGCTGGGATTGTCACCTGCTGTTCTAGGAGGATGGTGCCTGGGTTAATCACTGCTGCTGCACCAAGCACAAAGCTATGGCTGCTGCTGCAAGACTTTAGGTCTCTCTTATGTAAGACTGAAGCACATCTTCTCCCAGTAGTCTGCTTCATTTGGTGGTTGTACTGTTGAGAAAAAAGTGGACTCCCTTGCCCCTGCTCCAGCCAGGCCTCTGTCAATACATGAATTATTTCCCTAATGGTGCACATCTCACCTGCTGCTCTAACTAAACCACTGTCTGCTACCAGGTGTTTCTCATGGTGACTTTTTCCTACAGGCCGCTTTGCAGTTTTGCCTGTATGCAGATTGTGCTTTAATCAAGATCCTCTTACAGTACTGTACTTACTTTTAGGCCTTTATCTTTGCTCTATCTTTGTCCTTAAGCTTACTACTTTTTAAGAAGGCAAGGACATCCTGTTTCCTAGGACTTACATATGCCCTTGCTTCAGCTTGTTGCCTGTAGTATCTTCTAGCTTTTGCTTCTTTGTCCTGGTGGATGTTGAGAAATGGCTCAGCAGTGTGTGCAGTTTTTGTGCTGCTAGAAATGGTAGAAGGCTGAACATGAGCCTCGGAAGCTTCAGGAAAATAACATCAGCAGGCACAGCTTGGCTGTGAGTCCATTTGACAAGGTAGATAATTGCAGTCTTAAGCCCTGCATAGTATCTCTGTGTGTCATACTCTCTTCCATCCCCATAATTAGTTTATTAAGTAGAAACACTTTATCTATAATCTAAAGATTACGTTTGCAAATTTTTGTTTCAGGAAAAAATTGAAGCAATTAATCAAGCCATAGTCAACGAATACGAAGTCCGAAGAAAACTGTTAGTCAAACGTTTGGATGTTACTGTGCAATCCTTCGGCTGGTCAGACAGAGCTAAGGTACAAACAACTTGCTGTGAAGTCCTGGTTAATGGTAACCCTTTATAATAAGTATCTCTGGAAAACTGCATCATTGTCTTGTCCTTCATGAGTCAAAAATAATCACAGGAGTTGTCTGATTTTGTTTTGAGTATCTGGAGAAGTTTATGACACTGTAAGATGATCAAAAATATTTTACTTAAAACTGATTTGTTGGATTTTAAGTTAGTGCATAAAATGAGAAGAGAGGCTGTGTGTAACTACACACCAAAGCCACTGGAAAAAATAGAGATTACTGATCTCGCCATGTTCAGAGTACCATAGTGTGAACCATTAGGTGCTGTGTCTTGTGTGATGGTAGAAAAGCATCTTCCTGTTGACCATCCCTTATCTTGCTTTGTGCTTCCCACAGCGATCAGATTTCCTTAACTCAAAGTGTGTCTGCAAGCACAGCTGCACAGATGCACATGAGAAAAGCTGCTAAGGCACTACCTGTTCTTATGTCATTGACAGGGTAATACTATGTGCTTCTTTTGTCTTTGGACCATGCAAGTGGCTGTGACATGAGATCTGTTCTCCCTTGAGTATGTGATACATAATCTGCTTTTAGAAATAATTATATTATTCCCCTATTTTCCCTACGTCTCAGAAAGAAATTACAAGATATAAAGAAATAGTAAATAAAATTTAGTTTCCAGGACTAAACTGGATCTGCTAACGTGGTGTTAAGAATGCTGCTGACAGTGTTTGAGTTATTAGTGACTAAACTGTGACACATAGAATTATCAAGTGGGTTTTTTTGATAAAAGTTTTTTCAAAAAGCCACTGTACTTTAATAATAAACTATGACCTCTCCCATTTTCTGTTTCATCATCTGAGTAGGACTTCTCCTGGTATGCTCTCTTAAACCTTGTATTCTTCAGGCTTTTTAGTAGGTGATTGAAGAACTAGCTGACTGTTTAAATATTTTAATAGTGAAAAAAATGAGCAAAAATGTGAATTATGTTTAAAAAGCAGAAATTTCTAATTGTGTTACAGTTTTGCCATCTTTTTCCATGTATTTATTCTTTTTTTCTAAGGACTTCTCAGATATTTTTGAACTTGACTAGCTACACAAAATATTTTCACAAAACCTACAAATTGTGTATATGCATTTATATCTATTAAAATGCAAAATTTTTTTTTTTTAGAAGCATAACAAAACAAAATTGGAGACTGTTGCTGTAGTATTCCAGTTTGTTTTGACAGTAACTTTTAAGCAAGATGGTAATTTTCCTTTTTATTTGAAAAGTATCAGAATACAGTAGTACAACTAAATAGGCGCTTCTCCAGATAGTGGAAACACCAGGGGAAAAAAACCTTGCGGTTTGTTATCAGAGATTTTTTTAAGTTTAAATTTCGAGTTTCACCTAAAACAGTATCATAGCACCAAAATATTGTGCTCAGAGATCAGTCAAACTCGCCAGGGAAAAACACATTAGTGCTCTGGTGGATATGTTTTCTTCTCCTACCTTTAGCCAGTGTCATATTCCAGTTTTCTGCCTTTAGAGGGAAAATAAGATTTTGGGATTTTGAAATGTGCTCCTAAGTTTTTGTGCTGTTAAGATATGTTGGAAAACCTGGTTTGCCTGTCCTCACTGCCATCATCTGCATTCAGGTGGCAATCTGGTTTATCCCAGCTGCATCACACACTATACTCTGTTGATAACTGAAGAGATGTAAATTGTGTGGTAACTCATGTCTGGTAGCACAGATTTCTCATGTGTCTCAGCTGGAAAATTTTGGAGGTGTTCAAAAAAACCGGAATGGTTAATGCTGAAAGGCAGGGGAAGAGACATTGCATACAAGGCGAAGTTGAGTATAGGATCTCAATTCTAGTTCTGCCAAGTCCCTCTTGGTGCCTTGTCTTTGTGAAGAAGCTGACTGGAATGAGGAGTGAAGAGTTAACAGGACCTTTCCAAGGTGATAAGTGTTGGAGATGCTGGCCTAGCTGGAATGGGTATGGGTCAGGGTGAAGACACAGAAGGAGGTCTGGAGGCTAAACACAGATGTGTTTTGCTTTCAGTATCTTCTGGACACTAGCAGAAATTCACATAACTATAAAACACACTTCTATTATGTGTTTGACTGCCTGACATTTATCTATTGTTAAAATTGTCAACTCATTGGTGTCTTCGCAGTTCAGTCAGAATTGTGTTTCCTATTTACTTAAGAAATGAATGTGACAAATGCTAGTTTTGTTGAAGTACTCCTTAGTTATAAAGTGGTTCTCACAAATTTTATATTAACTGTCTGTTCTATTTGCAGTAGTGGCTTGTTATTCATTGCTGATTTGATTCTTTCGATGAGATGTCCCATTGCCTTAACTGAACGAGTTTTATTTTTCTCTGCTCCAACAGAGTCAAACAGAAAAACTGGCTAAAGTCTACCAGCCAAAACGTGCCCTCTTATCTACTAAGTGCACTATATCAATTGCAAATCTCTTGGCGGCTCGGCAAGATCTGTCAAAGATTATGAGAACGAGCAGCGGGTCCATCCGAGAGAAGACTGCATGTGCCATTAATAAGGTACCTTTGGTGACAAACAACTTTTGTTCTTCTAGGAATATTTAAGTAACTTGAGTGTAGTTATAAATCCTACTTTTTTTAGGATTGTAAGTGGAATTTGGAAATAAAGGATAAGAAACTTGGTATTTATATGTTCCAGATAATGCATGAGTGCATTATGGCTAGTGCAAGTTCAGCTTTTGAGGTTAACAATGTCTTTTCTTTGGGGCAGTAAAAAATTGCTGAAATACCTTGGATTGCTTTCAGTGGGAGTAGGCCTGATCTGTCTTACCAGAATTACTGAGGTCATTACACTACTGCTACCTAATTCTATCACCATGTCTAAAATAACACCTACATAGTAACTGTGGTTTTGGTCTACGTAAATAGAATGAACTAAGGTCACAAGGCAAGGATCCTACAAATTAGATTGCCCTGGGTACACAAATAGATTATAGTCAAGTGTATAGTTCCAGTAACGACACAGTAGAACCATGACTTAGACTAAACAATTTGCTTTTCAAAAATAATGATTTTACAAGAGTAATACGCTCACAAAAGTGTGTGTGCTGAACTTGCAGCTCAGTAGGTATGTACAGCAGCATACTTGGTGTGGGGATGGGTGTGTGCTTTTCTACCTTCTGAGTACCAGCTGTACCTCGGGTAAAGTTCTAATTAATTTAGGAGAGAATACCACAGCCCGTCCACCCCAGGTAATTTCTGCACCTTTTTAGTGTTGTTGGAGTGTAAGAAATTAAGTGGTAAGACAGGTTGATTATATCATCAGAATGTATGTATGTTTTAGTAGGAATGCAGTATTGCCCTGCTGCTGATGCATAATCTGTTAACTTATCTCCATTATCAGTGTTAAATGTTTCCAAGGCAGTAGCATGAAATAGCAAAGTAGCCTACTTCCATTGAAGTTCCTTTGTTATATTTTATTAAAACTGAAAGCAGTACAAATGTCCTGTCCTATTTTGTCTTGCTAAATTTTTGACATCACACCATCAACAAGATGCTACCTTAGACAACTAAAGACTTCTAGAGTCTTGTTCCACTCTGATCAGTGCTGTATCTCACCTGTCTGTTGTTAAGTTTCTGCATATCCTTACTGAAAAATAGAATTTTTTGCCCTTTATTTATCAAGTCAATGTCTTCTACAGCAATTTAGAGCACCAGTTAGGAGAGAGACTGTGTTGCACTGTACTTGTGCTTATTTGAGTTTAGCACTCTGGACTAACAAACAGTTAAGGGAAAGATTGTGTCGATGCTGCCTGTGCTGGTGTGCCTGCTGTTTGGACAAAAAGCACAGGTCTCCTGACTTGTCTTGCTAGCAGTGCTTCAAGTACTAGATAATCCCTGATTAATTTTTATTAACTGGAAACAGAGGTCTGTCGCATTCAAACAGACAAAATTTGCCTTGGGATGTAAAAATTTTGGAGCAGGTGCTGTGTGTGGTGTGTCTTCAGTAAATGTGACTCTTTCTGTGAGGTGTCACAACTCCTGTGGCAGTTTTCCCTTTCTGTTTGCAGGTGCTAATGGGCAGAGTGCCTGACAGAGGAGGAAGGCCCAATGAAATCGAACCTCCACCTCCTGAGATGCCACCATGGCAGAAAAGACCAGAGGGTGGCTCACAACAAGGCGGTGGCAGAGGAGGAAGAGGTGGCTACGATTCTTCCTATGGAGGGCGGGGAGGTTATGACCATGGGGGTCATGACCGAGGAGGAAGAGGAGGCTACGACTCACCATATGGAGGGCGAGGAGGTCATGAACAAGGAAGCCATGATCGAGGGGGACGAGGAGGACGTGGTGGTTATGATCATGGTGGAAGAGGAGGAAGAGGAAACAAGCTTCAAGGAGGCTGGACAGATGGTGGAAGTGGTGGCTACCAGGATGGCAGCTATAGGGAGAGCAACTACAGAGATGCAGGTTTTCAAACAGGTGGCTACCATGGTGGTGGTGGTGGTTACCAAGGAGGAGGCTATGGTGGCTACCAGTCGTCTTCTTATTCTGGAAGTGGCTACCAGGGGGGTGGTGGTGGTGGCTACCAGCAAGACAACAGATATCAAGATGGTGGGTCCCACAGCGACCGAGGGGGTGGACGTGGAGGAGGGAGGGGTGGCCGTGGTGGTCGTGGTGGCCGTGGAGGTCAAGGAGGCGGCTGGGGGGGAAGAGGTGGACAGAACTTTAATCAAGGAGGGCAGTTTGAGCAGCACTTCCAGCATGGAGGTTATCAGTATAATCAATCTGGCTTTGGACAAGGAAGACATTTCACCAGCTGAGGCTGCTAAAAATTTACACTTCAGCAGAGCTCACATAATAAAAACCTGGTTTCAGAGGCCTGACTTAAATGCTGCTTTGAATTATTAAAGGTTTGTACACAGCAGGTAGAATCTCTTTGGGTGGGATGTTTTGCATTGAACAAGTTGTGTTTGAACGAAAGGCATTGTCACTACCCCCTGCACCCTAAACATCAACTAATAGCCATGCTTTTTGGATGTTGGACTGGTTTCCTCTGCTCAAAACACCTTTGTTCTGAATGTGCCTGCTGTGTTTGCCTTCTGTTTTGATTTGGAGAAATCCCAAGACCTGTCAAATTTGTCTAATACACAGTGGACTTCTGTATTTTCCCCCCCAAATAATTGTTGAGTTACACGTTCTAAACCATTTCAGAATGTTGCTTTTTGGCTTGCTGACCTCTTCTTTCAGTCTCCATGACGTTACAGGCGCGTGTGCGCGCACAGGGAACTCCTCTGCCAAACGGGGTTTGTGTTATCTGAGCTCTACTGTGGATGCCATGTTCAGTAGCCTTACCTCCCGCTAAACAACGTTTGCCCACCCGCTCAACTCTGAAGACTGACCGCCGCCAAAATCTGCAAAGATCATTTCAAACTAAGCTAAATTGTGAACCGATAGTGTCTGTAGGCCTGTAGTTAGGTGTAGCAATTCAAACTGACCTGCATCCATCCAAAACAAGTTGCTCCTCCTCCAAACCTAATTTTTACTTGAAATCAGCTAGAAGAAATGACAAACTGAAGTTTATTTTATTTGCAAGTTGATACCACTGGCTCAGCAAATCTCGGGCAATTTGTTTTGGGGGTTGTCTTTTTAAAGAAATGCACTACGGCCTGGGAAGATCAGTTCCTGCCTGGAGGAAGCCCTTTTATTATTGCTGCAGAAAACAAAACCTGGCTGAGTTTGGTGTTCTAATGTTTAGGTTTTTTTCTTTACTGAAAGCCACATAATGCTTCTTGCTGGGTTTTTTGTGTACATAAACATTGTCAAAAAGCTGTGAAAGAAAATGGCTGAAGGTGTGCTGTTGTATAAAAGGTGAGCAATAAAAGTATCTGTATGTTCTGTTTGCTTTACTTTATTTTCATTGACAGTAAAAAGCAGTTGCTAAAGTAGCTGGGAATTCATGGGGATTTGTCTGCTTCATCTTTTTTATATTTTAATCTGTTTTCTATTTCGTAGTTGTCCCAGGTGTCCCATGCATTCTGCCTGTTGAAGAGCTGTCAGAACAGGAGGAGGTGGGAGGAACTGATCTTCAGTTGCTCTCAGTTTTGTTCTGTTCTGTTCCTCCCTCTGACCTGGAGCAGTTTGTAGTACTCTCTGTTCATGTGTAAAGTGATTCTTAGGCTGTGTAAGCACCTCTCTCCCAGGATATGCTCCTGGATACCATGTGAACTTGGTATGCTGCTTCTGGGAACTTTACTGATGCTCTCCAGCCTTGTGGAAATGTAGGTTCCTGCTACTGTGCTCGGATCACTGTAGCAGAGGCTGTGCTGACGGCAGAGTCTGCCTGTTTTGTCCTCCGGGCTGTATCCAGATTGATGCAGGCAGGAGGAGTTCCTTGTGTTACAGTAATAGCACAAGTATCTGAGAGAATCTCTGTAACGCTGGTGTTGCTGTAATTCAAGGTAATCATGTAAATAAGATGATAAACATAGTTTAGAACTGATTCGCCTGAATTTCATTCCACAGTCAAGCTGAAAATCTGTTTCATTTATTGCGGCCACTAGATGCTGCTAGTGATTCACGGGTTTGGAAGCAAAGGTCCCTGTGAAAGGCGTTTGGGAATCTGACTGAATGGCTTTTCTCCTTTAGTATTTCAAATTTAAGCAAATTTAACAAGCCTGATGAGGGAAAGACTTTTTGTATTGAATTCAGATCTTTGAGGATCACTGATACAAATCTATCTCTGCCTAATATTGTTCAAATTATCAACATCTAAAACTGAATGTTGCTGCTTCACAAAGATGTATTGATGGTTTCTTACAGTAGCATTCTCCAGACAAGGTATTTCCCTTGTGGAGGGTAATACTTTGTCGTGAGCATTAGCTGGTGACTACCTGCATTCATGCAAAAATAATTTGGGGGGATTTTTTAAAGATTTAAGGGTTCCTACAGTGGAGTCAGTCCTAGACTAGCAGATGTAAAGAGATTGACAAATTTTAAGAGCCCTTTGCTGGGAATGGAATATCTTCAAAATCACAGCTTCTGCTTTTCTTCACAGTCCTCACTGCAAAGAGGCTGGTGTTTTCTGTCAGTGCATTGGAGTGCTGTAAACTTGTTCCTAGCCAGAGGGAGCTCAGGAGGCTCTTCAGAGAGCCCCTGCTTGAGTTACATCAGCACCTTCAGAGATTGCTTTCTGGGCCAGAGCTGCCAGTTCCTCTGCAAGGCTATAGTTGTTGCTGCAGTGCATAGTCTCACCTTTGCACACTGTGACATGGTGAACTGATGCTGGGGTGGGGTAGGAGCTTCCCCTTCTTCCTCTCAGATAGCTTTTTCTCATCAAAATATGTTGCTTCTCCTCCTCCCTCTTCCAGTACTTTGGATAAGCCAAGTCCCAATTTATTGCTGTTTGAGGGGGAAAGTTGAAAAAAGAAATCAGAAGGCAAAAACAGGAGGCTTTACTCTTCCAACAGGAAAGAAAACACTTTGCTTCTGCCAGCTGTTGTTGTTTTTCCTTACTCTATTGTTTCCTCCTAGTGTGCTGTGACTTCTTTGTTCCCCAGAGAAAACAAGCTTTGTATATGTGGAGAGAGCAGCTTTGATAAATGAAAGCAAACAGCCACTGCTTTGTTATTCTCTGTATAATGCTCTGATATTTACTGTTTTCCAAACATGATTCCTGCACTGCTGCACTGGGAGGAATTTCTTAAAGAAGCTGGGAGAGAAGAGTTGGGTTGTGGATATTATTAGACTGGAGTGGATTGGATATACATGCTTGATTTCATTGTGCGTCATGATCAAAAGCAGAACTCCAGCAGATTAAAAAGGCAAAGGGAACAGTGGTCTTCCTTTTGGCCTTCCTGTTCTTGCCACTCTTCTCCTACAAGCTGTAGGCATCTTGTTCCATTTTTTCCATCTGCCTTTTTTTCTCTAGCAGCTCTTGTTTCCTAAGGGCTTCACTTGCATTGCCCTTCCATTCCCTCTGATAGGGTCACTGTCTCTCGAGCATTGTCACTGTGCAGTAACAGCTATGTGGAGTGGGGGACACACTTGCTTCCCACATCAGGTTCATTATTATGTGCCTTGGAATTCCATGATCCATATGCACTGTAGTCACAGTTGGATTTTCCTTGCAGGTCTAAGGAAGAGATAAAAATTAGTTTCTTACTGTGTAAAGGAGTACCACGACAAGGGAAAGTGGATCAAGCTGAGCTTGCACTGTGCATCACTTACCTCAGAAAGCCTTTTGGCTTGCAGCTGTTCCCTGAGTAGTTTTCTCTTTAGTTTGCTGGTAATCTCTTCCTTGATGAGATTTCCTTACTTCAGCAGCTTAAATCCTGAAGTGTGCAGCTTCATGGTGATGTCCCCCAGAGGGGATCCTCAAGCTGTGGATTAGGTTTCTCAGCCACAGCATGTGGGTAACCTACCTTAAGGTTTTGGCTATGTGTCTCCATGAAATTCTTACTTGCATCTGAATTGAGGAAAGTGGAAAGTGCCTCAACCAACCTCAGGCTCAGTTGGAACCTAGAGGCTTACCAGTCAGGTATCTAAGATAGGACTGGGGAGAAGGGAAGCAAGATTCATGACAGTAGATAGTTATGAGAAGTGGCTGGAGCTTGAAAAGTCCTGTGGCATAGGAGTATTCCCTGTAACAGGTTATGTACTTAGGAAATGAAAATTAAACTGCTGAAGTGGGAAGAATGCAGTGGGGAATAAGGATTCTCACTAGGATCTGATAACTTGGGTGTCCAAAAGGCTTATGTCAATTCCTGTGGTACTAGAAGTTAATTCAGCTCCCTGTTAGGTTAATGAACACATGAAAACAAAAGCCCTCAACTACCTGTTTATTGCCCATGATTTAGTCTTAATTCTGCCATATTTACACTGCAGTATAGAGTCCAGGTGTTGACTGTCAGGCTTATAATTCTGCTCTCTGAACTCTCTGAACTTTTGATTGCCCTGGACAACAGGAATGATGCAGATGGATCAGTCCATTTTTAAGGTGTTGAGCATGATTTAGCAGTCCCAAATAAGCCAGCTCATGCTGAATTCCAAGTTTGCTTTATCAGCCTCCTAGCAAACCCTTAGGTTAGAGGCACAGCAGTGTTGAGGTCAGAGAGCAGTACACAGAGGTGTTTCCCCTGTGTAGGCTCTCAAAGTACTCATGGGCTTGCTTGTTTCAGGTTAAGACTTTTCAAAGGGACACAATCTGAAAAAGCAAGTGCTATTAACAGCTGTAAACATTGCCTTCTCCCCTCTTTGGCCGAAAATAAGTCACACCTCTAATGGCTTCACAAACAAGGGTAGAAGGGAAAAAATATTTTCCCATTGTGTTTACTTTGTGCTTTTTACAGCTCTGACTGCTGTCAGTGTCATTGTTTCCCCTTTATTGTCCAGTAATTTCCCCTCTTGTCCACGTGGGTCTTTCCCACAACAGAGGAGAGAAAAACAAGTACAAAAAGTAGGAAAACACTATTGTAAAAGCAAAGAAAGAGGGAGTCTGCCTGTGCTGTGGGCAGGTGGAAGGTCATAACTCGTTTTCACACATGAAGCAGAGATGATGGTGATAAGGACTCTAAACTTTCCGGCATTAACTCTGCTCATGGAAAAAGCAGACTTTTTGGCTAAATTTCATACTGCCCCAGCAGTAGCCTTTTGCTGATGGCTTTTCTGTCTCCTAGGACCAGAATTTCAGCAGCTGTAAACAGCACTTTAAAGTTCAGCACATAGATTTTCCAATGAGTTTAGCCTATTGGCTGCAATGCTTATTTTGAAAATCCAGTTCAGATCAGTGCTGATAACTCATTTTTCCAAAGTTGCATCCACTTCTGCAATGACCCTGGGTGAGCCAGCTCGTTTGTCAAGGCTCTCTTGAGAAATACTTGGAGCTATTTCTTGTGCTGTATGGAGGTTCATCAGTTAGCAAGCTGATGCTGAATGAAGCAAACTGATTAGATTTTTTTTTTTTTAGCTATAATGGTTATGAAACAAACAAACCGTTGTTTCTCCTGCTTTCTGCATCCACAAAATTTGCATTCAGTCCTTCCTTCCCTCTTTCCTTCCTTCCATCCCTCTCCCCTCTCAGTGTCCATTGGGATCCCCTTCCATTCTTGGTGTCTCATAAAGAGGTCTCTTAGTGTGCTTCTTCCTGCATTTGCTCTTTGTCTTGTTATTTGTTCTCTGGTTTTGGTGGGGTTTTGTTTTGTTTTGGGGTTTTTTGGGTTGGTTGTTTTTGTGGTTTTTGTTTTGTTTTGTTTTATTTGGGTTTTTTCCAGCCTGTGTCCAGGATCTTTCACATGCAGCTATTTCCCATACAGAGGCCTACAGCTTCTAGAACTGGTGTCCAATGCTGCAGGGATCCTCCTGTGGCTGCTCAGGCTATCTCAGCCAAAGGCTTCTGGGCTTCCCATGACTAAGACCTTGGGGGCCTACATGGGACATGCTTTCACTTTGACTTCATAGAGGAGTCCTTGAGCAACAGTCCACAGAGGCGACAGGCTCTTTAATTTTGGAAAAATGTAAAATTTTAGGCAATGGCTGCCCCTAAACTTGCTCTGCAGCTCAGCTCATCTGCTCTTCTGAAAGAAAAACGTCTCACCTTTCCTAGCTGGGGAAAATCCATGCTTCTGACTAGCTCTGGTCAGCAAGCATATTCTCCCTGCCCAAGACTTCACCTGCCTGAGGAAGTTGCCTCTGAGAAGATAGCTTCTGCCTAGGAAGATGTTTCTTTGTAAAGCTGGGTTTGTTCTTAAAGCCTAAAAGCTGGATAAGACTGGGGGTGTGGGGGCAAAGGAGGGTGAGACTCTGGGGACATTGAGAGCAGAGGAGAGAGCTGTGGTTCAAACCTGACTTTGCATTTCACTCTGAGGGAGCCAGATGTCCCCCTGACTCCTTGAGAAGCACTCAGGGCTACTCCATAAAGTTGGAAGCAAGCTGAAGCTCCCTTATGTGCATCATGTGGCTTTGCAGAGGTTTTACACAAGCACAGAAAGTCCTAGTGGGTTTGGCTCAAACAGACAAATAATCTCTCACAGGGTCTATCCAAGCACTTGCATTTTTCACCTACTCTTATGGCTTGTATTCTTTGGCATTTGCAGAGCAAGTTGTAAATAAGGCTTGACGTAATTTTCCTTCTTTCCACTGTGTGGTGTTTTGGGGAGTTTGTGTTTTAAACAATCCCTGAGTCTCCCCCCATGTTTTTTAAAAGATCCTGACACAGGAGAGAATGGATGGGGTGGAAGTATCCAGCATCATTTGGGATTGTATCTGACTTTAGCTACTTCGTTAATCAAGCATTCTCGTCATTATGATGCACTTTCTCCTGGATGCTCTCCTGGAATTGCTGTACATCTAGTAGGCAGGATTTCACCACGACCAGCAAAGACACATAGCACAGGCAGGAACTCTGATGGCTGATGCTTTCTGCATTTTCTTATGTTAGAGAGGGCGAACAAGCACTCTTTGTTCCTTTGCCTAGATGGGGGAACTAAATTTGTTTTTGGGAAGAAAAGTATTTCCCCTGTTCAGAAAAAGATGTCCACTTGAAATGAGAAAAAGATTTTTAAAATTTTGTATATTCAGGCCTCCCCAAGGGACTTCTTAAAATGTTTGTTTAACAACAAACATAAGCTCTGTCAGCTCCCCCTACTCAGATTCTTGTAATGGAACTAGGAGATTCACATTCTATAAACTGCCAGTGAATGTTTTTTTAATAAATTATTACATTGTCTATGGCAAGTCTATTCCTTTTTGGGCAGTGAGGGGGGTGTGTGTGAAAAAAAAGGCTGCATTTCTACCTAGTGTCTTTCTTGTTTTTCAATGGCCTTGAATGCTTACTGCCAACAACACACTGTGTTCCCCTTCCTTAAATGTCTGAAGCAAAAGGTTTCCAGCAGTAGCAGGTGCTTGAAATTTTCACCTATTCCTTCTCAATTTCATGAATAATTTCAGGAAGAATTTCTTCATGGACAGGATTGTTAAGCATTGGAATGGAATGCCCAGGGAGGTGGTGAAGTCATCATCCTTGGAGGTGTTCAAGAAACAACAGGTTGTGGTATTTAGTGCCATGGTTTAGTTAACAAGGTGATTGGTCAAAGGTTGGACTTGATCTAAGAGGTCTTTTCCAACCTTAATTATTTTGTGGCTCTCCTTGTAGGCTGCAATATTTTGCTTAGCAGGATCAGCTGTGTAAGCCTGCAGACTATCCTTGATCTGCAACTGCTGCTGAGGTAAGTATATAACTGACTGAAGGTCCCAGGCTTGCAAGAGATTCATTGATGAGATGAGTAAATCAAGAGCTACAAATAACTTTTAAAAGCCTGCAAGAAATGAGCTGGGGTCTACAGACTAAAAGCTGGTCAAATCTACGTGATGTTAAGAATGAAGTTGCTCATGAACATTTCATTTATAAAGCGTTAAGAGGCTTATCTCAACAGATCCATCAACAGCCTGGATCATAACCAAATTTCTCTATTCAAATTCTCCCCCACATCATTTTCATTGTGTGCAAGCCGTGCAGGGTAACGGTAGCTGTGCGGTCAGGCGGCTGTGACCCAGCACCTGACCCACCGCAGGAAATAAAGACCATGTTTCTGCTAATGCTTGTTCTCTGCCCACAGCAGTAAGAGTGAAGTGTGCTTCTGGCCCTCATCCTAGTTTGGAAAACAATGCTGGTGCAGTACTTATTTCTCTTGAGTTCACAACGATAAAGAGAATGCTATTTTTTAAAAAATATTTTTTATCTCTGCACATTAACTATTGCTACTGGTTGTGCTGGAAAACAAACCTGCAGGATGCAAGGTGCAAACCTGGGCAGGCACCATGTAGTCTCAGTGCAGTTTACAATCAGATTACCACAGAGGAGTGCAGCTCTCAGTTTTGTGTTACAGGAGTCTATGAAATTTCTCTCTTGTATTGAAAGCTTATAACCTGTTGAAGGGTGCAATAACTTGAATTTTATAGGACATCATATAACCGGGTGGCTTTAAGTCAGAGTGTGTGCTACACACACACCCCCCTGTTTTTGTGGGGAGATGGGGTAAAAAGACCAACAGGTGTGCCAGTCTTTCAGGTTTGAGCTTTGTGGTGTTTTGTTTTTCTCTCTTTTTTCAGATGAGGGCTGTGCTCTTTCAATAACTTAATGCTTCTGTAAAATGCAACTTCAAACTGGACCATTATAGATTCAGGTGCTAGTCCTACATTAGGAAACTGCTAATTTGGAAATTGCTCTTCAGGACATTTAGTCCTAACATGTACAGCTTGCTAACCAGAGAAAAGTATCACATCCACATGTATACACAGACACACAGACACACACACACACATACACACACACTTAAAGTGTTTATTGTGTGCTAATGTTACCATAATCAGTGCTGGCAAAGATGGCCCTTCTCCATCGTGGTGTAACCAGACAAACACATAGTGTCTCGGAATTCCTTCAGTCTCAGCCAGCTGCTGCCTATTTGAAGGATCACCAGTCTGGGAGCTGATATCACTGTGCTGAACACCAAAGCGTTCACTGTAGCAATGTAAACACAGCCAAAATTCAAAACCCCAGGTGTGCAAAGAATTTCAGTATAGAGGACTTCATGAGAGATTTTTGTTTGAGATTTAATCAACACACACACCTACTTCTTTCCTTAAATGATCATTACAAGCCTCGGGAAAGGAGTGTTATCGCACAAACTTAAGACGCTTGGCTTCTGTCCTCACCATTGTTGTTGCTGGCAGACATACCAAAATGATGCAGTGCATTTAGAGAAGGCCAAATATATCCTCACTGGCATGTAGAGGAAGTTTCCACAGAAGTCATACAAAAGAAAACACTGAGAGCAGAGATCCATTCTGCTGTGTCTGTGCAATGTTCATCCAAATGGCTTACTCGTGAGAAAATAAATACTGCCTTATAACACCTTTCAGCTAAGAAAACAGGGCAAGGGTTGGGTTTAAAAGGATGAGGTATGGGAACAGTCATTACGGCCAGATGTGGTCTGTGACAGTCCATCAACACTTGCTGTAGTTGTCCTCTTCAGTTTTCTGTGCTTCAGGGTGAGCAATCAGCTATCCTGTAAGCAGAAGAAAATAGGCATTTACATGCTGGCAGAGATGGTCAATAAAAGCACGAGGCTTTGGAAGTATAAACTTTATGGGTGACAGCAACAGACATCAGACCCATATCCTGCCCCGGCCTGGACCCCTGTGTTTGTCACAATGCTAATTGTTGTGAATCTAACATGGAGCCCTGAACTGTGCAGGGCGAGGGTGCAATAGCACAGAAAGTGGCCAGATATCCACCAGGCTATTTTAATAATTTTCAAAATGAAAAGTACCCAACTGCTAAAAAGCCCATACTGAGACCAAAACCCAAAGTGCAGTTACAGTGTCACAGTAAATGTGAACTGCAGTGTAGAAAACAGGGATCTGTGGATGGTTTAGCATTCTTCTGAAAGCAACTTTGTGCAAGAAGGAATGACAAATTTGAATGAAAAAGCATCCTGAAATCCATAAAATAACCTCATGAGACTTTAGACTGGAGCAGATTTTAAACTGTCTTGGCTTCTTCTGGAACTCACCTCAGATTCTTGTCTTTCTGGGAGGGTTTCTATCCCGTTGTGATCCTGTGTATCCTGTGGGGCCTCGGCTTCTAGCTCTACGTCAGCCTGCATGCTGGGCTTTTCATTCTCCCACTTTGCAAAGCCTTTGTTCTTCCCAGCTTTTCCGTGGAATTTGGACTTCATTTTGGGGAAAGTGTGGGAACCTGAATCATTCCAGCCTGGCTCATGCCAGAGTGGTTCTGTCTGCGTTGCTTGGCTGGTGGTCACCCGCTGCAGCCGCACAGAAATTTTTCGTGAAGAGCCAGTGACAAGGGTGATAGCTCTGCCATCAAGGTCCTGGTGTTCTGCAGCAACACTGGGAAATTCAAATACTCCATTTTGGACTGAAAGAGAGGGTGGAATTGTTTCATTTAAGTATTCTACTTCAAGGTCTTTACAAAAAGGTAACAAGCCTGGGGGAGGGTGGGGAGGTAACCCCTTATATGAAGCCAAGGCAAAATTATCAATATCCACATGCTGCCCAGAAACTGTTTCTGACACTGTGTGCACAGATTTTATTCTCTCACCATGCACAGGGGGTAAGGCAGTGCTAGAATTGTGCCCTATGTCTCCTTCCTCCTAAGTGACAAAAAGGAGAAGTACAATTTCATTTCTTTTCAGCTGGGATAGGGGTGCCAGTAAGGAAGATTGTGAGCCTTAGACAGGACACTAAGGCCATCACTGGAGAAAAGAATGTTGCAATCTGAGGAGTGAACACACTGCAACAGAGCAGTGAAAAGTAGAGGTGCTGCTCTCTGTGTTGATACAAAGGAAAAATTAAAAATGGCAGCAAGGACATTGGCCATCAGAGAGGATTCCACAAATGGTTTAAAATAGGAGGAAGACTTCTCTCACCTGGAGGCAGAGATGGACTGCTAGGCAGGGATCCATGGTTGCTGCCTACTGAGGTGCCTCTGGAAAATTTCCTGCATGCCAGCACAAGCAGGTCTCTGCATTGCTTGTGACAGTTGGCACCGCAATCTGTAAAGAAAGAAGCTGTCAAGTCATCAAATGGAAAGCCACAGCTATCTGGTAATCCCTTGAGGCTATTAGCAGGCAGATACCAAGGAAGGACTTTGAAGGAACAAATAGTTTGACAGAAGGTGTGAAGGGAGTTACAGAAATGGATCATTTGGTGTAAAGGGCATTACAAAAAAAAAAAAAGGATCATTTCCACAACAGCCATTAATAGAAAAATGGCAGCAGAAGAGAAGAGGGAAGATGATATTTTAATAATAAAATAGTCTCAAGGAAGAGATGTGGAATTACTGATATGATCCTGTGTATGCCATGCATAAAACTTCCGCTCTACTGCATGAGTCTCCCCCAAGAGGGAGTTGTTATTTATTTGGCTGGCTTTTATTTGACTTGCAGGGCCCACTTGCACTACAAGCCTCTGCCAGGATCTGCATCACTGTGGATTCATCATTGCTACGTACATTTATCTGAAGTGTGGCTGGACTATGGATCTTATCTGCAAGAAAGGGCTGAAGTGTGGAGAATGTGCCCCAAATACAATCTGTCTCTCCTTTGTGTTCTTTTCCATTGTTTGAAAATTCCATCTTCCTATGTTTCTCTGTTGCTGCTCCATAGCCTAGCATTTTGTTCTAGGTGAGCACTGCCAAGGTGCTGCATTTATAACTCTGCTGTAAGAACCACGCTGCTCAGGGCAGCAGCTGCGGCATGATGGGTGAGAGTTTTGGTTTCTGCCAACGCCTCATTCATATGACTAATCCAGCAGTACATGCCCAGCTCTGGTTTTCTCTGCCTCAAAGGTAACACTCCCCCTCAGATACACGAAAGATTTCTCTTGAAGTGGAGAACTATCACTTGCAGACCACGCAGCCTAGCTTTTATCCCATTACCCACAGTGTTGGGGAAAGCAGCAGGCCTGAAAGGAGGAACTCCCTCCCTCCCTCCTCCTGCTGTGTCAGAGGTTCAAACAGAGGATGACAGCTCTATGCTCAAAGGCAGAGTTCATCCCTGATGGGTATCACAATCCAGTGAAGCTGGAACACACAGCAGCTGGTAGCTGCTGCAACAAAAGGCAGGCACCCTGACACTTGCTCAGCACTACAGGATCTGAGTGAGCAGCTCTGCTCTCTTACTTTCATGCTTCATTGCCTGTGACTTTGACTTTACAGAAACACTTGTGCCCAGTCTCCCCCGGGCCACTGCTACAGGCAGCGATGCAGGACAGAAGCTCAACTTTCAGATCTCAAATTGAGTTTACAGGTTGGTGTGACAAAACCTTACCTTCCTTCCCTCATCCTACCAGTAAATCTATAAATTGTGGCCTTTTCAAAGCTTCTAAGATGACAGTAATCAGGAATATCTGAATTACATATGTTGATTTAGCCATGGACATTTCTCCATCCCTCTCTGAGGAAGAGAGGTTTGTGGCTGGAGAGAGACAGGAATATGGTGTATCCTAAACAAAAATACTTTATATAGTGAATTCTTTATCCTTCTCCTTGGAGTCAGTTGTAAGACTAAGGGAAAAGAGTACAAATGTGAGTGTTCCCCTGTAAATAACTGAGATGCAGCTACAGCTGTGAAAATCAACAGTGCCCTTCAGCCAGAGTTGGGCTGCTTGAGAAATAAATAGTTTCAGGATTTTGAAGCCAATAAGGAGCACTACAATGTCCCTTTTCATCTGACCTGCTTAATATGGTGCAAGTACTGCATAAGAAATTAAGTATTTTATGAAGGCAAAGGAGATGGACGTAAGAGCTCTAAGATTTTTTATAATTTGAATGTCTGAAGAAGATCTTGCAAGGAGATCTGCTGGGCAGTCAAGGAATGAACTATTTTTCTGTTTCTAGCTCAGCCACTATTAAATTGCAAGTAGGCTTCACTACAGGCACATGGATGTACATGACAAACAATATTGCCAGCAGGATTTTTCCTGTCCCAAATCTCAGGGGATATATTTCAGGATGTCTCAGTGTTAGGAGAACACTTGGTTTTCCAATTTACAAGGTCTTTACTGGCAGAAAGTGACAGCTCATGAGTCAGGGGCTGCTCTGGACCTTTATCTCGCAGAATCTCCTGCGTGTTCCTCCTGGGTGGTATTTTCTCTGATGCAGGGAGACTTCACAGTGTACTAGCAGTCACTGCTCATGGACAATACCAAATATAGATGCAAGATGTGTTTGAACGTATGCCATTAAAGGTATGGTTGACTGACTTGTACTAAAACCCACCACCCATAGCTTGAAAAAAAATCCTTGTAATATTTATTTACCTTTGCATTTGTAGCCTTGTTTGATTATACCCCAGAGCTGCAAAGAAAGACAAAAGAACGTCAAGGAATCAGAAAAGAAAGCTGGAAGGAAAACAAAGTCACAATGAGGAAGTACCAATGGCTACAAAAGCACAAACAGGATACAACTGCTCTTAACACCCTTCCTGTCAGGCAGACCTCCCCCTCTAATTGTGATAAGACTTGTGTGGCTTCTCCCTTACTTCTTCTACTTGCTAGCAGTAATGGGACAACCAGAGAAGGAGAGACACGGATGACATTTGCTTCCAGGAATGGGTGAAAAATTGCCATCATATCAAGCTTAGTGAAAACAGAAAAGCACATTCTGTTTCTAGGCTCCCTTAGTGTGATCTGCAGGAGAATTTCCTGTGTACATCCATTTTCCAGATATATCACTGACCCATAACGTTCAAATACAGCAGAAGAAAACACCACTTGGGATAAAAACCAGGTTCTTGGTTCCCATGCTGGTTCCCAACAGACCTAGCTGTAGCAATCTGATTTGTGCACCTGCCTTTTCCCACTTAAAAAAAAACAAACAAAAAACCAAACAGTTGACGAATGAAACAGGCAGAAAAGCCACTAAATTCCATCTTTGCCTTCCCTCAGAAGCTGTTCTTGTTGACGTATACTTATAACTACCAAATGCTAAACTTCTGAGGGCCAGTGTGTGTGGTCCCACTTTTGGGAAGCTTTCACTGCCACACGAGCAGGATTGCTTGGAAACAGGGAACTTTCCTAGCCAATTGTTTTCTCTGTACTCAGAAGCACTGTATCTACAACCATGGCTTTATAAAAACAAGCATTTCCACTCTGAGAAGCAGTGAGAGGAAGGGGCAATTTTTCTAACTCTAGCATAAAAGAAAAAAAAAATTGGGACTCTGGTGTTTATTTTTCCTGAACTCATTCACCAGGGAGGGTGAGTACATCCAGGCATCTGAAACTGCATGTGACTCCTCACCAGAGTTGTAAGTATCCATACACAAGAGAGCAGGGGGTGAATATGGTCATTAAAGAAAAGTTCAAAGGGAAGAGATGGAGAACATGAAGAATACAAAGGAAAGAGTAAAATAAACAGAATGAAAAGAATCTGGGGGAAAAAAAACCATCCCACATACTGCACAAAAGAAATAGCAAGGAAAAATGGGGGTCTGGAGAGAGCAGAGACAGATGAGACAAGGTAGAAGAATGGTGAAAGAAAGAACAGAAAGGACAACAGTGGAAGCTGGGTCCATAGAAGGCCTGCTCCTTATTCTTTTGCTAATGCCATATATGTGCACAGTGAATGCAGTTGCTGTGCTCAGGCAGCAACAGTGAGGCACCCCAGTCCCTCTTGAAAGGTCAGCAATGACCTATTTTCTCAGATATCTTTTACAGGATCACCATAAGAGACATGGATTGTTACTTATTTCATTTAAGCTCTAATCTGTTTCCACTGAAGACCTTTCTCCTCACTCCTTACCTTCTTATCTCTGTACCTTCCTCCCACTCAAATTTGGCACCTCTGTTGTGGTTACACACCACAGTGAAAGCTTAGCTGAAGTGTCATGTCATGAATTCTGACCTAAAGCTTTGAATGTGTCGGACACAGCTTTGCTGCAAAGCTGGCTTGAGCCAGCTCCAAGGTAAGAGGATCTGTGCAAATTCAGATTATAAAGCTTAGCAGGATGGTTGGTCACCTACCCTGCCACGTGGTGCAACTCAAGCTGTGGGACGGAACTGTGACTGGCCATGGGCATATCAACTTTGTGCTGCTTAATGGCATTAGGTCTTAGCTTGACCTTCAAAGTTTGTATCGTTTTAATAACTGTGTGCACTGTACTGTCATGTCAATTCATCCTGCTGCATGGTCAGTGCACATTATTTTGACTGTGAATCAGTGCATCAGCTTGAAATTAGGTTTCCACCCGTGGATGAGTAGCACTGAAATGCAGAACAAATATGTAGCAGATTCTGTAGTTGGTTCCTGTCCTATCAGTCCAACTCATCCACAGAACAATGCCAATGACTTCAGTGAGCTGACAGGAAAAATGACCTTATTTCCATTTCCTGTACAACCCCTTACTCATTTGTATTCCTGCACTGGATGTAATCAGGGAGACGTGAAAAATCTAACAATGGCCAATTAGAAAACTGATGCAGGAGAAAAATATCTGCTAAAGAGGACGTTTTGGGGCAGTCCTCGGGCCTTGCTCTGCTGTGGAAGCCTTCCAAACATGCACTGAGTGTCACGAACGCAATGACGTCTTCCCAAGGCAGCCTGGAACAACATGCTCTGGCTGGTGGCTGTCCCTGCCCCTGGAGCTGTCAGCTCGGGAGCCACCAGCACGCTCCTACGTCAGCACTGACCGTGTCACCTCCAAAGCCTTTGCAGTTCTAGCGGAAATAGGCGGAATTCCTTCTCCCCCATGGCATTAATCAGCGGCAGAGGTTGCGATAGGGACTTCAAGCACCTGAACAAAACTGCCACGTCGCAAAAGAAGGGAGTGGAAGATGGGAGCGTGGACTAGAGCAGGAACACCAGGGCGGGTCTGAAAGGAGGCACGTTTTTGTGCTTAGCAGTGCTGTTGTTGTTACTTTCAACCATGAAGAAATATTGCTTAGTGGAAAAGATCGTGGAACAAAGTTACCCCCGAGAGCAGAGGCAGATCTGTTCTGGAGAGCAGGACAGGGTCTGAGTTTACAGCCTGTTACGTGAGCCACACGCAAGTAGAGGAAATGGCCCTCTGCCCTTACTTCTTTAGCTGTCTAAATGTGGACATTTGATTTCAGCCAAGTGTGTCCATTAAAGTAACTTTTATATCATAGTAATTCTTTATTCTTTACCGTATTTGGTTTGAAGTGGAAAACTTAGTGATTCACAAGCAACACAAATGTCCACAAAACCAATCCCTTCCCAGATATGTAGAGAGCGCTGTAATAAGTGACATCTGGTAAGTTATGGCTGAGAGAAAAAGCAAATTAAAAAAAAACCCCAACTAATAAAATTCTTATCATACAGAACTGCTGGAAGCACTTTTGATTTCTTTACTAAATTAGGAGATGTGTTAATTCAATAGAGGAAAAAATTAGGGCTGTTACAGCCATTCAGAGAATGATGAAGATATCTATGTTGCCAACGGCTTTTGCCTCATCTACCTCCTCTGTTCCAGACATCTATTTTCCTTCGAGCTTGTTTACATGGGAAATCAAGCCAAATTAAAGAACTTGAGATAAATCAAGTAAAACCATTCATGTATTCTCTAACAGTCTTTGACTAATGTAATTTTGTTCCCCCCCCAAACAGAAATTCTTAAAAATGCCTGTTTTCAGAAACCACTAAATCAAAACTGGATAGCACAGCTACAAAATGAGTAAATGTTTTGTGCTTCTGAATGCCATGAGATATTATTTGGCCAAGAGACTTTAGCAATATATGGAGCCAGTTTCACCCCATATGCATTAAAGGGTAAAAGGTGTTTTTAAGATGTGCTACTGCTAAAATCATACTTACAAATCCTGCACAGTGCTCACAGAAAGTTGGTTTAAGATAGGTCATTTCTTGAAAGTTATGGATAAACCCTGGTCCCATTTTACACTGAAACTGTGATTTAGCTCTCAGAAAGTAAGCCATCATTTCTTCTTTGCTTATAAGACCGTCTCTGCAAGGGAAATAAAAAGTAGAGTAGATGTGTCACTGCTCATGGCACTGAAAAATTTGGGGTTGTCTCATTGCAGAAAGCATGCAGCACACAAAGCACACCCTTTTAAAGACCTGCAACAGTCCTGGAAGGAAAAAGCCCTTACAGCAGTTGTGATTCTAATCTTCCTTTAAACAGTAACACTGAACTTACAGCATGAACCTTGTTATCTCACCTGTTAGTAGTACAGAACACAGACCAGGCCATTAAATGAAGGAACTTGACTTACTGCTCACACAGAACAAGTGGTTATTCCTCTAGCTGGTCCCCAGCCTTCACAGGCAAAGAGATTCTGGACAACAAGAATCCAAGCCCAACTGGCTAGGAAATGGATGTTATATATACCTTCTAGAATATTTGTTACTCCCTCTCTGCTACACAAATTCATTTCCCCTGTGCTGTACACAACTTAGTTGTTTCATCAGTCTGGTGCTTGGTCTGGATAGAGCACCTCCCCTGTAATTTGACACTAATTTAGGGTTTTGACTCAGTCCCAGCAGGAATTCCTCAATAAGTTATTCCATAAATGATTTTTAAAGTATCAGCAGGTAAAGCAGGACTCCAACCTGGGCAGACTTTAACAACGGACTACTGTATAAGAATTTAAATGATAATAGAATTCAGCTGTCAGTAATCTTGTCAGACATGAGGAACTTGGGAGACACTGTTTCTTCAATATTTGTATTTTCTGAATTTTTAAATATAGAAAAAGAAAAAGACCACCACAAAGAAATCTCCAAGCTTACTGGTCTTTGTCCAGCACGCAGAAAGAGTCCAAAAAGGGGAAGTTGGCAGCTATACTTTCAAAGTCTTCCTGAGAAATATAACCATCATGGTCATGATCATAGTTCCTAAAGACAGACTGGGGGAAAAAAAAGAGATTATTGTACTATTGTCTAGCCTATCCTGAATCTATACCAGCCTCTTCAACATTATAATTACATGTAACTTGATGTTCTAATCAGCTACTCAGATGCTCTGTTACATCTGTTTTATTCCTTTTATTTTTACTTGGTATTTCAAGATGCATATTATTGGACTCTATGGGAAAAATGTCTAATTTCTAAAGAAAACTTGACGTCAGCATTTATCTAGTGATGATCTTCCACACCTCTTCACGCAATTATTCTTGCTTTATTTTTCTTTGTTGGAAATGTCACTAAAATTCTGCCCCATGTGATAACATATTCTCTTTGCTTCATTAAGTATACTTTTCAATCATGAAAAAAAGAAGAAACAAAAGAAAAACAACACCAGCTTTCCCATGAATATTTCAGATGGTTTTGGCTCCATTTCTCTTTTAGCTGGTCACCTCTACCCTGCCACAGTACTGTTTCAATCTAATTTGTTTACTAATATTTTAACATTCCAATCATGAGCTCTTTGTGTCTAACAACCATTCCCTTCCATCACCCACCCAATTCACCACGAAGTAAAACCAGACATGGGATCAAATTTAAAAGGTGACATACAGTGATGCGTGCCCTCCTTAGCTGCTAAGGAGTTACTACATTCTGCCCAGCTGTTTGCAGAGATGTGTAAGGGGTGTTAAAGTTTTAAAGAAAACACGAGTGTCAAAGTCAACATGACTGAGAGGCACCTAGTGAAGTACAGACTCCTTCATCAGATTAAAACTTTGTTGATAAAGACATTAAATTAATATACTAAGACCCATGAGAGGTATCTATATAGTCCTTGTTTTAACAAGAACCTGATGAAACCCATTTCTATCAAAAGACTGTAACTGGCAGACCTCAAAAAAAGGTCATAAACCAAAACACAAATCCAAGTAGTATTCAACACTTTTTGTAATAAAAACAATAGCTAAAAGCACAACTCAAAGCAGCTAGTAAATAACAAATATTGGCAAAGGGAAAACAGCTGTAGAGAGTGGTGTGAGCCTATTAGTAAGCTGTATTCAAAAAAGCCCTAAACCATGTTTTAATCCTAGTGCATATGTCCTGAACAAGGCCAAAGTTGTGGAATGGAGGACTGCAACTCCCTCAACCATAGGAACAAACATAAACTCCCACCCAGCACATTCTGGAAAGATTAAGGAATTGTGACAGACTTCCTATTTAAACACGCTATCACAGAGAGGTTTGGATGTGGAGTTATTTTTATCAACACATATAGCACTGAAAAAAGCAATTCAGGAACATTGTGTGCATCTCTGGCATCCCACATTAGAAGAAAAATGAAACTTTTTTTAAAAAAGGGCATGTACGAAAAGTAAACTACAAGATATGTTTGAAGTCTGAGTGAGAGAACTGTTTAGGTTATCTTAACAACGTAACCCCAATTAAGGATCTGTAGCACAGAAAAGGTCAGAATTTAATAGCTCCTCCCAGACTTACTTATTAATTTGTAGAAAGCAGAAGAAAATGTTCAGTTTCTCTGAAGGAATCTGGAGGTGTTTAGTTTTGTTTACATTACCTAGCACACCATTTCACCTTCCAAACGGAAGCTAGAAGATCCCAGCTATAAATCAGCATGACCTCATGCCCACATTTTCAAAGTGACACCAAGACAATGCTATCTTTACCCTACATAACATGCTCTGGACAGTAAAATAACAGCAAGCTGAAAACCAGAAACAGTTTCCAGAAAAGTTCATTGGACTTATTAATGTGTGAGACCTTGTTTCTGAGTAGTGTTTTTTCCAGCTCTGTGTTACCAGACATGAATTTTGTGGCTAGAGCTGCAAAAACTCAACTTTGCCCTCTGAATTTATATTTGCTAGACGAACCTATTAAACAGGAGCCAGGTTTTGGATGCTCCTGAAAGTCTCCTCCTTTTTACCCAGAAACCTATTTACTAATCTCATTGCTGATTGCAAGAATAAAATAAATATTTCTGAATGTATCAGTAATGGCTCAAATTTGTTACAGTATGTCTGAAATTCACCGGAACCGTAACAATCTCTTGATAAGCTTGAAATGAATTATAATGATGAAAATATCAAAGCTATCATTCTCTTAGACCAGTGTAATATTCCAAATACTTACATCCACCAGTTTCCGTATGTGCTTGTTAATGACTGTAGGGTCAGGTTTAGGTACCACTCCAGACGCCCACTCCAGTGGCACTACTGGCTTGTTGGGGGTGGTTGGGGAAGTAGGCTGCTGAGAGATGGATCAGAACACAAGGATTTTCAAATCTGAATTAAGAAGTTGAATTTCTCATTAAAAGCAGCTTGAAACGTCAGAGCTACAACCACAAACTACTGGAGTGCCTGTGCTGTAAAAATGTGCTTGGCAAAACATCAGGCAAGGTTTTAAAGGGCTGCTTGTCTTCACTAACAGAATCAGTCGGGCTCTCTGCGGCACCTCACAGCTAAGCTGCCACCACCCAGGGCACTCAGAAACAAACCCAAGCACTCTTTCCTCAGTGACTTCTCCAGAGGGTTCAAAAGCAATGAGACTTGAAGGAAGAGGGAAGGAAAGCAGGTCTGTGAACACACTGGGTGTCAGAAATAGGCAGACCTAGAGACCTGCTGTGCTCCTCAGTAAAACTTCTGAGGAACTCTCCACCACAACACAGTTTGCCCCCAACTCCCTGCTGGAGGGACCATGCCCAGGTGCCACGTGAGGGACTGCCAGGACCTGAGTAAGCTCACGCTCCTGCTCTGTGCGGCACCAGCAAGACAGCAGGATGCAGAAGCAGGGGCAGAATTGTGCTCAGCAATCCCACTGGTTTCCAGCTGAGGTGTGCTGGGATGCACAGCTTGACTCATCTAGGCAGCTTGAGTAGAAAGGGGCTAAACCTTGACTTGCTCTGCAGATAACACCAGCCAGACTATTTCATTCTAAAAACATCTTGGTCTTGACAAAACAGTAGCTGACAGTTCACTGGATGCACAGAGCTCATAGCCTGTGCATCCAGGCTATGAGCTCCCTCCACACCACTACACAGTGCTCTGGGTGTAGCTCTGGAAAGCAGCTCAGACTCTTCAGGTAGAAAGTATAGGACAAACCTGAACATATTTTCAGGTAAGGATTCAAAAATAACCAGTTAGCATAAAGAATGCTGCAAGACATACTGGCCTTTCCCTTCATCAACCACTGGACACCTAGCAGGTGAAGCATTGTCAAGCAGAAAAAATCCAGTGTGTTTTGGATCAGAAGGCAGAGGGTCCACAGTCTAAGAAGGCCCCCGTGTTAGCTGATGAGCAAAGAATTTGGGTCTCATCTGCCTTGCTTTAAACTGGTGTGACTTGAAAGGGAGACAATTAAGACATGTAAAGATGTTACACCTATCATTGCGTATAAAAATGGTATTGTAGACTTTGACATTGAGATGAGAAATGGTCACAGGTTCACATTTTACTGTGAGTGGTTGGAAAAGAATAAAAGGATTTGTTAGTGGGTTACTTTATTAATTTGGCTTTTTCTTTTTCAACTGTTAGAACAGCTTTTATCAATAGATTTTGACCCATACAAATGTGCACAAATAAGTTTGAGAGGAAAACACCCCTTTATCAACAAAATTCAATTTCCATAAGAAGTACCAGCTCTATCTGCTGAAAGCACTGACTCAAAGCATCTGTATTAAAAGTGTCAGTGTGGTGCTAGACTACCAAGACCTCACAGAGAGCTTTTAACACCTGCTGCACAGTGGCAGAAAGAGTCTGTATCTAGTGGAGCCTTCCTCTTTCTTCTGGGCTATTTCATTTGAAGCCTCATTCAATTTTTATGTTCTTTTGACAAATTGCAATGAAAACTTCATGTTACTGACCACTGGCCAAAGTGAAATATTTGTTCTTTCTATTTCACTCATAGACTCAAAAAAACAACCATAATTTTATCTATGTACTTGAAATGCACCCTTTGAGGAAAGGTGCAAACTGGTTGTTCAGAGACTACCAAGCTGAATTTATTAAATGTTCCAAAACACTGTAACTGGTCATGCAGTTTGTGATTCATAATTTATCTCCCAGTTATTTCACCAGCACAGGGACCATGGTATTGTAGACTGAGAAAGCATTCTCAGATATTTGCAAACATCTATGTATTTTGGCATCAAAATGAATTCTACTGAAAAGCAAAAACAATTACCTAAGTGCATCATCAGTGGCATAATTGCACCAGGCAGAGTGATGCTGTATTAGCAAAAACTCCCGACCAAGAGATGGCTAATGGGTGGGGAAAAGCAGGACACTGTGACAAGGAGGTGCTATACTACAGCTGGTGGTAATTCCTCAGTGTTTTTCTAGGCTGCTATACTGACTGAAGAGTCTCCTCCCAGCTTTAGCAGAAGGAAAGGTTTGCTCAAGTCCCTGTTGACAGCAGACTCATATGCTAGCAGAGCAGGTCCACTTTTGCCTAGAAAATGATTGCAGCAGCATGAGGCATTTCCTCCTTAGTGCACCTGCATGGGAGTGGTACCCAAATAACAATAAATTGAGCAGCAGTTGGAATGATATAACCATACTGTCACATTGCCTTTGACTAATTTTTCCACATACAAAAGCTCTACAGATTCTTTCCTCTCTAATACAGCCTGTGTGCTTTGGCACTCCATCAAAGAGAAGTAAGCTTCAAATAGTTCAGCTTCTGTCGATTCAGCTGCAGCTTTTTACTCATCAGGGTGCAGCAATAGCTTAATGTCACTGGCTGATCATCGATCCTTATGCAGAAGTCTCCCACAATTGCTGGGTGCTGTTAAAGTTCACAGTACTGTTTATATTGCTTTTGTCCTGCTTAAAGCTCAAGCTGGGGATTGAATCAGCAATGCGATAATTTTCTTCATTTACAGTAGTGGTCCATTAGTCCTTCCACAGCATAGGGCTGTAGCATTTCAACTTTGCTGGCAGTAATGAGAGCATGAGGGACCCAGAATGGCTGAAATAAACAGCAATTGTTGTGTTCAAATCGTATCCAACAGGGACTGGAGACTCAGTAATGAAATTTCAAATGTTCAAGCTGAGCAAGTGTTTGCTGTGGAAATATTCATTATTTTCCTTAATGCTCATAATACATCATTGGGAACACAAACATGTGGTCCTCAAACGGGTCTCCAAGAGTGATTAACAATTTTAAACCCCAGAGAAGCCTTATACTTGGAAATTAAAGGGTTCTGCTTCCTTGCTTGCTTTTAAGAATGTTTCAAAATCTTAAAAAGCACCATCTCAGACTCCTGGACTCTGCTCTCACAACCTGCAAAGCATTTCCAGTCATGCTCATCTTCTGCTGCTGTAAGACTTGAGAGGGCTCAGCCTGAGAGCATCACAGGCTGGATATGAAAAGGAATAAGAATGTTAATACACTGAAGAAATGCTCAGAGGAAAGAGGAGTCTCCAACCTTTAGCAGCAGAAGAAAGAGTAATACTTTAAGTGAAATTCTGCTATTAATTATGAGATTTATCTGTATCCTCTGACTTTCAAAAAATAAAGAAAAATGCATGAATGCATCCTTATCTTTAGTTGCACGTAATCAAACAAAGAGTAATATCTATTCTTGTCTGTTTAAACAATGTCAGAGAGCCCAAGATACAGCCAATTATACCTAAGCACACAGTTTTAAAATACTACAGTAATTATTTGCCTTGCCTTAAACAAATATTTTAATTCAGTGTTTGTATAACTGCACAAGCATCCAGAAAATAAGCTAAGGGTCACGCAATATATAATTGATATGAACTTACAAAGGATATATATCTAAAGCAGAACTTTGTTTTCCAGGACTCGCAGAGGTTTTGTTGAAAAATAATTAACAATGAAGTCTGGTATGTTCCACTATTTATTTCTCCCAATATGCACTAAAACTTATAAATAGTGACTGTGTTTTCTACACAAGTATAACACTAAAAAGCTTTATGTACATATGAATAAGGAGACACATTAACTGGCCTTTCAATCAACTGCATGAAGACAAAATAAGCAATATGTCAAAACGCAGTAAAAGATGACATACAGATTTGGAGTTCCTTGGCTCCAGCACCAGCGAGAGCTTGTAGATATCATCCTCAGTGTGGTAGAGATCCAGGGACAGCTACACATAAGAAAGAATGGAAAACAGTAATATTTATTAGACTGGGCTGGATATCACAGGCTTGTAAGCAGAGATCTACCTCCCCACTGAAGCTAAATACAAAGTTGTGCTAGTCTGAGTTCAGGAGAGTGCCAAAGCCGTGTGCAGCTGCTGGGAAAGCAGACTTCCACAGCGTGAACACACCCCGGGCTGGCGAGCACACGCTGCTGCTCACGTCAGGCACTGCACTTGAGGGCTGGCACAACCTCCATCCCAGCCCCACGGGTGAGAGGGGCTGCACGCCCACCCGTGCAAAGAGGGACATTGGCTCCAAAGACCACCCTTACATAAACACACCTTCTTCTGGCAGCTCATGAGAGACCTCAGCAAAACAATCTGGTAAACACACAAAAACTTCAGTAAAGAAGTCATAGAGGGGCTAGGCTGGAAGGACTCCAGATTTTATTCTGGT
Organism: Vireo altiloquus; assembly: GCA_013396875.1. Lineage (NCBI taxonomy): Eukaryota > Metazoa > Chordata > Aves > Passeriformes > Vireonidae > Vireo > Vireo altiloquus. The sequence goes on from VZRF01006295.1 coordinate 754,941, forward strand.
CAAATTTTGTTCCTCAAGAATGACTGTAGTAGCACAGCTCTTCTATGGATCTATGCATCAGCCCATGCAGCAAATGCCTCTCTGGAAAGCCCTGGGTAGACAGAGGCCTGGGAGAGGCAGGCTATATTGTCCTTCTTTTAACAAGAACCTGATGAAACCCAGGTTCATCAAACCCAAGCTATATTTGCCACCACTGTTGATGCAGCAAAGTGATCCATCGAGAGCAATCCCAGTTTAGCCCAGCTTGGCTTACTCCTGATCACCTGCCAGCAAGTAAGGCAAATTGCCTTTCAGTTTTGTTTTTAGATAAGCGGAAGATTTTTCTTTCATGTTCTCATTCTTTTCCCTAGACGATTTATTGAGAAAAAAGACGGTACATAAATATGTGTAAAGTAGGATGAATCTGTTTTTACTTCAGCAGCTGGGGTCTTGCACTTATCCACGCAGACATGTAAATTCCTCCTTTTTTGGAGTGATGAAGGAGAAGAGTAATCAACACTGTAGTTAATGTTTTGCCATGAGAGGAAACAAACATGGCATGTTTCCTATGGTCATATTCCTACATTAATTGGCTTTGGAGAATTGACATGATTTGAAGTTATCATCCATCTTGTAAATCCCCAGTTAAGCTAAGAGCGAGTTAAAATGACGCTCCTGAGTAGACAGATAGAATTACTACTGACTAAATGACTCTAACAGAAGGTTATTTTTAGAGAATCTGAAGTGCCAAGCAAGTAACAAGCAGGACAGATGACCCCTACTGCAGAGCCACCTCTAGGAACCACCCTCTCTTAGGCAGGGTTTTGTGCAATGAGTGAGACAGAAGTTGTGCCCTTTCACGAAATAGGTTCCCAAAGCAAACACATGGCTTTAGAGAAGTCTGGGGATTACATTATCCATTTTGTCTCGCTGAAACACTGCTGATTTTTGCACTTTGTAATTTGGTTAAGGGCAGAGTGAAAGGCTGCGCATCCTGCAGGTTCCTTTACCAGCCAGCAGGCTGCTATCACAGGGGTAGGTAATGGTCTGTCCTAAAGACAACATGGAACCAGTAAGTGCTGTAATAAATATTGTACATATGGTGAGATACTCAGTGACTGTATTCTGAGGTTCCTTGGTGCCACAAAATAAACAGCACTCAGTTGGAGCACATGATATCATCAGGTCAGGCAGGGAGTGAGAGCAGAATTGGTAGTCCAAAAGGTGTTCTCTTGTTCCTGTGAAAGAGCATCATTTTCTCAGCAGGTCAGATGAACAGGGAGTGGATTTGGGAGTGGAAATGTATTAGTATTTATTGAGCAAGCTTGTTTCTCTCCCTCCCTAAATTATATGACCTTATCTTAAGCAGTGGTTATAACTTCATTAGGCACAGTGTGTAAACACACGGTGAACAAGGTATTGTCTAGTTCAGAAGTTTCATACATTAGCACAAAAATTAAAAGCATGATGACTATGCAGTTATATAAGCATTCATTTTATTTTTTTTCTTTTACAGTTTTGCTCTGACAAATAAAGAATAGTAAGAGTTTTCCTAGAATAGCCTTTATAGTGAGTGGCGGTTTCTATTCTAATTTGACTATCATTGCTGTCCTATTTATTTTCAATAATAATTTGGAGGGGGATTGAGAAGGGTAGGGGAGTGATCAGAAACACGACTTACTTTTTTTCTAAGTGGAACTTACTGAACACAAGTTAGGGAGGATGACTTTCAATTTGATTGTTTAGGTAGTTCTCATTCTCTTCTCTAGACTGTACAAATGACTGGGACTTTCCAGTCATTTGCATATAGTCTCAGAACAGGTTAGATAAATAGATTTTAGGACATAAAAATAGTGAGGGTAAAATGGTGGCATCAATTAAGTTGTAACACAGTTCGTATAAATACACTGTGGCCTAGCTGAGAAACTGAGATCCACTTCCAATCCACAGAAAGTGATGAAATATTTACCCACAGGTTTTTATTCACATTGTGAAAAAAACCCCAAAACATGTGAAAATACTGCACAGCAGGTAAGGAAATCCCTTAAGCATCCTTACCAAATGTAAGTTTTCTAATGGCAAAACTGTCTTTAAAGCTGTTTTTCCTCTGTTGCACTGCCAAGCTTGTGTTTAGGTCCTCTTTCACTACTTCTTAGCTCCACAATTTGGATTTCAGGGAGTGGTACAGAACCGGGTACAAAGTCATTGAGGGTGGAGCAAGTGTGGCCAGTAAATCAGGAAAGGAGGAATAATCAGAGACTAAGAGCAATCATGCACTAAGTGAGTCCATCTTCATGTAACATACTCTGGCTCACTGGCAGCTGAATTGTAACACATTTACTTCTCTTGCCCATGTAACTCAGACTCATTTACACAACACAAGGCAGGACTTGCAGCCCCCTCAGCTTTCATAGTCTCCTATGCCAGTAAACCTGGCGTGTGTCCCTACTGTCCATACAGCAGACCTTTCCCTTATTTGTGGCATGCTAACTTCAATGAAAATGCTGGCTTCTTTCAGTTGCTTGTTCAAAGCTAAAATTCTGTGAGCTAGAAGCTGGTTTTTTTTGCTTACAACAAGATGAGGTGGGATGGAGGGGTGTGGGCATGCAGAAAAAAAGCAACTTCTAAGTTTGTGTGCAGACATTTAAGGCAAGAGGAGACCAACTTTCCAAACTGTTGACCATGCAGCTGCTACCATTGAAAGCAAGGGTCTTCTTGCTCATAAACCCTTTTGGTCTATACTCACAATAGCATTTTAAAAATGCCTGTAAGCCCTTCGAGCAGGTGGCCTGAAGTATTCTTACTTGCCTCTCACCCAAGCTTTTAACCCAAGCTCTCAACCCAAGCTCTCACTTCATAGTTCTTATCAAAGTCTCCCCAAAAATCACCACTTCAAAGCCACTTGAAAGGTATTATCTCCCTTAGAACAAATAGGACTCTACCACCGAGGAAGAGAAAATCCAGGCTGTATTCCGACGTGCCCATTTTATCTTTTTGTGCAAGTTGTTTGACTAGCAACCCAGTACCCAGTGGTTTACTTGTCAAGCAAGCACAGGCCAGGCTGTTAGCACTTTCCAAGTGTGGTGTAAAAGGCAACACTGCAAGGGAGGGGGGCCAGGCAAGAGATTTACACATTGCTTATCAGGACAAGACAAGCAGTAAAAGCTTGCCCAGATAGAAAGTGCTCAATGGGAAAACAGCAGATGTGAAGAAACAGTCGGGTCAGCCAATTCACACACAATTGGAAAGCATTCTACACATTTATATACATTTACTAGATTTGAAAGGGAGTTTCTCTAAATAAGGTAAAGATGGGAGAAATTTTACAGTTGACATTAGAGAGATAAGACCTAGAAATAAAAGGAATGGTTAATTCTTCATGCTCTGAAAACAAGATGACATAGACAGCAAGGGAGACTGAATCTGCTAAAAGACCATTTGCACCTAGCAAGGTCAACTATTTTTAGTTGTCAGTTCTTGTCAGCTTTGGGTTGCAATCCTTTTCTTCTCCTCTTTCTCTGAACCCGGCCAATAATTTAAAACTTTATTGTTAACAAAAAGATAGAAACATTTAATCTACAATGTAAGCCCATTATTACTGTTTAAGAGACTAGTGTAAAACAAACAAACAAAAAGTATTGTATTCATATACACAAATGAGGACAAAATCTACATATGGGAAGAAAAGTGAGCATATTAATATTATGGTATGTACTAAAATTCTGGTCCAGGAATTTTTTGTAGAAATTTATTGGTTTTTTCCTTTCCAGAAGTCACCATTTTAAATCAGTACTCCTACACTGTCAGACTTACTTGACCCACAGCTACACTTTCAGTGACTAATGTGAAGACAGAATTACCCTGGAAAGGTTTTAGGATACCTACACCAGCCTAGATGGGCTGTCTCCATCATCACATAAAGGTACTACCATAGAATCATGCTGACAGGTAAAAATTGGGCAGAAGTTATTTGAAACCCTTGATCAGGTCTGGAATCAACATTGCAGAATACAACTTCATTTATTACAATCAGATTGGCTTGACTGTAACAAAGTCAGCAGAATTTTGTTATGAATGAATGCATCAGAGTATCATAGGTCAGAAAGTACCCATCATGTGCTCAATTACTCCTCCTTGTAAATGAAATATACTGAGATAAATACAAAAATACAAATAAAATCCCTGTCATTTTGCTGAAAACAAAGAAAACAAGGAAAATATTTTTTAAAAAAGGAAAAACAGATCAGGCTGATACAGTGATGAATACATGAAGACCTACAAGGTCTTCAAAAATCTCTAGCTTTCTGCTCCTTTTGGAAAACAGGCTGTCACCAAGAGAGAAGAGCTAATGAAAGTGGTAGCAGCAGATCAGCTTCCACCTCTCACTTCATATTGTCTAATTTCTACCCTTTTGGACTCACTTTTTTGTTGCTTAGTTCCCTAAAGCCTGAAGTTCCACTTCCCCCTATTCAAAGCCAAGCTTGTAAGAAATGACCAGGAAGGGAAAGTGTCACGAGAAAGCAACTCTCAGTCCCTACAAAAACAAAACAAGATAATCTATCTTTAGATTTCAAAATTTAAGTTAAAGGATTGTTGCAGTTGTCAACATCTCGTGCCTTCTCTTTCCCATCTCACTAACCAGGATTAAGAGTTGTTCCCAGGTTGTTCCACACAAAGCACAACTGAAGAAGGCTTTCCTATTCCCCCAAACTTTCCCAGTCTTCATTACAATGAAGCCAGAGGAATATCCACAGCAGCTTGGTAGCTCCAAGCTCAGGCTCATGTTTATCATCTTTCTTAGTGTGAAGCTCTGTACCTCATCAGTCCTAGTGTAAATCCATCACATTTTTACTTTCTGCATAGGAAAGGTACTGTGTCACATGGAAAGCATAGGGGAGCAAGAATGTAATGATGCTCAAGCTGGAATTTCTCTTGGGTGTCCATGCCAGCATGTCACCCAGTCATTCCACAGGACATATAAGCCTCCATTCTAAGCAGTCAGAACTGAGTTTTTACTTCTCCTAACATAAACATGGTCCTCCATCTGTCATTCTTAAAATAGGTAATTTATAACAATCCAGTAGCTTTTTCCAGCCATTACGTACTACTGTGGTAAAATTCTCTTTGACTTAAACACCTCATGTGACCTTGTTTCTGTTCTGTATTTTTTCCCTTTTCTTTTTCAAAACTGAGATAATGTGCACTTGACTTGATAGATATGAGTATTCCTACTGACACTCGACATTTGAATCACAGCAGTGAATTGAAACATGCTCAATACTTACGGTTAGCAGGTTAATTAAATCCAAATTAGGCTCTAAATGATGAGAAGCAGTTTGCAGGGAAACCAGTTCACTCAAGGTGATGGAAAGTTGCTGCATTTTCACTATGTTAACTTTGTTCTCATCTATCCAGTCAGGAAAAATGACATGGACAGCAATCAAGTCTTTCAAATGGACTCCTAAAATAGGAATTTTGAAGCCAACACAGTCAGCAAAAGCCTTGCGGTAGTTGCAGTAGTTTCCATTGGAAGAGACCAGCTCTGTCATTTCGTTCCAGTCCTACAAACAGCCAGAGAAGCAAGTCTCTGTGAAAGCATTCATAGCATTTCCTTAATCTGAGCACAACTCTTGTCAGGGTGTCAACAGTGTTAATTTCCTCTCTGGCACAGGCGATCAGCCAGAGGATCTCTGTGAGCTCATCCTGCTCCACTGGGAGGATGCCTTTCAGGATGCCCTGCCATGATCCAAGTATTGTGCTGGTGAGACACCTGCACTGCAGAGCTCATCAGACCTCAAAGAGGTGATGTTCAGCTCAATATGTCTGTGCTCTGGAGCACACCATACCTTTGTGACTTCCGAAGACAGATGAGAATGAGTCTCTTTCAGGCGAGAAATAGAGCTGTGGCTTAGACCTCCCACAACTGCCATCAGTGTGTTGAAGTTCTGGAGGTGAAGGAGCTTCTGCAGAGGAGATTATTGATGCATAATTAAAAATTAGTGAAATACAAGTAGCAGCTATTCAATGTCACATGCAACAAGTTAAAGGAGACAACCCATCATGGCTAAAGCAGAAATCACTAAACCAGGGTACATAACAGAATGGTTCAGCATTTCTTTTTTTAATTAGCTTAGCTACAGAAGAAACACGCAATAGTGACAGCTGCCAACTGGAATACAACAGAGAAAAATTATTGTATAGTTATGTATGCTAGTCAAAAAATGCAGGCACACCACACCTGAACAAATACCCTCCACTGATGCCAAACAGAACACTGAGGAAATAACACAAAAAGCATCAGCTAATTTGTTTACTGCAATCTCCATTTATGTTCCTGCTTTGTACTGGGAGAAAAAGACTCATCTGCAAGACTAACCTGTGCAACATTGATAAACTTTGTGATTACTTCTGCTCTTTGCTGGGGTGTCGGTTTGCTGAGAACCATGAGTTGGACCCATTTAGAGATACCATTAAATAAAGCAATAGATCTCTCCAAAGTAGGATTGTTCTCCAAGCAGCCATGGATCACATAGCTTTGGTAGTCTGTGAACTAACAGAGAAAACAGTTTCAGTAAAATAGTGGACAACTGAAAAATCAAATTGAAACTTTGGTCCTTTTTTTCCTTTTTAAAGCTCCTCTTGTTTAAAAAGTGACCATGCCTCGGGGTCAGCAGACCCTGCTGCACAACTGCTCTTCCTTAAAAGCTTTTTTGCTGTTTTCATTTGGCTTTTCCTTGAATGTCAAGTTATAACTTGTTTTTGTGTTAGGAAATATAGAAGCCTGCATGATGAATGTGATTGCTACTTCCATCTTTGTCATAATTTACTCAACGCATTTTCTTCTGTGTAGTTTTGACACCCTCAAGCTACGGTGCTCTATAGGATACCCAAATTAAATTTCCCTAAATGTTTGAAAAACATTTTTCTGCTGTCCCCTAAAGGGAGGTTTTCAGCAAATAATGATATAACTTTAGCTTGTGTAGGGAGTTGCCAGCAATGCCAGACAAGATGGGTTTCTTGATCTTAGCTAATTAAAACCAGCCTGCTAGAAAAACATATGAGGCATGTCCTCTAACACAACAGCTGCTTGTCTCCCAGCTGGAGATAAACAGTATTTCGTGTTCAGAGAATTAAAATTTTTTTTGTTATAGTTAACACTGCCCTTCCTTCTTCCCATTTTTTTTTAGGGAGGTAAAACCAAAGACAGAATTCAGACTAATCATATTCTACAAGTACATATTTCTGAGAGAACAAGTAATACAAGATTAATTAACTCTCATTGGTTGCAGAGAATCATCTGTGATAGCAAAATTCAAGATGAAGAATTAACAGAGAAGCTAGAAAGAGCAATGAAAAGAAAAAAAGAAAATTCGTTGCAGGTTTGAGTTTTCTTCCTGGAATCCTCAAAGGAATTCAAATGAATCTTAAGTCTAATTAGAAATCCATGCCTTTTTTCTTGTGCTTCTCTCCTTCTTTGAGGTTAGCATTGCACATATCACAGTAGGGTTTTTTCCCATGATTTGAAGTCTAGAGTAATTAACCTTTGAAAATTATTAAGTGACATCAAAAGTGATTCTATTTAGACTGGTCTCAGCTCCTCATTGATCTCTTTTTCCTTCCTCTCTTGAAACAAACAAAAAAACTCATACATTTTTCTTAGTTTGGGAGTTTGATTTCTCTCATGCTCCTAAACACTTGGGAAAAAACCTCATTTTTCATCTTGAGAACTTACTGCTTTGATTTGCCACCTGATAGGGTCACGTGATATTACTGTTTCTTATGGATATTTGCCAGCAGAAATCAGCATTTCTTTTGGCATTTGTCTTACTCATTTGTTTTGTTTTAGCTTCAGCTTTAGTTTTCATCCACTTTTGCCTCTTGTCCTTGTACAATCATCTGTGAAAAGAAGCAACTGTGCCTGAATTTCCCTCAGTGCCAAAAACCATCAGGCATGAAAAAGGTCAAGGAAGTGCATGGCTATGTATATTATTTGAGAGAGTATAAAGAATTACTACACTGAAATGTTGAGAAAAAATGTCACAATGTGAAACCATGTGAACACGCTTTAAAGACAGGTTCCTAATTGCGAGTGACAAAGTTGTGGACTTCTTACAGAAATTCTCCTAAAAGATTTATGTTCCAAAAAAGTGAGATGTTCAGCTAGCTCAATGGGCTCCAGATGGTCAAACAGCAGGCAGGCTTTTCCTTTCTTGGAAATCTTCTTCCTCTGTGTAACTCTTCTCATCCAGTCATAGGAAGGACTGCAACAGAATAGGTATAAGTCTCAATTCTGTTTGGGTCTGCATCAGTGTAGCCCACTGTTGGAATAAATAATGTAAAATGGACCACAGAAGGACCAAGAGCCTTCTGGTCTGTGACATCCAGCACTTAACAAACACTTAGAATAAGATACGTTCAAGAATATAACAGAAGAGATGAGTTTTGGATGCACTACTATAAGTGATAAATTATAGCAGGTTTCTATCACAACAAAAGGGCAACGTATTCTTCCCCATGATAAAGCAAGCCATAATTAAAGATGCTTTGGAAATACAAGGACAGTTCACAACAAATTCCAATACAGGATAAAAAACATACTTGAATAACATCAAGGATTAATCCACAGGTCCCTGAAGTAATGGAACAACAGAAACAGCCAAATATTGTGCATATGCCATATTTCAACAGAAAATCTACAATATAATATCAAAGGAGATGCAAAAGTGTGTCTGGTGATGTTTAAAAGGTAACTTTAATCTCAACTTGTCAAGGAAATAGTAGTTGCAATAATTTGATGCAATGCAACTACAAATGTGAATGCAAAAATTCTACAGTTAAATAATAGAAAATATTACAAAAAACAAAGAGATTACTGATTAGAGGACAAGAAATCTTCTCTAAGAAGATCTAAGATTTACACAGCATGCCAGTCACTATTGTTATTCTGTATGAAAATGTAAAAGAAAAAAAAGAAATGTTAATCACTTAATTAGCACTTGCTTTGCCAGAAAAATAATTTATTTCCTGTTTATATGAAAAACTTACAGATAGGAACCTTCCCTTTACTTTGTAACTATAACTTCAAATTTTTAGTAGCTTCAAGTTTAAAGACAATTTTGCAAGTGCTTTTTTTGCTCTCTCAAGATCAAGATGGCCCTTAATATTTCTATACTTTGTACAGAACTAGAATCCTGCTGTTCCAGACACAAAGATGTTACAACTCATGACATCCTTACATGCTGGAGATATCAATAAGATGGATGTGATCCTCATATCCGAGCTGGCTGGCTACTTCTTGAAACTCTTCAGTCAAACGAATCAGCCCAAGATCCAAGTTAAATTCTGCAGGAAATTCCAAAATCCAGTATCTGAAATCCACAGACAGCAGTTAAGAGATGCCCAGAGACACAGGTATAACATTCAATGGCTGCATATATTTTACATATATATTTTTATAGGACTTTTTTCAGATCCACTGTTCTTTAGACAGAGAGAGTGAACTATCTTAGCCTGTTGCTTCTGTAATTATTTGTGACACTGAAGTGGCATAAGCCACTTTATCTTTTAATTTTCTTTTCTTAACTGACAACAGCACAACAAAGCAGTATTCTATTGAAATGCAAAATTAAAGTGATGTCTCAGGTGACACTCACAGAAGGCACACTGACTCAGGCTGCACTTGGTCCCTATTCCAGTGAGACAACTTTGTCTGCTCAGAAAAGACTTTTCAACGAAAATGCAAATGTGAATTTGAGTGGCAGTTCTACCACGATAACCATTTTTTTTTTTTTGCTGGCCAGCCTTCGCGTACGAAGATCCGGGGAAGGCCTCTTTTTCCTTTCAGACCTTCCAGCCTGCGCACTGGATTTTTTAGGTGAGACACAGGGCGCGCAGATCTGAGCCCACCCTTTAATCCCGAGGTTCTTCTGCCGGGCCAAAGCGATTCTGGACAGTGGCAGCTGAGGTCCTCCTCAGGACGTAGGCAGATTGCCCCCTTGCAGGGCTAACGAGCTCTGCCTGCCCGGGGAGTATCCCCGACCGGGAATCGAACCCGGGCCCCGGCAATTATGGTTAAGCCATATAGCTTAACCACTACACCACCAGGGCTCACAATAACCATGTAAAGCAGATATAAGCCACATAAGCTTACATCTAAACTGTGTAAGCCTTCTCCTCTGTGTAAGGGAAGGTGGAAAAGGCTTTATCAGTCCCGCCCTCACCTTTTTTCTCAGTGATACAAATACCCAGAGGAAGGAGAAAAAAATATTTGAGTGAAGCAGGTTATATCATAATTACTTAAAAATTCATGCTTTCTCTTTTATAGGGAAATGTTCCCACCTAAGAACAGCCCAACACATGAAAGCTTTCCCGTGGAAACAAGGTCAGAGCAGCTGGTGCAAGGTTTGGAACACACCCAGCCTGTAACCACTCAGCATCACCAACACACTCCTGTCATCATAAATTATGTAGGGATTGCATGACCTGAAGTCTACAGCCCAGAGACAATCTTCCTCTCCCACACTAAGTTACAACTGGAAGCAAAATGTGTCTCTCCTCTGTGTGGCTCCCTCTGAGAGGCTGATGAATCATAACACTCTTGAGCCAGATAAATCATAACACAAGTTTTCAGTCAACTTTTTAGCTCGATGCAGTTAAGTGTCTTAAAAGCTGGATGGCTCAACTTAATTGTTTTTAACACACAGAAATTCATTCTTCACTGTAGAATGGAGACCAAGTGAAAAAACCCAAACAAACAAAATTACATTGGTAGTACTAACAGAACCATAAAATCAAAATGCTAGAGGACCAGAATTGCATTTACCTCATGAAGTAGCAGATTTTCAATCGGAATTCATTGCAGTTCTCCCTATCTGCATCTCTGTAAGTATGTCAGCTAAAGAAAGCTTTGTGTGCCTCGATTCAGCAATGCTGAATAACAACAAGTTTTTATTCACTGGAGATGGATACTAGACCAGCTGAATTTTAAAAAGTATTGAACATTTCTTTTAGAGATAACCACATCATGCTTCTGACATTTCATTCACTTTCACAATGTCATAGGGGACAGAGACTATTTCCTGATTGCCCCTTTTTTTTCCTCTATCAAAAATGCCTCTATTCTACAATTCTGAATATTCTGCTGAATGGTCTCTTGCCAGCTCTGGCAAACCAAATATGATAATTCTTATGATTACTGAATTAAGAGGTATAAATGACACATAGGTGCTTATATATTACTGAAAATTCATAGTACTCAAAGGCCAACCTGCTGCGATACACTTGCAAAGTCATCTTGGCCTCATATTTGCACTTATTCAAGGTTGATTCAAAGTCAGTGTTCTTGTACATGTTGAAAAAGGCCACAAAGTCTTTATGTGAGAATAAAGAAGCTCACAAACTTCCACCTTTTAGGTTGAAGAAAAATTCCCCTTTAAACCTTGTTTGTCACTAATTAATTGGCACATTTTTACAAGCAGTCAGAAATGCTAATTTGCAGCACTTTGTGAAAGGATATGTGGACAGAAGCTTGCCAGCCAGCTCTGTTGAAGGCAGATACCACCGGTGCATTAAAAGAAAGGTTCTTGGCAAATGGCTGGAGCACTGGTTTCCTTTGTCATCTGCAAAAGAGAAACAATGAGTTAACCCCATTATAACAGCAGGGAGCTTTTATTCTTCAAGTATAGTCAGACATAAAGGATCAAAAGTGGAAATGTTGGCTCATTATCTACCAAAGAGGTAGGAAAGAACACCAGAGCACAAAAATGCCCCTTGAACACTGCGAGAATGCAGTGACAGTTATTTAAACAGAGGAAAAGCCCAAACCCGTGCAGATAACAGGCCATAGCTAAAAAATAGGGTGTGAACGAAACTGTACTAAACCTTATATAAAGACAGTGCCAGTAATCTAAGGGACAAATCCAAAATTAGTCCATCAAGAGAGTGGGAAGATGATCTATGTACAACTACTTCCAATATTTATTTTATTGCAGCTTTATGGCTTTAAGTTAGCAGCTAAATTATTAAAAAATGGATCTGCTTCAAGGAATTCAATGTTAAAGGACCGTCTCTCATCTGTGTCCATCTCTCATCTGTATCCAAGGTCGCATCTCCAGCTGCCCCATAGAAACCCTTGTGTCTTTGCAGTGTAGCCACTGAAACTACACAAAGAGTTATTCCCTGGCAGGCTAGCTGACCATCAGTCTTCCCCAACATCTGCAGTGTTAGATTATTCTTTGTCCCTTTTTTCGAAGACAGTAGATGATATGATGTATGAAACAGGAGCCACACGTGGACTGCACTTGGCAAGAGAGTGTGTATACAAGAGGAGACACTATTTCCAACAGAAAACAAGTGCGTGGGCTCTGCTAATTCTTTAATTAAGTTCTAGAACAAGTTTGATAGTGGCCTACAGAGATAGATATATGGGATTCACTGCAGCTGGTAGCAAGGTCTGTCCATCCATCAATTATTCAGTCTCTCTCACCTTTAGATGCTTGTTTCTCTCCACAAGGAAAAATACTAGTACTTCATTCCAATCAAAAGCTGTCCTGTATCTCCAGAGAATCTAAATGTAGCTTTGTGAATCAAAGCCCCATTTGAAAACATTTAAGCCCATCCATGAACTCATTTAACTGCAATGTGATATATGTCATGATTAATGGTGTAATGGATCAAGGTCTTTTTCATCACTTCTTTCCCTCAGACCTGGTACATCACATTTTAATAAGAGTAAAAAGATTACATGAGCCTTAGGTCATATGCTTGCCAATGGTTGGATGATGATTTGGAAAACCTTTAAAAAAATGACTGGTCAAAACCACAGCTGTGTAACCACTCAAGATAAAGATCAATGCCAGAAATAACTCCTTGAATAATTCATCCAAACATTTCTTTTGGTAAAGGCCAGCATTTTAAAAACCGCCATACCCACAATTGTGCATTATCTGTATTAAGAAAATTTAATACAGTATGCATGTGATTAAAATTCTGGCTTGCATTATTCTGGGCCAAATTGAAACATGGAAAATTTTACAGAACAGAAATGTTCTTAGCCAAGAGAAAGACTGGTTAAACCAGAAAACAGCAGGACTTATATTAAAATATTTATTTCAATGACAACAAAATAAAATATTGAAAGAGCATACCAAACATTTCAATACAAGCGTTCAAAAGCTCATCTAATGTTGCAGCCTTTCCAAGAGTGTTTGACCCCATTGTCTTTTAATCGTTGTCAAAAATTAAGAGACATTTTCACCAAGTAGAAGGATGCTTCTTCAAATGCCCAGCTTTTTCACTTTATTTTGTTGGTTGCATTCTTAGCTGGACTTCAATGAAAATCTGAAGAAAGTAAAAGAAATCATAATTATATGACCATATGGAAGAATTGTCAGGATGCAATGCTTACAGTTCAACTCATCTCTTCTATAAACTGCTTTTTCCCCACAAGACACAGATCATATGGAAGATTGCCATAAGCTTTCTCTATATTCCAGCTTGTGTTTCTAAGCATTGTCCAATTGTTTGTCCACTAGCACAAAATAAATCCATAGCTAGGGTCATAAAAGAGAAACCAGATGGTAAATGAGAGCCTGCTTGTGCAGTGACGCACATTTTGTTCAAGTCATTCTATTTACACTTGATAAGTCACTTTTTGTTAATAACCCTGCTTTTATGTTTTTAAGCATAACCATTCTTTTCCTCTGAGGTTATTGGTTCATGATAATGCTAATGGTCTTAATTGGCACAGACCACATAAAGTGTTTAATGAAGTTCATAACAAACATTAAACTAGGAGCCAATTTTTCAAAGGACCTTAGGATCAGCTTTTTAAAATAAAATAAATCTTCCCACAGTAGCTGGGCAGTCACAGAAAGCTGAACACATACAGAAACTTCTAAATTTTATTATACATCTACTATGCATTTAAATATCAAATATCTGTTTACCTGAAGATGCACAGAATACCCTGTTAGAAGTTTTCAGAAGTAATTTTACAGGTTGTATTTAAAGAAGAGAAGAAATCAGTTTTTTATTATCTATCTGTGACTAAGCCTCACTACTGCCTGATCACACTGAGTGTTTGAAATGTGACAAACAAGTACATCCAGCAACATCTCTAGAAAAAAAAAGCCCAAGAATAAAACTAAAAGAATCCTTGAAGTGAATTTTGGGAAATTCATTTTCAGAAGTCATTGCCCATAACATCAACTTTCACAAAACAGTAAACAGAGCATGCACTTTAGAAAGAGGGGGAGGTGGGTACACAGTAGTTCTTGGCTTCAAGCCTGTGTAGCAGGTGGTGTCCTAAGGGTGGGCTCTGGAGCTGGACTGAGCAGCCTCAACCCTTCCTGCTAGAGCTGGGCAGCCACCAAACCCAGAGTTGTGTGAAGTGAACCAGAGAATGCAGAGATGCATGGCTCTCTAACCTGCTGGTCAGGCCACACGAGCCATAGTGTTACCTAGGTTACCCCAGGTCAGTCTTTCTTCCCAAGACTGTTTATGTATTTAAGATGAAAAAAAAAGTAAGCAGAGCATTTGCTTCATTTACTTTCAGAGTTAGCCAGCAGCTGTGCAGTGTTTTTCAAAATCACAGGTTTGTACACTTAACTTTTGCTGGAATCCCACCTTGGGCCTGTTTGTCCTTTTTCATCATTCCCAATTCCTTATCTAAGTGCTTAAAGAACTGGTGTGATTTTCACAAAGCCAGCTATCTAGCTCTTCCAGATTCATCTGACTTAGGTTTCTTTCAAAAGGAGAAAAATAAAATAATTTACCATTTCAAAATATTTTTTAGCCAGCTCTTCAAAAAATTAAATGGGGAAAAACTATTGCATTTTCTGTCTAAGCCTAGAAATTGCTGAGCATGAAATGTAGGAGTGGAAGAGATTTGATCTGGTTTTTCAGTGTTTGTTTCCATAATATATAACATAGGAGAGTATAATCTTTGTCTTCCACTGACAACAGTATAAAGGTAGCCATATGATTATTAACAAATAATGCTCTGGGTAAAATTGAAGGTTTGGGTTTTTCTTCAATTTTACAGCAACTACTTAGGTGGCAGACGCCTCGATCCTGACATTACGGTGCTGTCCTCCCAAACAGCCTATCTGACGTTTAAAGGTCAGAAAATTATTATAATAATGTTGCTTGAAGAAGAATAAAACTTTTCCACCAAGTGAAGAACTGGCTGACTGGGTCTGAGCCAAAACCTGATATCACATCTCTTGACTGTGGACTCCAAAACCCACAACTATTACATCATTATTTGTGTGATTGAGCACTGCTGTTCCACTGAAACAATAAAGGGCTTGTCCATGACCATGCCACAATGGTATCCAACCACACACCAGCACCTGTAGAGATGGATGAGTAAAATACAACTCTAAATTTCATCTACATAAATTAAATAAACTATATTATGTCAATGGTTCAGTGCAAGAAAGACACAAAATTAAAAATACAATAAAATCATAGCAGAGTTCTTCTACATATAAATAATTAATAAAATTTGAAATATGTGGCTATAATTAAAAAGTTGATTGCCAGAAGTGCAGTTGGACTTCCAAATAAAGATAACTTTGAGAATCTCTTCCCGCAGCTGCTTTCCAGTATTACACTGAAGACCTTATTGCCATCCAGCAGCTTCAGGAATGATTGCACACTGTAATGAAACTAATAAATAAATTTTTGCCTTATAATGGAATTATAGATCTTATTGGGCTTGCTGTGATTAACGTAGGCTGTTAAGGACACAGGAAGCACACAATCCTCCACAGCCACCCATTCGCATTTCTTTATCACTCCACTTGGAATTACAGTCTCCCCTGCTGGTAACCCTCCACCAGCAGGGGAGGGGAGGGGGTTGGGGAGACAATCAGGAATGGGTGAAGACTGCAACAATGGCAATACTAAAAACATAGACATTAGCACTCACTCAAAGCCGATAGCTTTTTCTAAGGGACCTCCTTCTTTGCAATAGAAACAACCATGATATCCCTATGAACCAAGTCACAATATCTGGCATGTCATACTTTATTTTATGTAGTATTTCTATCATGGGATGTGCATTTCCTCCTTAGGGAGAAAGCAGAAACATCTGCAGTGATGTGCCCAGAGGTTAGAAGTTTGCCATAGACTGAACTACAAAACATAGAAGTCCTTCCAAGTCCTGCCATCACCCTGACTGCCACATGCACACAGTTAATTTCAGCAGATGTATTTTCTTGCAGTGTAATTGCATTTTGTGTTCAACAATTTGGAGGTCTTGAGATGGTGCTATCGTGGACTGTCTTGAAAGATTACTTAAAAGAAGTATGTAGGCTGTGAGCTCTTGAGACAGATGTGGTCAAGTACAATACATTAGTGTTCAGAAGAAACAGGATACCCTGCCAGCAAACTTGTGGTTTTATGCAAAAGCACCAAATGGTGTGAACAGGGTGGGCAGCATGAAGCCAAGTTTTAGATGTTGGCTACTGTCATTAGTGAAACCAAAACACATCTCTTCTACTGCTGGAGGCTACTAAGGGTAGGTCCACACCTACAACCTACAGGAGTTTAAATAATATTAAAATGTCAAACCAGTACAAATCCCTGTGTGGGCAGTCTTACATGGATTTGCAGCAAGTTCTATTGGTTACAGATGCAAGCTAAATCAATAAGTCAGTTTTAAGTAAGCTTAAATTTGACATACAGGGTAATATTTATTCAACTAAATTAAATTCAAACAGCTTTTTAGCCAGGCCAAAGTAAATGTACATGTAGCATTCTCCCCATTTATTAAAAGTGGGCTATTTTCCTTCTACTTAAAGACAATAAATAGAGGCACATGCAAAGAGACCCACCTTGATACAGAGGCACCTCTATGGGTCTCAGTTTATCCATAAGCTTTCCAGAAGCCTGCACACCAAAGACTCATACTCTTTAAAAGATTAGGACACTCCTGGGGCTATAAGTAAGCCAGACCTCTCCTCATCCTGCCTCCTCCAAGCCTAGGTAACACATCAGTGAATGCCTGCATTAAACAGCTTCCACCTTGCTGCTGGAGGAGTGCTAAGTGCAAGTAGCTCAACAGGAAAATCCAATCAGTTGCAGTATGCAGAAAAAGAAGCTGAGAAGAAATCATGAGTTTCATGAGAAAGTTTAAGGGTACCTTCCCTTGCTACACCTTTTTCCATTATTCTGTCTTAATCATATCCAGGGCAAGCTCTTCAGGACAGAGGTCATCTACCCTGTAGATGTTGTGGAGGCTCTCACAGTAAGACCCTTTCTTGTTACTAGTCCCCACATATATTAGTGTAATTACCATAAAAAGGATCCCAGCTGGGACTGCACCTTTGCCTACACAGGTGCAATCAAGACATCTGTTTGGGCTCAAATCAACACAGATCTTAGGTTGCCTACTGTGTGGTTCCCGGAGTTAGTCTCTCCCAGCAGTTAAGTATTTCTTGTAGCTGGTCAGAACCAGTTTATTATTACTGCACACACAAGTCTATTTCCAGAAATCTCTGAGCAAGTGACAGAGAGGACCAGATATCTCCAGCGTCTGACACAGGCAGGAGCTGTGCTAGGCAGGACAGGGCAGAGCAGAGATGCTGGTCTGTCAGCTAGCCTGACGTCCCTGCTTCTGCCCAGCCCATGACCTCAGCCATCACATGCAGCTGGCTGCAGGAGGGCACATCTGGCCTACCAACGACATTGTGTGGAGCAAGGACACAGAACAAGGGAGAGATTGTGGCACAGCTCCATGAATGCAAGTTACAAGTCTTGCTGAGGGCAGGAGAGGAATGAAAATAAAATATGGGAGTCTTGGGCTCATCTGATGTGACTTCCCAGAACTTGTTCACCTTGCTGCACACCTTTAGATATTAGTTACACAATAAACCACATCAACTGTCTGCACCCTATTGCTTTGATTCACTCTTTTTTTGGATCAAAGGGGAACTTCAAAAGACACTAAACAGCAGAGTGGGGTGTCTGGGTTTGAAAAGAGGATAAGACAGGAGCATGGATAAGTGTACGCCAGTGGTGGCTGGCTAAAGCCAATCCTTTAGTGAGACAACCAGCAGTGCACAAGGTCAGGGTCAGTACTCAGCAGTTTCTCTCCACTGCTGCTCCCTTCCCACTCTTGTCCTATGCTTCAGCATGGGTTCTCTGTGGGCCACAGTCCCTTCAGAGGTGCACTTGCTCTGGCATGAACTTATCAATGGGCCAGAGCTTCTTCAGGAAAGCACCTGAGCACCTCCTTGTGCTCTGACCTTATTATTCCCTCTCTTCTTCCCTCCTCCTATCCATTCCTGTGTTCCCTCCATATTTCTCCCTCCTCAGAATTTTCTGCCTTTTCTTAAATATAGTTTTACAGAGGTGCCACCAGCTTGGCCGATGGGCTCAGCTGCATGGGGTCCCTTGCAAAGACAGCTGGAAATGGCTGTGTCTGACACGGGGCAGCTCCTGGCCTTCTCCCACAGAGGCCATGCCTGCAGGCTCTCTGCTGCCATAACCTTGATATTTACATCCAGTATAGCCTCTAAGGGATGAGTATTTGTGCCTTAGCACAAAAGTGTTCAAGTTAAAAATTCTCAAAATATATTTTATTATGGTTAATTTTGAGAGAAAGCTCCACTAAGATTAATACTTGCTTTCACAAGTCACCCAATTACCACAGAAGGCCATTATGAGCCATTTCAAGCCCTAGACATCTACTCTTCTATGGGAACAGAGGTTAAATTAATAGGGCCACAGGTAAGAGACCAAGTGGATATAAGGATCCACTCACATGGACTACCCAGCTGTTTGTTCAGAGCCACAGGGTGTCTTGAACAAGTTCATAAATTAGCATATGGAGTGGAATACATGCTGACCTAAGATAAAATAGAAGCTTACAGAAATCATGAGGAATGCTAATTGACACTCACACAACCATATACTTTCAGTAATCAGAAAGTGACTTGAGCTCGAGCTGCTTAGATAGCATTTTGTTCAGCATTCTTTCTGTGAAACACAACAAGATGATTTCAGAGACATAACACCTCCACCGCCACCACCCCCAGGTTTTCTCCCTTATAAACCACCAAAAATAATGGATAGTGTAATAATTGGATTTGTAAAAACAACAAAGGTTTCATTCCCAGTTGCAACACTGGCATTTTATAGAACTGGTTATCTACTGTAGTTTAGGTTTGTCTCATCCACTTCAATATTTGTTTCCTGTATTTACTTTGTTGGTATTTGCCTCTGTAATTTTAACTCCAGCTAATAACTGGTAGTAAAATCTGAACACACATCCTTGGTTTGTTCCATATTCTTTGCTGATGGCATCTTCCACATTCCATGGGTCATGGTAGTAGAGTTGTCCAGAATGCATCAGATTAGAAGGGAGAGCTAAGGAAGACTTTAATTTGTTTTCAAAAGAAAAACTCCCAGCCATACTTCTCAGTAGATTTGTGACAAAAAATGTTTTGCTATTCCCAGTAAAGTAAAATCAAATTACCGATATCAGACATTTGATTAACACGTGTGACACCAGGGGATGCAGCTCTTCTGAGAATCTTTGTGCTTCAGATATATTAGAGATCTCCAGCACCAAGGGAAAGGACAGAAACAGCAGTAAGAGTTTCACATACTCTAACCTGATCTTTTTTCAGAAGCCAAACAAGACACCATCAATACCTCTAACAAACTATTCTACTTCCGAGAAACTCCTGGCAATCACCTCTGCTACTCACAGACTTGAATAGAGCATCTTTCAAGAGTAAGTCTGCTTTGTTAGCCTAGTCAAGTCAGTGTTAAAACACATCTTATCAGGATATATTCCCTACTGCTTACACTGTTACATGCCTAATGAGGCTGGTCAAGCCCAAGTAAAAAACAGGGTTTTTTTAGTTATTTTAAAAAAACATCTGGGGAAGTAATCAACCCTTCAGTTCTGAAAGACAAACTCCCAGAATATTTATTACCCTATATCTGTTACAAAATATTTGAATCTTTTATTACCATTTACCTTAGCCTGCTATATTCTTTTAAAGACAAGCTAGAAAAATCACACTTACTTATTAATTAGATTACTAAGAAATCCTAGTCCCTATCTGCCTAGACTTTCTCATATGTTCAGCTTGAAGATCTACCACAGAACTTGTTATATCTTATTTTTTACTGAGCTGAAATTTTTCAGTAGTAGCATAGTCCTTCTTTCAAGCTGTTAAATATTCCAAGAGTTATGACAGTTTTAGAAGTCAGCACTGCTTTCAGTTTCATACAATTTTTCAATCAATTTTAAGTGAAAGAGGAATCCTAAGAGCATGTAACTGGTATTAAAATTCAGTAAGTTTGGTATCAAGTTCTTGTCTAACAAATCCATAGCTTCTAAATCAATTTTTCCCTTGGAAGAAGTTTTTCACTCCATATCATTCTGTAATCTCCAGTTATTTCCCACTGTAGACTAACTACTCATGGAACAGTACTTTGCAGGTCCCACACTGGGAGACAGCCACAGTGCAAACATCTGTGCCACCCTTTGTAATGATGCTACAGGATTTGCAGACACATATGGAGCTTCTCAAGCCCGCCAAGCTCTGCAGGCTTGTGCTGGTCACCCAAGCAGTAGAGATTATAGCTAAGTGTCCCAAAAAGTAAAATTTTAAAACACCCCCTCTCTTCCACTGGCCGTCTCTGCAGCTATGTTGTACCATGGTGAGACAAAATCATTATCTGCAGTCACAGACACCAGCAGGGAGAATTCAACACCTCCGACTTACCTGCTGTCATTTCCAGTAAAGATGATCATATTTCATTTCTCACTCTCTCTGGTTTCTGGCCTTTCCCAAACTGAAGAACTTCAGTTACTTTACATCTACTAAAAGCACGAGTATCACCTTGTGAAAAGGGGCGGTTAAGTGCGTGTTCATTCTTTCTTCTTCAGTCCTGTTATTCCCTATAGTCCCTCACATGTCTCTCCGTGAATTCACAACCCATACCTACCCTAGTGTGAGGAGTGGCCTTTGTGTGTAGTGAGAGCAGTTTTGCTGCTGACCTTTCCTCCTATGACTACAATCAAAACCTAGGTTGGCTTCAGAAATATCTTGACGAAGTATTTACAGCCTGGGAAGTACTTATCAGTGCAGTAAATTGAAGGCAGCAACTGGCAAAACAATAAAGGCAGGAAGAGGCTTTCAGAGACTTAAGTAATGGGAAACTGGATGTCTGAGATGGAGCAAGACAGAGTTAAAAGGACAGAGGGCAGGACAGAGCTTTGGCTCCTTTCACTCATTTGGCTGTTATGGTGCATTTGTAATCGGATAATCCTTTGTTTTCCCTTTGATGAACGTAGAAAATGGTTCACATGTAGCTGCTATTTCCCCACAGACCTGTTAATAGGTCCCAGACAAGGAGGGAGGCTGGACCAATTGCTAATGGCCAGCAACCCTCCTTGCTCCCTGGTGGCAGCTGCCCATTCATTTGGGAGCCGTTGCTCTTTAGGGAGAGAATGCAAATCAACACGGTATGCAAGGAAAGAGTGACAGACACGCATGGCAGCAGACAGACCTGCTGCGTGGTCCTTGGACCTCATGCAAATTGCAGTCTCCTGCACACTCACACGAAGCAGGAATGCTTGTCCCGGATGGTGCCATGGTTTTGCAGCTGCAGAAATCACCAGTCTCATGACTCACAGGCAAACATGCCTGCAAGAGGCTATTAGAGTGAAATCACAGCCTGGAGGTCAGGAGAGATCCAGTACCTTTCTTTTTGGAATTCTGTCAGCAGGTGCTGGACATCAAAATACATAAGCAGTTTCTCACCTTTAGTTATAATTTCCAAGTTTCCCCTGGGAAGATGGGTGAAACAACGGTAGCTTCAGATTCTTAATGATGCAAAGAGAGTATTTTAAACACAGGCATACAGTGCTTCTTGGGCCAATTCAGAGTTTTTTTAAATACTAAGCCTCCAACACAGAAGAGCAGTAAAGAGATTATTTGCTGGTTTTAGTGTGTCTGACTAGATTTTGTACTTTTTTTTCTAGAGGTAACTAAGCAACATCGGTGAGCTGACTGAACTTTGTTTCCTCACCAGGCAATCTACTGAGAAACATACAGACACAAACATGAAGACACAGCAAACCTCTAAAATTGTTTGTGATACAGTCTACAGAGAAGTCTACAGAGTACAGGATATGGCAACAGTGTCACCACAGTTCCTATATCCAAGCCCTTGGAACAGAGTGTGTTTTATTAATAATCACATACCTTCCTCACAATAAGACAGCTTGCAGCCAACAAGTTAAATGCCTTCTTTAAAAAGAGAGTAATGTAAGAATGTGCTATATATGAAAATATACAGAACAGCAAGACAACTTTAAAAAGGGGAAGGAGCAATCTAAAAAAAAAACCTCACAAAGGAAAAAGAGGAAAAGCATCTTAGAGTTCCTGCTTTAATAAGTAATACTTCAAACAAGTAATTTTGGTCTTTATTTTGCTAAGATTATTTTGACAGTTATATATTTATTGTATGAAAGAATATTTAACCCAGGATTGCAGCTACACAAATATCCCACTTCCACACAGCCACAGAACACACTGCTCCCATACAACTTCATAAAAACAAAGCTTGTCAAAACCAGTTGGTTAAGTTTGCAAAGCTCATGTTTTAAGGCATAACACTGTAATTCTTTAAAGGTCATGTATGCTAAACAGTCACCATTATCTGAAAAGCAAGAAGAGCAGTTGTTGTAGCTGTAACAGCTGAGAATCACATACTGCACCCAGTACACTTTTGGCTTTGTAGATAAAACCCTGTCAGTTAATTGTTAGTAAAACAACTTTGCAGTAGCCAGTTCAGACCATCCCAAGCAACTTGAAAGGCTATTAAATTCATCTAAACCTGTTTGTTTTGATTTATAGAGGACACCCATAACTCTTTACTCCTTAGCATATAATTATCAAATTTAAGGACCTTACCAGAATTTCTTTACATATCTGTTAACTCAAATAATTGTAAAAAAAAAAAAAATCCTGTGGCTGTGCAGTAAAGCTGGTATCAAGTGAAAAATGTGGTCAAGTAAGGAAAAGAAATTAAAGGGTGAAGGGGTTGGGAAGATCTTGATTTAAAAACTGATTTAGAGGCTTAGGGACTTGTTTTTCTTCCCCCAGTGTTTAGCATTGAAAGACTGGCTGCTGTTGCAGTCAGGTTTTCAAAACACCTCAGTCCTTTTCTAGCTTACTTAAAGGAGAAAATTATATTTCTATAATCCCTAGTATACCAGATAACCATGCTCAAGTCAAATTTTACACCAATTTCTAATTCAATATCATTAAATCAGTTCAAGAATTCAAAAAGGAGAAGGAAACATGGACATGAAGCAAATTGCAAAAGGGCCTTCGCTTAAGATACATTAATCTGAAAACCACGTCTCTTATTTTAGTTCTGCAATATGAGCTGAGAACTAGATCCAAAAGAAGGATTAAGAGCCCAAATCCAGTCTCCCTTTTACTTCTGTGGCCTGACTCCAGGGGTATGTTTCTCAGCCTGGCCTTTCACTTCTCACTTCCTCCCCGCAAAAGGTGACTGCCTAAAGCTTGTAACCTCTTTCCACACTTTCAGTATTAAAGTCTGAATCAGTAACATCAAGAAGCTCCCTCCTTAGGTCACTCCTAAAGCCTTTTGGGATATGTACACACAAAAGTCCTCTGCCTTGTCTGTGTTCAGCATCCTTTAGTCACAACTAACATGTCAATCCCACACTACACAGGTGCAGTCATGATGCCCAAGTTCTTTTTCCAAGAGCTCTGAACACTCCTTAAAGCTATGAGAGATATAGGATCAACTCCTGTTAATAAAAGGATTGCAGATCTCACACTGTCTTGGCTGAGACTACAGAGGAGATCTACCATCCTCAGAATCTTGGTGTAATTCCATATTACATGAAATAATGAAGTTTCTGTGGTCTGTAGGGAGCAAGCAAGCAAGAGCATGACTGTGTAATTTAAGGGGAAGAACACTCAGTCAAGAAGAGGGGAAAAAAAGTGAATTCTAGTTCCTGCCCCAATTCCTATTTTAGATAAAAGTATACAGACAGTCGCTAGGGCAGGGCCTGGAAACCGAGAGTTTTAGGAAGGGTGGCAGCTGTTCCAGGAAGTATGTGTTCATGAATTCAGCAAAGTAGAACATGAGTAAGCAAGCTAAAGTAGGCAAGACATCTTTAGCAGAGGAGATTATTATTAGTCTTTTAAGGAAGCTATTTCATGAACAGTGTGATAAGGCTTGAATGTCATGGCTATTCTGATTTGGATGACAAAAATCACAAATATCCAGACGGTGAGTTTACTCAAGCCCTAATTCAGCAAACTTCTTCTGATGTAATTTTCCCCACTGGTAATCAATTCTGTATTTGCATAAGATGGGTTTTTTTTTACTTCCCACTAGCAACACCAGAAATTTCCAACAAACTCTGGGCTCAAACAATGGGTTGTTGCAAAACAAACAATTTACCAACGTGCTCCACACAAACCAGCACCAAGATTATGGATTGAGTGGACCTAAGCACCAGGGTTATGAATATGTATGGGTTATGAATAGAAGCCTATCTGTACTAATGCTACTTCAGATTAAGGAAATTCAATTTGTTGAGACCAGAGTTTAAGATAGAGAAACGCTACATCTTTCTAAAGAACATGACTAAGCACACAGCATTACTACAAAGAACATATGCAACCTTTGGTCCTGTGTCAAAGGCAGCCTTATCAACATGTTTAGCAAGCATGCAAATACCCCCCTACAAGCCATGGTCAGTCTATTTGACCAATCATGTATGACTTACTTAAATTCTAGTCTCTAAGACTGATTTCTGTGTTGAAAATCTTCAACCTGTTTCGGGCATGGAGAGCAAAATATACTTCAAAAATAATGGAAAATCCTTGTTGTTCTCAGAGATCCTCTTCCTGCACACACCTGCACTCCAGACCCCGTCGCACAAGACCATCACTGCTCTGAGCAGAGCAGGTTTCCATAAAAGGGATTGAAAAGAGAAGTAGTTTTAACAGGAGTGGTAGGAGTTGTATATGGAAATGTGTTGATATAGATAACACATAATATCTATATGTGTATCTCAGCTACTGCATATTAAGCTTGGTATGACTTTTATGGTAGTCCGAAGCAGGCATACTGCTGAATCACTAATGTTAAATTTGTGTTAATTTAAGATGATACAGTTATTTTCACTTTGCAGGAACTAAATATATGAAGTATCTGACCAAGAATAGCTTGGGTGTCACTAATTTTGCACATATTATTATGCCTGGCAGGTTCTTGAGATGCTGAAGCCTATTGCCCTTACCCGAGAAATTCCAGATTATTAGTAAAGAGCATCTGCAATCACAGGTGGGAGAGTACTCTATAGAGAGAGTCAAACCATTTCACTTATTTGTTTGTGGTCAAGGGGAACAGTTATTCAGAGAAGTGAGACAGCAGATGGCCACCAAAACAACCAAAGTAGTTCTCAGGGGTAATTGTATTTTCTGCTGAGCTGTAAACATCAGTCCTGTGGGTATTTCCACACACCCACATATTGATCCTGACCTCATACACACATGGAGATTAGCTGAGCTTTCTGATGGTATCTCTCATTAATTCAGCCCAGCAAACACCGATGTATTTGCAGGATTAGTCTTTGTAGCTGAACTGGACTCACCAAATCTGTTTTGTTGATGTTGCTGGTGCTTGTAGCTGATATTCTTTTACTTGCATTACAAGAGGAAAGCTCCCCCTTGTCACAATACCTCTATTCTGGTGGCCAGGTGGTTTTTAGATATGTTATACCAATAAGAAAACCTATTAATGAAAAAGTTCTACTGCAATGGCTATTCCCATTGAATAGAAAAAATACAGAGAAAAGCAATGAAGAGCGAAAAACAGAAGACCTGAGAATTTGTTGCAGGCTTTTTATTCAAACTCTTAGGTATAAAGCATTCCTATTTCTGACTTGTAAGAAAGGACCAACACGAAAACACATTTATCAACTCCAGCAGGGAAAAGCAAATATATCATAAATATGTTAGCAGAAAACACTCAGCGTAAGTTGTTTAGAGTACCTGTACAAATGTATTGTAGCCAGGCCTGGACAGCTTAGGAAAAAAAGAGAAAACCACGCAAATACCCTTACTGTATTTTTAAAAGTAATTTCCTCTCTTTATTCAGGAACATCCTGGGAGTGGCTCCTTGGTACAATGGCATTTTCAACTAGAGAGGGGAGCTAACACAACTGCAGTTGCTCCTCAGCTAGATGTTTTGATATAGAGCAGAAATATACCCATTCAGAGAACTGCCAGGCTGCCCTGATCATTTCTTCAGAGTAAAGGGAAAAGATTTAACAGGAACCTTATGATGCTCTCAGTGACAAGGGTATGCACTGAGCTCCTGCACAGGGACAGCAGTGTCCCCACTGTTACCCAATCTCCTGTACAATGTAATAAAAAAAATCCAGGATGAACCCTCAGTTATGTATGGGACTTTCTAGAGACTCATCAAGGGGAAATGCAAGGGCAGAGCACTTCTCCAAACAAAGAATGTTGAAATTTAATTAATGTGCTTCATGCCTATGCACACCTGCCTTGACTTACATGAATATAATGGGGGTGTATATTCAAAAAGCTGAGCATGGGTTTTTATGAGATCAGGATATTAGAAAATTATATAAAAAAATGGCAGTACAGAGGCTGTGTTTTCTCCTCAAGTGCAAAACCAGTGTGTGCCCCAGTGGTGTTCCATGAGTGATGTTGCAGTGACAGATGTTGCAGTTAGAATTCGTGAGAAAAGCCAAAAAGTGAGGAGAACCTGAAGACTGCACTTACTTCTCAAAGTACACTGTCTGTGTTTAACAGTAAGTATTCTTACCAAAATGCGTTAGTGATAAGGACTGAAACAATTACACTCTTGAGAATCTTGAGATGTTGATCAAGTTTTCTTCATTTTGTGGACAGAGAATTTAAAATTCTAGTAAAGAGTCTTGAATTTAATTCAGAATCAGATACAGAAATGACAGCTGGAAGCTGTAAATAAAGCAGGGGTTTTTATCTTAAACTTTGCAGATCTATGTGATGAGTTATACTCCTTGATTGTAAATTACCTTAATAACCAATAGCATGAGGCATAAAACTGAGCTCTCCCACCACATTTCTTTGAGCCAATTCAGTTACCACCGTAAGAACTTGTTTTCAGACATTATTACCTGAAGGAGAGCTCAGTAGTGCAGTTACCTAAAGTTTACTTTGTAGTCATCATTTTGTCTCTTTTATATTACCCTTAATTCCCAGGGCTGCCTGAGAATAAAATCAGCTGCACAAGAGGCACATATAGCTGGCTCACAGTCCAGAGCCGTGTGGCTTTACATGAGCCTTCTGCACCAACACTGGCACAGTGGTTGTAGAGAAGTAGGGAAGAAGTTACAGCAGGTATGGACTGAGCTCACATCTATTTTCTGGTGGATTTGGGCTTGAACTTAGGTTTAAAACATGGTCCTTCAATGGACCTGGACAGTTCGCTTAACAGAGAACACTCATTGCAAATACAAAACTCAGTGTCTGGAAACAAACACACGATGGCATAGTCTTACTCAAAAAGCAGAATTCCTACAGTTTTGAAGAAAAAGAAATTCATTCTGGGATCAGAATAAAAAACAACAAGAGACAAGTTATTCTCCCTGCCCCACACAGAACATGGAATGGAGATGTGGACAGGCTGGAGGGGCCCCATTGCAGCCAAGTTCCCAGGGGACCAGGGGCTCCTGACACAATGCCAGGTACCTCAGGCCTGCTCCATTCATGGTGTTCCACAGTATCCCTGTGGGAGGACTGCAGTGAGAGCACTTCTGCTCTTGCTTCAAAGGCAGTCTACCCTTGGAGACGCAAACAGGCAGGAAGCCACACAAACTTCTGGTTTTGTGAACAATTGAAACCGATTGACATTTTCCTATAAAATTTGCAATTAACTGTCAAAGCCATAAACTATGGTTTAAAAGAAAGTATAAGTCTTCAAGGAGAAATAATGTCTCACTTTTTTATGTGAGAAATCTTTGAAAAGTTTTTTGTCCCTGCCTTTAAAGGAGAGACTGCATGCAACCTGTCAGTGTTTACTTTTAGACCTTCCTCAACAGGACTCCACTGCTCTCCACCTCTGCCCCCCTTTAACCTTCCCCAAAGCACCTTTGTCTTATCACATATCAAGATCCGGCACTCATTCATCTGTTCCCATTCCTGCTAAGTCTTCCTCCAAAGAAATCTGATTCATCTCTATGTAAATAATTGATAAAAAGTTCCTTTTTATGTATCCTATACTCAGGTTTTAAAAGAAAACTTCAGTCCATGAGAGTCAAAAATTATCTGACAGGGACATCAATCACTCATGAAGCAAAGCCACAAAACATGCAAGTACCCAAAAATAAATTGAATTAAGAACTTGGAGATATTTAGAAGGCTCATTCCCTGTTTTTAGGAAGGATTTTTTCAATCTTCACAATCTAATTATGCATTATTATCCAGAATGACTCAATAATACCTTAATCAGTACATCCTCAGTCTTCCACCATTTCTCTGCTTCTACCTTTATCTTTCAAAATAATCTCTGCATTCACTCCCAGAAAGTAACCAGTCAGAAGTAATTTTGTTCAGATTGATCACATTGTTTTGAGGGAATACCTCTGTCAATTCCTTACACTAGTAATTTTAAGACAAACACTGAAATTTCTCTGTACTCAAGTTGCATCACTACCTATTGACCAGGTCTACAGAGAAAGGAAAATACAGTCATCATAAACAGCCTCCTCACTCCATCATCTGAGTAAATAAGCACCATATTCCCTTCCTGGCTAGCATGAGGGCAAAACACCATACCTGCCTTGCTCCCACAAGAGCAAAAACAATGTCGTTGTTAATCTCAGGTCAGAAAAATACAGCCAATCTGAGCATAAATGACTGCTTGTCAATGAAATTTTAAAAATACACCTCACCCTTTTAAGTGTTTTTATGAAAGGTCTAGGATGAAAATAGGAAAACAGTGACAGTTTAGGAAAAAAAATCAGAAATGGAAAATCACTTACTGTATTTGGTTCTGTAGAGGTATTCAACACAAACATCACCCTTCCTTGTCCAGCTGCCAAGTGCTAAAGCATGAAATGAGCAGCTGTTTCCTTCAAGCTGGGGCTGTGTGTCTTAACTAGTCACATGCCCCTCCTGATAAATCTCACTGCCGTGCCAGGAGGTTAGAATCTGAAGATCATTATTCCCCCTATTAGAAAATCCTTTTCATAACAGCAGCCTTGGCTAAAGCATTTGACTGGAACACGGCGCTATGTGCTCCATAACTTCTGGTTTTTTGTTGGTTTTTTTTTCCTAATGACTAAGACCAAACAGTAGATAAGCCTTAATCGACAGTAGGGGCAGCACAAGTGGAAAGTTAAACACATCCCCGCTGATCACTTCAAGTTTTTTTCTGACCTCACACTTTGCTATGTTTTAATATAGAAATTTAAACAGGAACAGGAAAATATAAAGTACTGCTGTGTTCACAGTGACTTTAACACCAGGCCACTCCACTGATCAGGCAAAGAACATGAACAATCCTGCTTTTGGGGATTATTTGTTCTTAAGGGGTAACACTACAATCTTTTGTGTTTGGACAGTAGAGTGATGAGTACTTTATTAACACTGGAGATAATTTTAATTTTGGCATCTGGCATTTTTGGATCCCATGGATTTTGGGGCTGCATTTTTCCAGACATTGTATAGTCAGACTGAGATAGACCTTTTGAGGTGAGGACTATCAGTCTAAACAGAGAGAGCAAAAAAAAAGCATTCTTATCAGGTTCCCAGATGCAGGACAAATGAAGGAGAAACACCCAAGTCAAGAAAGGAACAGGTTTTGATTGAATTTTCCAGGGCGAAATGTAGTCATACATTACTGAAATTCAACTGAGAATTTACACTTAGCTTTCCCTTTAGCTTGGTCACACGTTTAAGTATATTTAGATATTTAAGGACAAAGGCGTGTACAGTCAATGGTATTTTGAGGGTGAGGTGCAAAACATAATTTTCTGAATTTCTCAAATTCCCCTCCCACGTATAGGATACACTGTGGGAAATTCCAGTGGTACCTTAAATTGGAAAGACTGACAGGACACAGGCCATACCTCAGTATAGGATGTGATAATGGTATTCTGATGTTTGGTAAGCAATCCAGTTCCCACAAGACTGCACAGTCACTTTCGATTACAAAGGGCATTATAGGGCATTTTTCTGAAATACAAACTGCACCAATAGATAGTGCTGCAACTGAGATTTGAAAAAATTCAAGGAATTTCTCAGAGCCAGGTGGCTGTTGTTAAAATTGTTAAAATATAATAGCATATCTAGCTGTCACATTTGTCAGAATCCAATGAAAGCCAGCAAATGAGGTCTGCAGTGACAAAGGGTAACTCGGGTTGCTTCCTTTGACCTTACCCAGCTCTTCATGTTACGTAAAATGGCACATGGTTGCAAAACCATGCAGCCACCAGTGCTGCCAGCATAGCCTGGAGCAGGGAAGAAGCCCTTGTGCTAATTCCCCACGCCTGCCTTTGTGAGCATCTCCTGTTTCTCAGGACTCCAGGGAAGCAGAGAACAAACGTGCTGCCTTTAGGAGCTCTCTCAAGCCGGCCAGGCCTGGGTGCCCCCAGCTTGTGGGGAGGCTCCTGTCCCAGCCCGCGTGTGGGGCTCCTGCTCAAGGGGCTTGAGCTTGGCAGGAGGCCTGGCCTCTGCTTGCCGTGAGTAGCGGGGTCACGCACATGGAGGGGGAAGGCCTGGAAACAGGGAATGTTTGCTGCAGGTGTGTCCTGGGGCACAGCCAGGCTGGGCAGCACCTCGGCAAGCTGCTCCTCCTGTTGTCCCGGGAGACTCCCAGGACAGTGTCCCAGAGCATGGGGCTCTGTGTCCCAGGGGCCTGCACAGCTGCTGAGGAGGCTTTAAAAAAGGAGGCTGTAAAAAAAAGTATGAATTTAAAAACGAGAAGAAATAAGCCCATGAGGAATGAGTTCATTTAAGTTTAGGCCACTGGAGGGATGGCAATTTCAAAAAGGGAGGGAGAGGTGCTCTGGCAGAACTGAGTTGGAAGTTTCAGCAGACCCTGGCTGTGGATGGCTGCTCACAGAGCTGGGTGGAAACGCCTGGCCTCGCTCAGGAAAAGGAGAAGGTACTCACTGTGCTTTAGGGCATGGCCCATTGACCAAATGAGTTATCCTTGAGAAATGCCATTTCATTTCCCCTAAAACACACTGAGATCAAGGGTAACAGTACATGCAGCTTTAAAGTTACTCCTAAATTTCTTTACAACTTTGTACAAAATTACTCCCTGTTGTTACTGAAGAAAACATGATTTAAATGTGTTCCATAATAATCTATTTGACCACAAACACCATTTTTATTACTTTGTCCATTTCTCTGATTATGCAATATCAACTGCACTCTTTCACATTTATCAGGACCCATTAATATAATTGATTAAACACTGGTAGTACCTGGGCCATCTGAAATAGCACAATGTCATCACTCTGCACTGAATAGCTGTCTTTATTTGGTAGTCATGCTCCATAGAGGAACATGATTTGATGATAATGACTGAATGGCAATATTCCACGAACAGCTTGGGATACACTCCCTAAAAGAAAAGGAGCCTTTTACTTTCTGAAATGAGTAGACAAATTAGTTATTTTTTATGGCTCAGGAGAAACTGCCATAAACTGCGGTTTATGTGGGAAAAAGTTTATCTATCCTCATGCTAGACAGACAGTTTTAAGTCATCATGAAACAAAACAGAGAAATAATTTGGGTGTAATTCCTGAAAATAAAGATTGTACAAATTTTGTGGAGGTTTTCCTTTTTTTCAATTCTTTCCTGTTTTTTTTTTTAAGAAATACTAACATACAAAAGAAGATCAAGTAGTTAATGCAGATACAATAAATTAAGTGTTGTGTTCTTACACCTATCAGATAACATCTTAAGTGTGACAAAAGCTTTGCCGTTTGGAACACAACAGTACTCTGCCTCGTCTTTCTGTTGAGAAAAAAAATGAAGACTGGATTGAAATGGGTACTTTTTTTCTCTATGGACCTTCATTTATGAGTAGGGCTCAATGATCCTTGTGGGTCCCTTTCAACTCAAAATATTCTGTGATTAATATCTCAAATAAAAACTAAGAGAAGAACACAGATTTCTCAGACATTCTGAAAAGAGACATGAGAAATACTGAAAAGAAACAGAAAATAAGTACAGTTGGCACTGAATTGTAATGGGGATGTGTGCAAATAAGGTAAAATTTTAAATGTCAAATAGTATGGATAGCTTTTAGAAAAGCCTCAAGGAACTAAAGAATGTCCATTTTGCTTTGGGTTGAGATCAGGAAGAATTTGGCTTTTATTGATGCTGGATAAATGGATCCAGAGCCTCTCCTTACTACTGGAGAGGTGTAATTTCATGGCTTCTTTTTAACTGTTGTTTTTCTTATTCTTTTTAGACATATTTGGCTATGTCTTGCTTATATGTCATTTAATTAACTGTAGGTGTTTAAATTTAGAAATTGATCACTGATAGAGAGCTTATCTCAATGTCAGTGCTTTAATTCTGTGGAGAATTTTGAACTATAGAGTTATTTTCTGCATATGGCAGTTATGGACATCTGTTTTGTGGGTTGCCTGAAAATGTCTCCTTTCTGTTAAGATGTTCTTCTGGGATTTATGGAACAGGATGTCAGGCTCTCAGTGGACATAAATGTCAGGTTATACTAACTGCAAGTCTGTGTTGCCACATTTGTTTCCTAAACGGCCGCACTACTATTCAGCTTCAGCCTTTTAGAATATATGGAACTCAAATCTAACAGACAAACTGCCTGGTTTGCTGGTCTGCCTCACTGCCCCAGATACTACATAGCCTTCACTATCAGCTGAAGTGAATGAAAGCAGACCGTGGAAGCCTTCACTAGACAGGATGTTTTATAAATACCTATGTGCAATTAAAGGAGCTGCTATAAATAGTCCAAGAGCTCTTACACAAAGCTTCCAGCTAAAGGACATATGGGGGGCATAACAGAGAGGAAATTTTGCTGAAAATATTGTGTATAAGGCTCTCAACCTTACATTACAATAAATCAGTTTTAAACATCTATAGGCTGTATTACATCCCTAGCAATCGAAGTCAATTCCAGGTTCTTCAATGTAATGCCCTAGGGGGCACAGGAGTACTGCAAATGCCTGATGTACCTCCCCTTTTGTGCCCAAGGGTGTGCCCAGTAGTCACATTATCTCTAAGAAAGTAAGAGCTGAGAGGATAAGTTGTCAAATTAGGGCATTCCTGGTTATGACCCTTGAAATCAGTCCTTCTTTTATATAATCAAATTTTGTAGGGGGAGCCCATAGCAATGCTTAGGGTCAAGGCTGCTGGTTACTTGTCATTGGAAAACAATGCCCTTCAGTGATTTAAGTATATGAGAAAAGCTGAAAATTTATAGTTTGCTCCTTAATTTCAATTATTAAAATTTTTACTATTATTGTAAAAACACTGTTCATTATCCCCAGTTTGTTTTACTTGGTTCTGTTTCACCTTGAGGTACAGAGGTGGAATGAGAAATATAAGTTGTTCTGCACTGTGAATGCTAAAGGGGGCTGGCATCTCCCTTGCTAAGAGATAGGGCAAAATTGTGCCATGCAGTCATTGCAGGCACTAAGGACATCTTCTACAGCACTGACAGTAGACCCATGATTATTTACAAAAAACCCAAAAAACCAAAGCAACAGAAGTCCTTCATTGCCTATTACTGACTAAATTGAACAGCTATATTCTTCATTTCAGAAACAGAGGTTGAAGAGTGTCTTGCTGTAATTCTAGACTTAGATACAGTAGCATAAAAGCACATCTGTCATAAAGGGTTTTTTTTCAATACTGTCTAGATTGAAGCTGAAGATTTCTAAACAGACTTGTGCATTTGAAAGAGATTTATTCTCTAGGTTTCTCCAGCCATCCTCATTGTGAGTGATGTGCTGGACAAGGATGGGGCATTGCTGTAATGTTGAATGTACAGAGGCTCTCAGTTTTTGTCCTCTTTTCTGTATCTTGTAAGTTTGAGCTAATCAGTAGTTCCTTTACCATTTAAAAATCTCCAGTAAGTATGGGTTTTTTCCCATAGTTGGTGCAAATTAATACAAGTGGCCAAGAATATGACATCAGGGTTTTTTGCAGAGTTCTTCATTACATCCTTTCTCAGACTTTAAATGAAATTATAGTTGCACAGAAAGTTTTCAATTCAGTGAACATGTGTTTTGAAATGCATTCATTTCTGTTTTACTGAAAGTACCTAGCTTTCTGCATTTTACTTGTCTCTCCTTTTGTAAGTTCAACTGCTGTCGACTTTGTCTTGTATAAATAATTTCTGAGAATTCTTTTCACCCAAATTTTACATCAGAGAAAATGTTATCTGCCAAATTTTCATTCCATATAAATAGTGAAAAATGGTTTTTCCACTATATTAATTTGATAAAAATATTGTCAGCACTGATGTCACAGTGGCTCTTGGTTTGGTAAGTCAGTCTTTCCTCAGTGACACAGCACAAGCTGGTACTGAGTATCTAGGTATCAACTTAAAGCAACACATTTCACATTGCAGCATGACATAGTACATTTGCATTGACATTAAAAGAGTAGGAACAATGGAGTCTAGTAACAGACCCAGGGAAGAGCAAGAAACCAAGCCTAATTCATTCCTCTCCCAAGAAAAAAAACCTGACCTTTTTTTAACAGTTTCTGTCAAAATACTAATAATTAATGCACTGCTCCCTTATAAACAGTAGCACTTTTATGCACTGTAAAATGAGACATGGATCACAAATGCCCACCCTGATAGAACTGTCAGGCAGGATCTCCACTTATTCCAGCACACAGCATATTTATCTCTCACTATGTTATCCAGCAGCCTGTCTGAGATCTGCTACAAATGTCTCAGGGTTCATGCTCCCAGCTTACTCTGAGTGAATTTGCATCCATCTGTGCCTTCATGCTATGGATGAAGTATTCAGTGAAAAGACAAGAGAGAGGTTATTGCTTCCATGCTCATTAGTTGAGAGGAGATTTGCTTATTATAGTCACAACACTTAATATTTTTGTATGACAGAGCCCCTTGGGGCCAAGGTCTCTATAAATAACTGCAGGATTCATTACACTTGTTTTACTCAGGGCCCTTCTCTGTTGTTAGTTCCAGTTCCATTTCTTTTAGTGGTATGAAGACATTATCCTTCTCTTTTATAATTTTTCTGCTTTTAATTATTGCTTAAGACAGTTATCTCTAATAGAATATATGTGAATGAATAGAACTATGTTAGAGTGATGTGCTGTGTTCAGAATTCCGTATAGGCTGTGTTTCAGTATAAAGCCACAGCATTATATGAAGGCAGTATGAAGGTTCCTTGTTTTAAGAAAGAAAGACTAGCCATGACTAGGAGGAAGATCAAGCAGCTTGGAAAAATTCAGCATTAATCCAGTTCTCTCCCTTGCCTCTTCCCATTTTTGAAGTTATGAAGCATATTTTGTAGTTTAATTGAGATTGAATTTGGTTTTCCTTTTCCCTTTAGTAATGAGCTGATCGTTGAAGATTTATCTTTGTCTCCAACCTTCCAAGATAATTGTGGTGCAGTAATAATCCAAAATAAAAATGGAAGACTAGCCTGGAAAAATAAAGTGTGTTAGAATAGAAAGGATTCTAAGAGTACTAAGCTGTCTAAACAGAGATGTTGGTACACATTATATTTTGTTGTGTGTTACTCAAGTGAACTACATTTCCATTCTCCTGGGGCTGTGTAGTGCTGCACTGCAGAACTGTTAGGGCAGGGCTCTGTTTTGCTCTGTGCAGCTGCTTGAGTCCACAGAGTCTGGGGGACCATTGTGGTAAATGGGTCTGCAGCCATTACTAGAGAGGAGGTCAGGAAGGGACACTTCAGAGAAGATAAAAAAATATAACTGCACTTTGATTGTGCAAAATAAAGTAAATATAGCTGCTGCTTGATTTTCAAGCTTTTTTAAAATCCTTGCTTATGCAACAGTACTTTCCTAGTCCACTAGAAGAGTAGGAAAGCAACCAAAGTAAAGTTAATAGCTTTTTCTGGTAGCACAGAGACTTCTGGGATAAACTCTCCATTTTCCATACACACATTGACCTTCACCCTTGTGCAGTAAGTTTGTACAAAGCCTGCACAACATTTAATTCCCATTTGAGCTAAAGGATTTGTGTCAACCTGAACAATTCTCTCTGTTGTGGGTCGCTACTCATGAATGTAGAACATTGTGATCTTCCCCTTAATCTTTTATCTTGAGCATTCTACATCCATACTATTCTGTTGTAAGCAGGAAAGCTTTTGGGTTTTGGATAAGAGAAATGGTAAAATTAAGATGCTGTGTTCATAGTCAGACTAGATGATCTAATGACTCTGCAAGGCTTTAAATTTTATCAGCCTGTTGAAATAATTTTGCTTGAAATCAATGAGACTACCCAAATGCTTAAATTTAAGCACCTGCATAAACATTTTCATGAATCAGGATGTTATTCAGCACATAGTTATGAGCTGGGTGTTTTAGACATTATCAAAGAAATTATTTTTTAACACTAACATTTCTGTTGTGTTGAACAGCTGCTTCTCTTTGTAGAACTATTTTGATGCTGTCCAATATTGAATGTTGATTTCTTAAGGTGTTCTAACTGGCTTTCTTTTTGTGTTCCCTCTTCCCCAGTTCTGTTTTTTGAGTGAGACTACTGTAGACTGTACACGTGTTCTCAAAAAATCTTGCTTTGGCTGCTCCAAACATTTCTCTGCTCTTTTTTTCCCTATAGTGTTCGTGGGCCTGACTGAGAGTTGGAGAACAAAGCTTCCTTTTAAGAGTGTCTGGTATAGTGGAATAACGGCTTAGGGAGAAATTAAGATACTTACACTGGAGCAATTGCATGAGGAATAATAAATCTTACTAAACCTGAACTAGCTTTGTAGGAAAGCATGGCATGACTTGTTACCCAAAGTGCATTATTTTTTAAGTCATGTGATTTTTCTTCAAGTCAGTCAGCTTTCCTGGAATCAGAAATCCACACTGCCCACACAGTAGTGACAGCTGACTGAAGTATTTATTTGACAACCCTAAACCTCTTTAATTACCTGGCAAAATATTGTCAGGGTAGGAAGCATGTGAACCTCAACTTCCTTCTGGTATATCAAATTCTTATATTTAATTTTTAGCTTGGAGCTTTAATAATTGCAGCCCTGTTAGTACTTGTGAACACTCAGACGTGTTTATGTAGAAAGAATCTCCTGCAGAGTAGTTAGACCCTAGCAGGTGGTAAAATTTTATAAGGTGCTGGGGTGTAAATTTCATTCTAAGGCTTTCTGAAATCACAGAAAAATCACAGGATAAACGAGGTTGGAAAAGACTTTTGAGATCATCGAGTCCAGCCTGTGACCTGCCATTACCTTATCAGCTAAACCATGGCTCTGAGTGCCTCATCAAGTCTTTTTTTAAACACCTCCAGGGATGGTGACTCAACCACCTCCCTGGGCAGACCATTCCAATGCTGAACCACTCTATCTGTGAAGAAGTTTTTTTCTAATGATTGTATCTTCAGGTCAAAACCCTCAGTTTGCCAACTTTGAACTCATGACCATGTGAACTCTTGCAGTTTAGAAAAAAAATCTTCATATATGTGTTTATTAGGTGTATTATTTAGGCAATTTTTAAGTACCTTGTATAGTATTTTTTCCAAAGGGAAATGTGAAAGTGCATCAGTACATTTTTTTTATCAACTTTTCCTCTATAATTACGATGTAACCGGCTGATTTGTAAAGGATCTTCTCCTTATAGCTAAGGATGTATTCTGTTTTGCTATGTTCATGCAGTGATACCAAACTTTAAAATAATATGGTGAGTACTGCTGACCTGCACAAATCTGATACAATGTGTACTGTTTATTTGTATTGCAGTCACTGTTCAACTGACATCTCATGGAAATGATTGTATTTATTCAACACCAGAAACTGCAATGCTTCTTATATTTTTTAATTCAATCAATTTTTTTTTTCTGTTTGTGCTTAGTCTTTGTACAGGGAAATCAGTTACTGACTGGAGTTGAAAGCAAGGAATGTTACCAGCATGAGAGCATGCTATGCTAGTTACTCAAATTGCAGTCGAAAGAGCTTCTCTTACAAATATCTGTACAAGCTTCTAGATTTACTGAAATTTTATTCTTCACAAGACCAGGCTTATAACCACCTAGAACTGAGAATTACTGTAGATGCTGAGTACTTTGAAATCAAACAAAGCAAGGCCTGATCCTTTCCATGAGTATTGGATAACATCTCCTTCATTGGAGTTGTGCTTGGTACCTCCCTGGATCAGATTTTCAGCTGACTGCTGTTGTTTACAATTGTCCTATCGCGGCTTTTCACCTACATGGGTGACATCCTGCCTTGCTATCGTCACAATAGCAGACTCTAAACATAATAGCATCCTAC
The DNA here is from genome assembly GCA_013396875.1 of Vireo altiloquus. Lineage (NCBI taxonomy): Eukaryota > Metazoa > Chordata > Aves > Passeriformes > Vireonidae > Vireo > Vireo altiloquus. Next base: position 793,465 of record VZRF01006295.1, read on the forward strand.
GGGGATACAGTAGAATAACAACACATCACACTTCCTTTTTACTCACCAGCAACTTTTTACCATAAACTGCTTATCCTTGACAACATCTGAATAACAAATGAATAATCCGAATAGCATATGCTTAGAGGTGATGTGCTAACACAAATTAGACTAATACAAAAGCTATTTTCATAGATCTTTCAAAGGAGATAAAATTTGCCTGATGAAAACCTGAATCTATTATTCTACAGCTTCTATTCTGCTGCTCGCAAGTCAAGACAGCATTTCCTTTGTTAGCAGTGCAAAACACAATGTTAAAAAATGTAATTTTTCCACCTTAATAATCTGTCTTGTTGAGGGTAACTCCATGATTTGATATGGTCTGTACACTGATCTATCTTAAAATGGAGCTTTTTACACATGCAGTCATGATAGTATAATATTGTTTATAGTATCTGAAAATGAACAGATTAGAAATTTCCACTCATATTATACTCTCAGTTTAAATTAGACCTCAGAATGGCAACATGTAGTATTGCAATCCAAGCAACAATGAATTATATGTCTTGATTTGACATCTATATGTAGTATATTTTTGTGTATACACATGCAAACACACACAAATTACTCGTCACAATAAATTCTTAAACTCTAGAAACTTTCAGGTGCTTTCATTCAGGCTAAGTTCCTACCTTCAAATGTACATCATAAGACTAAATTATCACACAACTTCCATTATATAAATTTTGGTATGGTTTTATGTTCCCTATTAACACATCTTATATGAATACATATTTCATATACTTCTCCCTCCTTCTGTCTCTCTCTAAATCTGTATTTTTAAACAAATGCAGAGTCGACATCATATTTTCCTTCGGGGCATATGTTTACCATAACATTTCTCGAGTATGTAATCACAGTTTATAAGATGAACATGACACAAGTCAGGAAAAGAGCAAAGTTATGGTATGGCAAAGGCTTCTTTTGCTTAAGAAAATTTCTGAGGAATCCATAAGTGAATACAGATTTTTGAATCTAAAAATCAGATATCCTGCCAAACCGTTATCTAAAAGTCAGATGCCATTCCTTCTCCAAAACTCACTCTTTTTTCATTTACCAGACTGACCACACCTGAAAACACGAGGAGCATGCAGCAATCAGGAATGCCAAAAGGAGGCACTTACCTTAATTTTATTGGTACCTAACATTCATCATGCTCCTTTTTGGAAAGAGTTCTTCTCAGGGTATTGAGATACTGAGGTTCTTTGCTGCCAGCAGTGTCCTGCACATGACTCTCCCACTCGGCAGCCCTGGCAGGGCCCTGGAGAGAGAAGCGGGATTGTGCTCTGTTCACTCCCAGCAGCTTCACTGAGGCTGGGGCTCCTTTGAGCTCAATTAGTTCTAGATTGTTTGGCTAAATGGCAGCCACACTTCCTTCTATTCTTTCCCAACTTAGTTTTCCTGCCTCCAGCAGTGCTTTTTCCTTTCTTTGGACTATAAATAGGCCTGTCACAACACAGTCTATAGCAGTAAGGAAGGCAGGAAATGCATTTAAACAAAGGAAAGATCTTAGGGGGTTTTACCCTCCCCTGCCAATATAAGTAAAAGAATTTGATAGGGGTTGGTCTGCAGACACAGTTCTCTTTGCATAAGGAAAACACTTGATCAAAAACATGCCAGGCTGTCATCTTTTGCACTCCACAAAAAAAATTAGGAGACACAGTAGCAATAGGCCTTAGTCTCTTGAGTAATTACTACTTCCTTTAGGTATTTAATTTTGATTAGGCATTTGAGTTTCTTTGGGACTGGAGAATTGGAATAAGGATTCTTTTTGGCTTAGAAAAGAGGACAAAGGTGGCTAACGTACTTTAAGGAGACAAAATATGTCTTACAGGAGGTGCAAATCTTCCATGTTAAGAATGATGTTTAAAGTCTATGAATCTTCATTTTGTCTGAGTACTTTCTTCCTCAGTGGAACTTATCCTGAAGACTTGAAGTGTTTAAGCAAACTAAGTGTGTTTACATGAAGGGAAACAATTGCTGTGATGGCTGTGCAGCTATAGCTCTCAGATAGCCACTATGTTGAAATTCTCAAATATGTTCCATGAATTAATTTGAGAAAAAGAATTATTTTGGTGTGCCTTTTCTTAAAACCAGAACTTCCAATTTAATTATTTTCAGCTTAGTGGTTTTAAAAATATCAAGCTTCCAAGGCTCTCTCATGCTTGAAAAAAGAAATGAACAATTTTCACATTATACTCAGTTAAGATGGGAATATAGTATGTTATTTATCTGTCTCTATCTCTTTGCCCTATCCCTGCATTTTCTGTTGTCAAGAAACAATGCCTTTCCTTTGCTTTATGCCAATTAAGTAAATTGCTGTAAAAATCCTTTCTGATGTTTTTTACAGTGGTAGTTTCACGTTAGAATAGTAGTGTGTTGACTCTATTACATGATTTGGGATTGGTGATTATTGTCGTGGGAAGGTAGAGCCTTGAAAGATACCTGTTGTTATGTGGATGAAAAATCTTTCTTCTGTTTATGATTTGTATCTGAAATATATGGATGAGGGATCACACTGAAAGTGGTGAGAGTTAAGGACCTGTGGCACTTAAGGAATTTAGAGAACGTTAAACCTTTTGTTTCAGACATTATGTAGGCAATGATCATGATTGTTAGCCAGTATGATGTTCTACATAGGAACTAGCAGATCTGTGTTAACCTTAGGTAGACTATATGATGCCAGAGAAGTTTTATATAAAAATCTTCTTCAGTAAAGAATATTTTTTTTTCTGCCATGAAAAAAAGAGATATATAAATGGTGCATGAATAAATGTTGTCGATTTTTTGAGAATTAATAATAACTCTAGACCAAGGTTTTCCTTGAAAGTGCTTTTTTTTTATAAAATGGAATGCTCCAAGAAAAATGCCTTTCAAAATCAATAATTTAATTTATAGAAGGACCTGAAAGTTACAATATTTATTGTATTTTTCCTTGGGTTGATAATCATATTTAGGAGACAGGTATAAAGCCTTAGAAAGATGTTGATCTTTGCAGATCATGTACTACAAATCTGACAAAGAGAAATAAAATTTTCTAATATAATTGTCTAATATAATATAATTCTCTAACTAATTTGTAGTGAATAGTGGATCAAATACCAACTTCAGTTGAAACATGGAAGCAGATTTTGCTTAACAGACTCTGTCATGGAGATAACTGAAGGCAAGCTGCACTCTTTCTGCCTCTTTTGGACCTCAGACCAATGCTGAAGGATTGGCAATGTGTAAAAGTTGATTGAACAGCTGTGGAATAGGTCTTATTAACTCTGTTTCTGCAAAGTTGGTCTCCACAGTATAACAGCACCAAAATGCAAAGCTGCTTAGCAGTAATACACTAGCACATACCTTTATTCAAATGCAGTTTAGCTGAAATCTTAAATCCTCTCAGTGAGTTACTAGTGGTTACAGACTTGAATTTGCATCACACATTCTCTGTGTGCTGTTAGCACCAAGCACTGCCAGAGCCCTGGAGAGGCTTAGTCTGGAAGAGCTGCTTGCTTTGTGTCAGCACTGTGCCAGTAGAGCACAATTGCATGAACCTGATTGCACTGATTTTGTGGGTAGCCTTTCTTTCAAAATCACACCCATATTTTCTCAGTGTCATTCAAAACATCTCTAAATATTAAAAATAGAATGCAAGGTTAAAGCAGAATTGCTCTTCCCAGTCATTCTGACTTTGTACACTGGAAGAAATACTCACCCGGTGTGCAAACTTTCTCACTCCCACTTTAGCATTTCAGTCTTGAGGAGAGTCGTGAAAGAGATCTTCAGAGTTTTCACTACATACTTTCCTCTCAGAATTGATCAGGTAGCTGTTAGAGCCACAAGAGATCTTGGAGCAGGGTGAGAAATGGTTGCTGAGGGCAGATGCTTGTGAAGTGCAGTGAATTTTCCCCATGTCAAAGCAGAAGAGATGTATTTTCTCTGACAGTCTCATTTTTACTTGTCCTTATGCATTAGTCTCTAGCACAAACAATGGCTACAGGAGCAGATACTGGGTAAGACTCTGGTGCCCAGAACTTGTGGGGATGTGCTTGGTCCTCTGGAATTCAAAGCATCTTGTTTTCACAGTTCATTTACATTCTGTGCCCTGAAAATACAGCATGTGTGCATGTGTTACAGACATAAACAAACTCTTTATTTTCAGTGAGTTCCTGTGTGCAGATGCAGCTTCTTCACAGTAAAGAAAATCATGAATTCCTCACCACAGAAAGACTCAGCTATCACATGGCAGCATGACAAAAGCACTGCTTTTTGCAGGACGACCCAGAGGAGCTTTGCACAAATAATATTGATTTCTACCACTGATCCACAAAACATGAATTTAGATGCATTGATGTGCTTCCTTTGGCTAGTGCTGATTACTGTGTTAGTTTTAGCTCTGCATCTGGCTTTTCACAATTAAAATGGTAAAAGTGGTATCCAAATTCCCATGAAATTTCAATATGGAAGATTTTCAGAACAGCTTCCAAAATAAGAAGCTGAACTACCTGAACCTTCTCCTCTGCTTTGAGGCTGCCCCTCCTTCAGGCTGCTGAGCAGCATTGTGTAATGCCACTCTTACCACTGACATCAGTGGAAATGGGTTTGACATCAACTCAGCGTGAGCAGGGAAGTACACTTTAGTGCCTGTAATTCATTAAGTAGCTTAAATTCCTTATTGTGTTATTCCTGTCTCTCTTACCTCCTCAGTTGTCTCCTTTTTTTTGCATTCATATTTCATTGCCTTGTGGAATGTGTTGCAAGAAATTACATAAGTTTTCCTGGTAAAACTATACAGAGGAAGAAACAAAGAACTAGTTTTTATCTTCCGTAGCTCTTGTTTAGTCTACCTGACTTAACACCATGGAAATCACTTGTCTCAGTAATATTGAGTAAATTATAAGGAATTTCCATTGATTTCTGGTTCTGTTAAACACAGATGGTCATTCTGGACTGCAGTGCAGGCTGTGGGCCAGATCCCTAGCTTCTACAAGTTGGGGTTTCTTCATCAACTTCAGTGGAGTAACACTGATTTGAGCTGTCTGAGGAATCCTGCCAATTGATTTTAATGTGTCTGTGCCAGTTTATGGCAGCTGAGGAGCTGTGAGTTTAAGGATCTTTCAAATTGTAGTTTATGTTCACTGTATAGAAGATTTGTTGGTTTTCTCTCTGACACTCAAGCAAATCATCAAAATATAGACACATCCCCAGATCTGCTGCTTACAGCTATGGGGCAAGATGAAGAACTGTTTATGGTGATCTTAAAAAAAGGAAGGGAAAACTGCAGGTCAGAGTCAGGCTGTGAGTCAACATACAGGCAGAAGACTGATTGTCTGCCCAGTGTGTTTGTGGGCTCATGATCTCCGCACAGCTGGGGGCTGTAATCCCTTATGCCATAATCTGTCTCTCTGCACTTTTGATTGGTTGTGTGGTCTTGAAGGGAGACCATGAATAGAAGTCTAATTTGTTCTTCATCTCCTTGTTTACCGAAACAGAATGCATATTTTTTTATTTTGTACTTTAAAGGACATACCTTAAACCTGATGGCAGCATAATAGTGAAGATTAAAGTTAAAACTTCATTTACAGAATGTTAAAGTTCTTAAGGCCCAAACCTTCTGTACATCCCCATCACCTTTCTCTGTGATAGATTTCTCTACGAACAACCAGAAGTTTAAAGCTTTTATGGGTGTGGTGACAGCAGGAAATATTATCTGCATAGTATTGATGAGGAAATAGAGTAATTTGCCAAAGGTCTCACAGGAAGTAATACTTTTATTTGAAAAGTTTATGCTGTTTGTTGTTTCTGCTTTTAATATTTTTCTTTTTTATTTGTATGTTGTGTTTCTCCTGTTCCCTTTTCAGTCACATCTTTATATTCAAGGTTCTTTGTGTGCTACTTCTGTCCTGCTCAGGGTGTGTGTAATTTGGTTTGCTTCCAGACAGGTCACAATTTCATGTTGTTTCCACTTGTAAAATTGTCATGTAAGCACTCATGTGTTTTCTCTCCCGCTTGTGAGAAGCTGCTACAAACAACTGCCACATTACGGCACTGTCTGGCAAAACTCTCATTTGTGCCACCATCCTCCAAAAATGTCAACACTGTCGCTGCAGGGCAGCAGGTGGTGTTTTGTTCCAGGAAGGTAAAAGGGGCTACATAAAATTTCAACAAGTTCTTGGACTGTCAGAAATTATCTCAAACAGGTTCTTCTGGTAATGCCCATCTTTGTGGGTGGTGTCTCTGCTCTCCTGACTGCCCAGGAGGCCATGCAAGAAATCCCCATTCCTGATGGCATCTCATGTTTGTACAGGGTGGGCAGCTGCTCTCACTGTTACTAGCATTATCTCAATTATTTGTAGACTTTTTCTACCTCTATCCATCTTATTTTCTCATTTGATACCTTTGTTGAGAGAAAGCCTTTTTTACAGCACTTGGCTCAGCAAGGTGCCTGTTTTTGACTCCCAAGCACTGACTCAAAGGTATTAGTAATGGGTAGATGACCTCAGGCAATGCAGTCCTGCACTTCAATGTTTTATCTTTTCTACTCTTGCTTTTATTACAATGTGTGTCTTAGAATTGACGTTTCCAAGGAAAAAAAGTGAGAAAACACATAGCAGTGACAACTTTTTTCCTCCTTTGTATATAATGTACTAAAGAAAGAGCAATAATGTGTTTTACAGCTAATGTATCCCTAGAAAAATACTTCCTACAGGAATCGGTTGACTATTTCATGGTTGCTAGAAGCTGTGTGTACCTCATTTTACTTATCCTAAGACTCAGGTATAGATTAGGGAAGAATATATTTTTAAATGGCTAAAATCTTTCTGCTTTTTATTTGGATTATGGAATTAGGTTCTTAACACTAGGTTCACTTTGGTATAAGTCATTGACTGAGATGAGTTACTTCCCCCATATGTCAGTATGAATTTATTCTCCTGTGATTTCCTTTGCCACTATGCCAAGAGGTATAACCAAATGCTCACCAAACATTTTTGGATTTCAAGATGCTGAGTTCCTGTGTTTGCCAGAACAGGGGAGACAGGTTAAGTTGTACTAAATGTCATTGTGTGAGTTTATGGAAAGATTGCAGCCCAAACCTCTTTGCTGCTGTTTGAGGTAGGGCTGTTCTAAATGGCTTTTTGGGGTATTGCTGTGGAGTTCTTTGCTGGAGTCTGAGTCATGCTGACAAATATGTTCTCTTCTGCTAGAGTGGTGGGTTGAACACCAGAAATCCTACCGGAACACACACGAGGAGGGGAGGTGACTAACTTGCCTGCCACAAGGTGACATTTCTTCAGTGCCAAATCTCTCTCACTTGCACCTGTCGAGAGCAGCTGATTGCTGCAGTCTCCTCTTCTAAAAGGAAGAGGAAGAGCTGCTCCACCGCAATTCCTGTCAGGTGCTGTGATAGCTGTCACCTCCTGGCTGGTCCTGCCTGGCTGTCATTGGGCCCTTGAGAGCCCCCCGGGGACAGGACTAGTGGCACACAGAGAGAGTCTCGAATCGTGAGGTTTATTCTGTGACACCAAGGATCACAGTGGATATTGGTTTTGCTATGTTGGGAAGATGAGTGTCTGTTTCTTTTTTTATTTAGGAATTGTTCCAGAGCAGTTGATGCTTTCCCTATCTCCTTGTCTTGCATGTATGAGCTAGATTTACATGAGCTAGACCAGCTGTTCTCAGCCTGGGGTAGGAACTTTGTTATGCAGGGAGATTAAACAGTTTATTTCTCATGCATCAGGAAGAGCCCTCATAATGTTAGTCACCTGGACTTGTTGGGTGGCAACTTGTACCTTAGACTAATGGCTGTTTTAAAAATAGCCTTTGTTACACTTAATTGCTCTGCAGGAAACTTTCAACCTCTAGCTTAGTCTTACGCTGATTTTGGGCTCAGGCTTTTCAGTTCCAGCCGTGTTGTTATTTTTCCAGTGCTTCCCGTTTCTCCCGTTGCAGAAACAGATTCTGTCTTCTTGGAGCTATTTCTTAAGACCACAGTTTGCCTCCAAGAGCTGGGGCTTTTCTTAACATTCCTGAAAGGAGAACAGTGTGGCACTGCAGGTGCTGCGCTGACCTCTAGTGACAAGTCAGGAGGACAGAAAGTATCTTTGCTGCTCAAACCCGGCAACAGCAGCTTCTCTCGGAGCACCCCTCTTTCCTGCAGTGTTCAACCCAAAGAAATAGTAAGGGCTTCATCTCTCCTACTGTATCTCCAAACCTTTATAATATTTGTTTAAATTTCTGTCCAGTTGTTGAACAGCAGGTGTCAGACTCAGATCTTCTGCTGGTTGTAAAATGGCAGAATTCTATTAACTTTTATTAATACTTATTAATTAATAAATTTTGCAAGCTCATGATACTCCATTCCATTTATGATCCTTCAATAAAATTTTTTATATGAAGACAACTTAACCCTCAAAACCCAGGGTTTAAAAAGTTTGTTTTGACTCTTACAATTTGCCTTTAATTACATTTCAGTCCATGTGTCTTGTTGCCAGCAGGGGAGTTGGATGGGTTCAGTGAGATACTATTTGTTTTGAAACACAGAAAAAAGTTTGTAATTAGTAAATGTCTCTAGGGCTGCTAGATCTCTTTCAATAGGTTTTAGACACTTCATTCCTTGTGTTTTAAATGGTTTTAATTTTTTAAATTTTGAAGTATTACAAAATCAGTGTGGTTCTTTATAAACAGGGAGCAGAGTCACTCCCTGTGTGAGTCACTGAAGTCAGTTGAGTGCACCAAAAATTGAGTTGCACCAAATTGTGGGACAATATTAACAGAAAATGTCAATTGTACTTGTACAGAAGAATGAAGAGATGACAGTGGAAATCACAGGGAACCAAACCAGAGACATTAGAAGTAAAAGGGAATCGCAATGTGAGAGAGACACTGCAGGGCCCTTTTGTTTGAGACTGGTAGATCATGTGCAAGAGGCTCTTGCTTGAGGTCCTTGCCCTTGAGTACTGGATGCTCCTGAGTGTCTAGGACCTGCTTTGAGTTAGGTATTTAGACAGGGAAAATACCCCTAGTGTTGGATTCTCCTAGGCTATCATCCTTGGGGTTCATATTTGCAAGTTTTTTGTTAGGTCTCATTTGTGGTAGATGAAATGTTTTTAGCAAACACTCAAATATAAAATTTTTAGCAAACACTCAAATTTTACTGGATGAGGTAAGGGCCATTTTGGCTAAAAATAGTTATTGCTGCCTTCTGGTGGAATAACCCAATACCAGAACTATTACCAGATGTGAAATTAAAATGAATGTCTGGAAGCACTGTGCACTCAACAGTGAAATCCTCAAAAGCTCCCTATCATCTGCTTTGGTTTATATTCATTGTGCTACAATGAACCAACATCACAATCAGTAATACAGTTAATGTAGTTCCTTTTTTTCCCTTAGCAGCCTGAGGAAATTTAAAAATAATAATTCTCCTTTTTTTAAAAAAAAAAGTCGTCATGAGCAAATGTGAATGAAAATTCCGTGTTCATTCAGCTCACTCTTGTGCAACGCAAAGGATTTCCCTTTCCTGTCTTATTTTTGAAACTTCCTTATTGCATGTTTGCTGTTCAGCTGAGTTTGGTGACGCTGCAAGCCAAAGAACACATTCATTGCTAAAGGCATGGTTGAAATTTCTTGCTTAGGGTAAAAGAAGGACAAAGGACATGTCACATCTCTCTGAGTAGTTTTGTTACTTGGTGGTGGTGGCTTCTATTCCTGTGAGGAGAGGGATCACTGTGAGGGAAATGATCAGTTTACCTCGGCGGAAGGTTTTCCTAAGTACCGGATAGTAGCTATCGATTTCACCACATGCCAAATCTTTATTTAGAGACTGAAAACTACTTTGGGGCCTCCAATGCCAATGAACAGGAAGGATGAGATATATGGGATGCTGAGGCTTTGGATCATGAGCAAATGACAGGATGTACTGGAGGCAAAAGAGCAAAAGCAGAATTTCAGTGAAGACTGCTCCTGGAAAGAGGTATCAAATGGAATAGAAACTGGGGAATGGGCCTTGTGGCCAGAGCTGAGCTGGATGGCTGCCTGCAGCAAGGACAGGTGTGGATCCTGAGAATGGTGCCCACTCACAAGTTACACAGACTGCCCTGATAACAGTAAAGTTTCATTCAGTTTTAGGTGAAAACAGACAGTATCCTGCTGGGGGTTTTGGAGCAGGTCTTACCCACTCTTCCGGGCAGCTATTGCCTGGATGAGAAGTGGCAGAATTTGAACTTTTAATGTGAAAGAAATAAAAAATCTGCTTAGCTGCACTCAAAACTTTTCTGCCAAAGACATTCCTCATTAAACACACATGGTGGGACTTTTTTCAAAAGGGCTTGGCACAGCCTTTTCTCTGCTCCCACTGGAATCTATGTAGGTGCCACAGGTTTCAGTGGGAGGAGAGCTAAATCAATATGGAGTGCTTTGGAAAAATGCAGCTCAGAATGGATCCTGGCAGCCTGAGTAGATAGGGGTTGGAGGTGATGCTGAAATTGTCACGTAGAAATTTTCCATGCTGGCTTGCATTATCCTCTCCATCCTCCTTGGTTCAGAGCTAATGGAAAGCAGTGTGTGGCAAAGCATGACTTGAGGGGAAGGGAAAGTCGGTGTTGAATAAAGTAAGAAAATCCTAATTTCCTCCCTTCTCTGTATCTTTTGTTAGGACAAAAACTGCAGAACTTCCTTCTCCCTGAGGCTGCCACTTAACTCTTCAAGAACCCAGGGGTTAATTGCAAGCAACAGTACACACTCCTCCTTCTGGATGGGATTCCCCTGATGTGAGCTGAGCACGTTGGTGCTCTGTTTTCTCCAAAGTGCACCCAGCACATACTCAGGTGTGGGAGAAGAAGGGGAGGAGGTCACGTTCCCTCTGTCCTGTTACCTCTCTCACATAAGGATTCTTTCCCCACCAGGTAGCAAAATCACTTATTAATGCAGGTTGTCACAGGATAATTCTGTTTCATTACATGTTCTCTTGTTGGCACATGGGTACTGAAATGGCAAAGGTTGGTGAGGGGTGGGGTGGTGTTTGGGTTCAAGATCTTGCACAGCTGTGTTAGCTGTGGAGGTGGTACCCCAGATGGGTCCAAATCTTCTAGTCCTTCTGTTGTGTGAGGTTATTCCTGCAGCTGAAAGTAGTGAGAGTAGCCCAATCCTGTAGCAGTCCCTGTTACTCTCACAAGGTGATATTGTCTCTGAAGCCTTCAGCTGGTGGCTGATTTTCCTCATTCACACAGCTACTCTGCTTCTGTTTTGGACACATCACATTCAGCTTCCCTAGGTAAATTTCAGATCTTCTGATAGAAAAAGCTATACAAATAACAAATAATCACAGAATCAATCAGGCTGAAAAAGACTTCCTGAGATCATTGAGTCCACCCTACGATCAAACACCACCAGGTGAACTGTACCATGGCACTGAGTAGCACATCCAGTCTTTCCTTAAACATCTCCAGGGGCAGTGACTACACCAGTCATGATCTCAGAAGTGAACAGTAGACTCTGTTACACACAGCAATTCACCCCTTCTTTGCTTGAATGGCTCCTTAATAACTCCCTTGGCCTGCTTGATGTTAAAAGAGGCCCCAGCAAGCACAAACTGCCCTTCGAAGTGGGTGGCACTGTTAAAAGAACAATGCTGTAGTGTCTTCTAGAGGCAGCAGCAGGGTTTCTAAGTTTACTGTGCACTTTGAAGGAATGCACTGTGCTTTAATTGCTGCCCAGATGAGGCCTGTGACATGCTCTAATTGGGTCTGACACCTTTCTTTTTGAGGAATTAAGAAAGTGCCAAAGCCAGGAGTCACTCTCCTGCCAAACTCAGATTCAACCCACACGAGGATAACAATAAATGGGAGCTAACAGGTCATGACAACCCCTTCAGTGCCTTTAGCATCTCAGGACTTCTGTTAGTCAGGAATTTACTTGAGTGTGTCAGTTGCCACTGAGTAGCTGCATATTTGTCATGACTGTGAGTTCTGTCTCTTGGATCCAAACGATCTGTCCAGCTGTGAGTTTTTTTCCCAAGGAATGTTAGTGTTCACTTTGATAGTTTTAACACTGGTTGATTTTTTCACTGAATAGCATCCCACCATGAAAGCATCTGTTCATATCAGGTATCTTTCTAGCTGAAATGCACGTAACTCCAGTTCCGTCGTAACTTCATTCTCATTGACACAGGAGCATTAAAAGGGAAAAACTAGCAGAATTCAGTTCTACCATGTCAGCAATTTTAGCTTTTGCAGCAAGGAAATGTCTGCCTGAAAAAGGACTGACTTTTTTTAGAGGATCCATATGGATGTATAAAATATTGGTGCCATTTGGTATAAATTATAATCAGTTCCAGATTCTGCTGTACTCAGAAATTTGAATCATGGACTTGTACGTGGTGGTTTCTGTATTTTGAGGGCTCTCACCTAAACCGCAACTCTTGTAACAACTAAAATGGCTACACCCGTGGTGTCCAATCCCTTGTCTTAATCATGTTAAGAAAATGTTTGTTTAACTATGAATCAAAATTGTATTCCTAAGCCCTGCAGCTTTTCAGGTGAAATGACAGAACCAGCCTTGCTACACTGGGGAAAAGTAGGTGGGCTCCAGAGGCTGAATTTCACTTAATTCCTTCAATTGTGGTTCCTTTGTCAAAGCATTTCTGAAGGCCTGGAGCCAGGCAACGTGGAATACTAAGCACTGGGATGTAAGTGGGATTTAGGCTGCTTGGTCTGCTTTTGGCTCCCTGCGTGTGTATTAAGGCATATTAGAGGTACAAAGAGGTAGAAGGGAAAGGCACAAGCACGCACAAGGTCTGCTGCCTGCTTATACAGTGTCTGTGATTGATAGAAGCGTGTGGATGTAATGAGGACATGGCTATTGAACCAGCAGAATGTTTCAGACTTCATTCAGGACTTGGGTCAACTGCTGCCCTCTTGAATTAGGTAGAGGAGAAGGAAGATGGCTGGACACATTAAAATATTTTTTGTGAATTGCTGCCAACAGAAAGTGATAGGCCAAGAGATGGTTTAGGTTTGCTGTGGGGGTTTGTTTTCTATGGAACCAGAGCCAGCACAAGGCATGACTCTGAACCTACTGGTAGCTTTCAATGCTGTGACAATTTCAACCATGTCTATAAGGCAAACTAGATCAGAAAGCCAGCACAATCTGAGGTATGTGAACTTTGATGAACAGCTAGAGACAAGTGACCCAACTAATCCTCCCTGCTGAGAGCATGGACATTTAACATGCCAAACATTTAGTTTGGCAGCAGTTGTGCCAATGCATCTGCATCTGAGTCCTGGCACTCACACCTGCAAATGGGTGCTACCTGTGTATGGACTGATGGAGTACTGGGATGCTGAAAATCTGAGGCTGGAGTGACAGCTGCAGTGGCAGCGTGGGACCTAGGCTGTCTTACAGAGATGGACACAGCTGGTTTCTGAAGCAGAAGGAGGTGGGAGTCAGGAGAGCACTGTCTTGTCCATGAATTTTCATGGTGGCTGAAAGCAGCCCAGGGCTCATCCTGAACCCAGTGAAAAGCTGTAACTGTGACCTTGCTCTTTATTAAGATTGTAGGATTAACCTTAAGCAGGACAACTAGGAGCTCTTTAGTTACAGCATTCACTAATAAGACTAGACCTTTCTACTTTTTTCCTTAGCCACAGCAGGTAAGCAAGAATTGGTATTTTTTGTGTGTGCAATTATAGACCAGCTCTAATATTTGTAATCTACCTCTTTTGACTGGAAGAGTGACTAGCCCTCCACCCTCTCCTGCCTAATTCTAGAAAAGTCAAGAGAGTTGTGCACTTCACAAAGAAGCTCTTCCCTAGATTCCTCTTCCTAGAGTTTATTTGAGAATGTTTTATTGCACTTTAACAGTATCTCCACTAGTCCTAGTGTCAGGTTCCAGCAGACAGAGAGAAGGGTCCTGGGAAGGAAATGCTTCTGCACATTTACAGTCACATGGATTTCAGTAAGATCTACTGTAGTGTGCAGAACTGAAAGGGATACAACTTATGATATTTGTAGTTCAGTGGCTGACCTGAATATTGGAAAATAAATTTTATTCAGAATCAAAACAAGTATTGCTTTTTTTTGGTGAAATGAGAAATAATAACCTAATTTTTTGACAATTGGATTGAATTTGACTCACTTTTAAAAATCTCAGTTTATCCTTCTCCTTTTAATGCAGGGCAGGGCTCAAAGACGCAGCAAAACATTTCATATGAAAAATATCAAAAGGACCTGTTTCAGGATTTCCAAAAGAAATTCTTTTACCCTGGAGAAGATCAAAGTGAAAAATTTGTCAGTCTCCTAATCTCTTTCTCTCCTTCCACTGAAAAAATAAGAGCTGATGGGAAAGTACGGTTCATCAAGAAAAGGAAATTCTGCCCCTTCTCCTCAGTATTTCTGAAAACCAGGCCATCATACTGTAGAGTCTTATTTGCAGATTTAGTGGGAAACATGCCTAAACCAGGAAAGAAGAAAAATTCCATGGGAATCAGCTTCCAAGTCAAACAGTTTCTGTAGGTCTGTGTTTGAAATCTTCCCCCTGGAAGTCTAACTTCAGGCATTAACTAATTCAGAGTCTGGTCTTATTAAAACAGCATGAGAAGGAAAAACGAGCCAGACAACTCCTTAAGACTATTGTAATGTCAATTAAATCTAGTACTGTAAACACCTGAGGGTTGATTCTTGTAAAAACAAACACACAAAAAAAGGGGGAGAGGGAGAGGGAGAAAAGAAGCCACAATTAGTAAATAGTGCTTTTTTTCTAAAAAAAGGTGACTTTATTGAGTTTTAATATACAGCTTTAATATGTTAGGGTAATCATACAAGATCTCTCTTGTGTTCAATTTACACATTACAATAGAGATATGAGCTAAAATCTTTTCGTTTAATGTACAAAAGGAATCCAATGTTGTCCACTAGCAGCTTTGAACTTGGCAAGAAAGGTTCTAAAGACTTTAAGTGCAGTAACAACCATACAGGATACAAAATGAATATAAGGACTTTTCGCCAAGGTATATAAACATTTGAAAACAAATGGTGCCTGCTCCACAGGGCAGACAACTAGCTAATTAAAAAAAAGTCACTGACCAATGTTCCAGAGAAGGAGGAGCATCACCCTGTGTAACAGTTCTTACAAAATGGACTACGAATATCTGTATCATAGAATTTGTACTGATCAGAAAAAAAAGGTCTGAAAAGAAACAGTAGACAAGGAAATGAACAATCAAAAAAATGACATAGTAATATAAAACATTTCCATCACTATTTAAATGCCAAATTAATCAAGCAATAGTAAAAAAAAAAATCCAAAACAAAACAAAAAACCCAAAAAAACAAAGCTCTTCTGTTTAAAATAACAGCACTGTTTTTGATTATTTTCAAAGAATTTTTTTTTATGAACACACTATATACTTGATTGTTTCTTTCATACAGAGCAATGTGTCCATTTGGTCTGTCACTTCAGTGAAGCTGATAAACAACCAACCCATCATGTCTCACCTTTGACACATTTTAACTCTTTTCTCCTCTTCCACTTGCTACTCTGGTGCCTTTTCTTCTCAAGTTAAATACTTTTATTCCTTTTCTTTATACAGTGCAGAGTATATGGGCTTAGGATACGGAGATTTTCCTCTACTCCAGTTCACTCTCTAGTTCTGAGTTCAGTGGTGTGCAGTAGTTTGGCTTGTCTGAAGGCACATACCCAGGGAGACACAGACACTTGTACGACCCTTCCGTGTTAATGCACTTGGCATTCTTGCACAGGGACATCCTGTTGTTCAGCTCGTTGCACTCATTCACATCTGCAAAATGGAGACATCAAAAGACATGTACTTATGTGGTGTGTAGGTAATACTCATTTATTTCCAGCATTGTTAGGACTAGAACAATCTGCAAGAATGCCCTGAGAACTTTATTTTCAGTTCCGATTGGGTGGAATTAAGCTGGGTCAAAAGATGAATTGGGAAGAAGTGGAAGCTATCATAGGAAATCAATAGGGTATTAAAGGGCCTTAAACAGTTTAGATTACCAAGTCCAAATTCAGCCTAGCTGCACAACAAAATTAAGCACCAACTTACAGGTGTTTATCTGATGACTGAAAAGTGACTTTTAAGAAAGAAGCTCGAAGTTCTTAGTATAACATTGGTACTTTACACAACTGAACACTTTAGGAGCTGCTGGTGTTCTCAACAGAATAGTCACGAAGTGCAAACTACCTGCACTCAACATCACACAGCATTGGCCTGACATACACAGCAGCTACATCTCTTCTTGCTATGGAGGCCAGCTTGCCATAAAGTCCTGAAGACTACAAGGCACATAGGCAGCTTCTTGTCATAGAGCTGGGAGATCTCAGCTGTGTGTCACGAAGCATAATGCTAAATAAGGTTAGTACAGACCTTAAACTGAAATAATCACACTGTTTTTACTAGGCTTCTACACTGAGAGATGGTTGTTTTGCTTCATCTTCTCACTGACACTTGCTGTTCCCATGTTTAGTTGTTCTAACTGAAGATACAGATGTCTTGGTTAGTAAACATGCATATTTACTAGCTTGAGAGTGAGAGAAATAGTTGAGTCATTGTTGAAATCATTGAAAACCAGGGAATAAACTTCACGAGGTGGTTAGCTGCATATTTAGGCAATCACTCTCAATCCACTCTAAAAATCCACTTCTAAAATCACTCTTCTGCTCTGGATCCAGTTCCATCCTCCTAGCTTACCAAAGCCTTTGAAAAACATTTGGTCTGTATATTAGAGTTAAATTCTTGATATAAGTTTAAGCTTCATTCCACAAATATGTGTCTGCTCACTTCTACTCTCTTAACTGAACACACCTTCAATGACTAAGATGAACTGAGGAACACCAAAATGTTTTTGTAACAATAATTACTGGCCTTTGCAGTAAATAAAACAAAGCTGGCATCTTTAATACAATTCAGGTGATCATCTCTAACCCCTCTATTCAAGGCCTCCTTAGGTCAAGTGACTGAGTAAACTGACAGCCTAATAGGAGATATTAACAGGTGATATTAACAGGTGATATGCTATCCTCACCAACACAAGTCATTTTGGCCATGTCCAGGTGATAACCATCAAAGCAGTCACAGGTGTAGCCTTCCTGGACTCTCACACATCGGCCATTTTCACATCCATTCAGAATACCACATTCCTCTGCTTGTAGCTCCTCAAAGCTGTTCAGGAAACCTGGGAGGAGAAAGAATTGCAAACAAGTTACAAAGCTATTGAATCAGTATACCCAAATATATAGTGAGACTCTGAAATTCTCCCAGAAGTTTGCTGGAATGTGACTTGACTTTGCAGAAAATAGGTCAGCTTTAGCAGAACTGTACCATCTGGAGTTTTAAATGTACCAGAAAAGTGCTGTGATATGTTTCAAGATGGAAACTGAAATAACTTGGTTAACTCTTAAGTTTTATTTTCTGTTAAAAATCTGTGATTTTTTTTTTTTAGAAATGGAAACTCCATAATTTCATTGTTTATTTTTTTAAAGGATAAGTCAGTGTTTTTTAAATAGTACCTTTTATTTTAATTGTTACGTGTATTAGCCTTTATGGAAACAAGTGGTTGTGCAATTTGGGATAAAAGTTTCTTAAAACTATTCTAGAAAAATAAGGTGTGTGTTTAGAGGGGTAAGAGATGCATTATAATTTATCCAGAAGAAAACATATTAAAAAAAAAATCAATCCCAGCTGCCATAAAGAAAATAAGAAGAAATCAGAGACTGCTTTCCTGTTGTGGTTTTTTGTTAACAACCCTTTGGCTTGTGCTTCAGTGACTGGTGCCAGTACAAATACCTATAATCTACCAATTTCTCCTTGTCATAATTCTAGATGGTGAGCAGTCAAAGCTCAAAGAGTTGGGCTTTTCTTTTTCACCCCTTATACAAAGAGTTGTCTTTGTATTCAGTGGTTCATACAATGCTTTTTGTGCTCCCTGCCTTAGGGCTTTTGTGAAAGTTATGCTGTTATACATAAGGAAGGATTTATACTTACAAAATTATTTAACATTTTTACATGTTCAGAGATTGTCTCCAGGACTGAACTGCTCCTGTAAGTCCTAAGTTTTTCTTCACTAGCTTTCTGCTCATGGAGCAGTGATGTAACAGGACTGCAGATGGCAGCCCATCACATCAAAAAGAATCAAAAAGCTCTTTCTGTGGAAAAAGCTGAGACTGTTTGAGTGATAAGTTTAACAGGATAATGAATGTACAGAGGGGAAATTGGAGCTGGAGGGGAAAAGAGTCAAATATATCTCCCCATCTCTCCTGTAACAGGTAGTGGCTCCACCAAGCCATCAACTTACTGAAAAACTGTTTACTGATTAATATTTTAACAGCCGTGATACATACATTTGCTAAGCTACCTAGGAATATGAATTTCTCCCTCCCTTACGTTCTTTTTCTCTTATTTTTTCTTATTTACTCCATCCTGTCTTGGTCCTTGAGGCCTTCTTTCCTATTGACCTGCTTTTGCCTTTCCTATTTTGCCCTTTCCATATCATCCTCCATTTAACTTCCATACTGCCATTTCCACTCCCCCTCTCTTTGACTATAGATATCGTTCCTATCCTGGATCTTCTAGCATGGCTGGCTTCTCAGTAGGGATCAAGCTGGTCAGTAATACACCCAGTAGATTCTGGAGACACTGAACACATAATGTGAAGTAAGCACTTGCTGACAGATGTCACATCTCAAGAACATATACACAGGATGTATACAAGTGTACATTAAATAAGAAACATTGCAGTCTTTTACATGAGCCTTGTAAATCACTTCTCAACGCAATAGTATTGAGGATATTGAGCACTGCCATGATTTGGGTAACCAAGTTTCATTACTTGCTAGAGTCTTCTGAGAGAGCTTGCAGAGGGCTCAGGAGAGACTTTTAAAGTAAAGAGTTTTTCTAATTCAGAAAACAAAGTCAAGAAAGGGAAAGGTGTCCCTCCAAATACACAGGTATTTTTTAAATAAAGTAATAATTTATTAAACATATAGTTTATATGTAGGCATAGATGCATGTGCATAAATATATGTACACACATATATACATATTTTTTCTCTCCCTCTCACTGTCATAAATGCAGTATGTTGTAATTTTAGCTAGTTAAAACTAAAATATTTATCACTCACAGCAAGTTCTACTCCACAAAATATACTTCAAAACAGCTTGATGGGACCTGTATTGTAATTCTAAGGTATGTATTTGCTTCTGTAGAAACTGATTGCATAATGACAAATATTACACTGAAGTTACATGGCCCAGCCATAGGATGTATTGTTGTATTCCTCACACAACCTGCAGCAGGATTGTGATCTTGAAGTCTCTGATGCCCTAAACAGGATACCTTATCTCATTCAGTGACATGATGGGAGCAAGAGCCACGAGCTCTTAGGCCTGTGCCCCTAAGAGGTTGGAACTAGATGGTCTTTAAGGTCCCTTCCTACTGAAGACATCCTATGAAGTGGTCTCAGCTGTGGATTCAAAACTTTCCATACTTCATAGCATTTATTTACGACTAACTTATATACCTTGTTTATACCTTGTGAAATGCTTCTTCCCACATTAACAGTACATTAACATTGCTTATCTTATCATCGTTCTGGGTTTTTTGTTGTGTCATTAGTAGTTTTCAGCAGTGCGATATTTCAGTTAAACATCAACACTCAGTAACACTGACTGAAGAGCATAGTGGCAACTTGCAGGCCATATATATGTAAAGCACAAGAAGTTACCAGCTCCTTCTGATACTTCCACTTTTCTAAAACTGTGATAAAATATTCTGGACCTGTACAGGGTGCCTGATTTTGAGGAAGATGCTGAAATTTGTGAGCATTCCTCTCCTGCAAGTCCTACCAGTGAGCTGGGCCAGAGCCAACAAAAAGGGCCCTGATATTGCTCAAGCAGAACCAAGATGCTGTGTACAGTCTCTCACACTCTGCCTGGCAGACCATAGCTTTCAGCCTGAAGTCCATACATGTGTGTATTCTCTGATCACACTGTGCTGTGCATTGCTCTGTCGAGCAAGAATGACTTGCATGCTCTCATTTCAGCCATACAATTCTGCTGGGAAATCATGGAAAGATTAAGGTTTGGGTTTTTTTTCCTTTTAAATTAAACACAATCTGGAGAAATCTGTTCCATGCTCCAAAGGAAAA
This sequence comes from Vireo altiloquus, assembly GCA_013396875.1. NCBI lineage: Eukaryota > Metazoa > Chordata > Aves > Passeriformes > Vireonidae > Vireo > Vireo altiloquus. The sequence continues at coordinate 813,662 of VZRF01006295.1, forward strand.
TCAATTTGTGAGAAGGAAAATTGGCAATCCTTTTGACCTTGACCTGTAAAACTGTTGGTAAACACAGATTTAGTACACTTGGCACAAACTATTTCACTAGATTAAAAAGCAATTGTACCCAACTGGACTCTCATATAAACCTGGCTCTTGAAGTGGAACACCTGACTGAATGCTAGTGTCATAGGAATAACTAAAACATACATAGGCCACATTACCCAGAAGCAAAGAGAAGACTGAAACCATACAGAGAAACAACTGAAGTTAAAATCTCATTTCAAGTCTGATATATATAATGGAGAATCTCACTTACGGTCTTCAACAAAGTATGGATTAGTTTCTGGAGTGTAGTGCTCCTCGAAGTCAACTAAAGCATCCTGTCCATATGGCCGCCGAGATCCTGGAACAGGAATGTTGCACAGCTGGGCGTAATCCTCTGAGGGGGGAAAGAAAATAAGATATAAAAGTAAACACACTTGTAACATAGGCTGCATTCTTTTAGTCCCAGTGAGCTGTGGTTCATATTTGCTGGAAATAAACTTATCTTCCTAGAAACACCATAAATCTGCAGAAAGAAAACTTCCAGAAAGCATTCTCTCTTCAAGAAGAATGTCATTAAAATGTTAATGAGCCAAATATATACTATTAAGTTATAATAGGGATAACACCAGGGATAGATTTGAGTCAATAACTGTACAAAAAGTTATAGGTCAGGTTCTTGTGGTCTGCATGGGAAGCAGGAGCAGAGGGATGCTGTGTATCCCACTGCTAATGCACTTCTCTCCAGGGCTATTTCTGTTTACACTCCTCATTCTGTGGAAAAACAGCTACCCCAGACCATCGTGCCTGCTAGCAGAAACCTCTCCAAAGGAAGTAAATTGTACAGCCAATATTTCTGACACTACCAGCTGACCTGCAGAAATCAAAGTGAAAAGTACTTCTAAAATAGCCCCCGCTTATCTGCAAACTGCATCTTCAACCCACAGGCTTAAAATTATGAGTGCTGTTCAAAGTTTCCTTGGCTGCGAACCTCAAAGGGCATGGGGAAATGCACAGGAGAAATAGTTACATCTGATTTTGTGCCTCTCTCTAATAGCCAGACTGCACAAGTTGAGACAAAAGCAACTCTTCATTTTAGGTGTCAGGGTCCATGTTTGAAATGCTTATGCAGAGTTTAATTCTTTTATAAATCAAAAATTGTGTCCACTCTGTTCCCATTACCCTTTACTAAAACACATACAATACAATCGATTTGAAAGAAATACTATTGAAATATAGCAACCCAGGTGCTCCTTTACTGTTCCTGCAGTCTATTCAGCATCTGGTTCTGTGAAGATTGCCTGATGTTCTGAGAATCAGGCAGAGAAAGGACGGGAAAGAAAAACCACCAAAAGAGAGGGAGGAAAAAAAGCCCTAAGCAGATACAAAATCCAAGAATTGCAGATGGTTACAGAGCCAGAAACCTCATGCTGCGTAGAACTGTCCCAGACAGCAAATAGTTGGATAAGTCCAGACTGCCTCTAGACAGTGCAGAGCACAGCTCTGCTTGCTGTCCAGCACTGTAATTTTATTTTTACAGGTAGTATCTCCTCCACCTGGAACGATTTTATTTTGTACTGAAAAAAACCAAAGTGTTCAAAAAGTCTGTTTGAATTCTGTGGTCAACAACTCAGCCCTTTGAGAGCACAAGATGTTGCAGTACAGGCAAAGCTTGTCTGTGCACATCCAGAGCTACCATGGCTGCCAGTCCAAGTCTGTACCATGAACTCCCCAGAGAGCTTACAAATCATTGCAAATCCCATCGCATTCTGCTGCAAGAGCAAAGTGGTTTCCTTTGAGGTATGTCCTCCAGAATATATTTATATACAGTAATAATATTCAAGCAACACTCTCCTCTCCCAGAGAACAAAGTACACTGCCCAAGAGCAACATCCCAGGGCACAGGAAACAAAGCCAGCATGGCAAAATAAAAGACATAGAGCAAATGTTACTTACATCCCTGACTGCACAGCTTCCCACTGAGATACTGTGATAATGAGCAGACATAGGGCCAAAAGCACCCCATTCTTTCTTCCCCACATCTAGCCCCACATTAACATCCACGCATGGGGACAGGTTATCGCCTCAGAGGTGATATCACCATTCATTCATAGGTACACACAGGAAAGCTGTGGAGAATAGTAAAAGCACTTTCTCACAGATGCCCACAAATGTTCTTGGCAAAGGAAATCTGTGTTCTACCACAAAATACTAATTTGTCTGGCTTGTGTGGAAGAAACCACCACATAAAAACAGCCAGTAAAAGGCAAAGGGACAAGACAAGCAGGTCTTAAGGATCACTGCTTCTTCCACATGAATGCGATCTGATGGGAAGGACTGAACAGAACCTGGACGTTGGCTTCCCAGATTACTCAATGCTAATTTTCCATTAGTGATACTGGTAGTATAAACCATGCTTTAGTTCTGAAGGAAGCAGTTGGAACTTCTGAAAATCTGTAGAGCTGGAGCTTTCAGGCACATGAGAGTTGCGTAGTTTTACGATTGTGCAAGGCTTTTATATTGCACGTTTGCCAATGCAAAGTTGTTTAATATCTAAAGAAGACTAAAGAACTGTTGACAATAGAAACTTGTTTCCTGGCCCACTGGTCCCTTGAAAATCAAGTTCTGAATGTCTGCATTTTTAGGTCTTATACCTATAATTACCTATAATACTCTCTTAACACTGTATGTTCCATTTAGCTGTCCAAGTAGTGTAGACTAAATCTCTTGTCTTTTATAATGTCTTGATGCAATCACTAGGTGCTCAGGCAATAAACCAAAGGGAGCAACAGCAACTCACCTAAGAAACCAACAGTAGAAATTCAGGAGCAATAACAATGGTAAGTTATATATTCCACCTTTCTCAGCTTGTCTTTTTCTTTCTCTTTTTTTTTTTCTTTTTTTTTTTTTTTTTTCCCCTGGGGAAGAAAAGTGTGGCCAGAGAGGAGAGTCCAAAGACTGAAAGGTGTATGGGGGGCCACATTCTGGAAAGATCATGAGAACTGGTGTTTTGAAATAAGGTAGACTTGAGACTTGGATCCCTGACAGAAATGAACCCACCAGAATGCCCCTGTGGAGAACAAGTTACAGCAATGACACCTTCTGTTGTTTTAAACTTTTCCCCTCGCTTTGCTATGTTCCTACAGTTCAAATTAAAGATAATGTATTTTGAGTCACTGTGATGTGTGCTAGTCAGAGTTTTCCAGGGGAGGGAACTAAATGAACAGAGTGCTGTAAGATTTGTGGGTGAAAGCATGACTGGTGCACAGAAACTTGCAGGCAAGTATTCAAATGGGAGAACAGCATGACACTGCCCTAGGGAGATGACAATAGGAGACTGAGATCAAGAAGGCAGTGAGGGGGTAGAGACCGAGAGAGAGAATGTGTAACCACCCCTGAATGACAGAAACATTTTTGTTGTCACAGAAATTAATGCTCACTTTGAAAAGAATCTTTCAAGTAAAGATGAAAGAAAATTTTCTATTATTCACAATGAATGAAGAAACCTTTTTCTATATGGGTTTACTTTTTTCTGCTCACTCATCTCCTGGCTGTGATCAGGGACAATACAACTACAGTTCAAGAGGAAAAAAAAATACTTTGTTTTTAATATAGTTTAGTCTACATTGGTCCATGTGTTTCTAAGTTTTTCTCATAACTTGCAAATGAAGCATAGAGACAGCTTGTTGTATAACTTAGGGTGGCTATTATAAAAGGAAGCTGATGTGTGCTCCCAAAAATGTAAAGGACATTTTTAAAGTCAGATGTATTGCATATTAAACAAGTGTTAGGGGATTACATCTAGACACACATGTGTACTGGCACAGATGTGAGCTGTAATTGGTGATGAAAACTCAGCTGACAGAGACAACACAATATAAATTGGATGGACTGACTGGTCCTTTTAGGTGCTTGTTAGCAAAAATGCAGCTGTGCAAATGTGCATTTAATTTGCATATATAGTTGTAAGTGAGCAAGCCTGTGTGGGCCTTACTTGTACCTAGAGGCCTAAAAAATCCTGAATTCTTCAGTCAGAAACATAATTTCACAACTCATGTATTTAAAGCAAAATATTACATAAAAAGCTTTTTCTGACACAACCATGAAACAACTACACCACAGCCAGCCCATCTCCTGCCCATAAAGAAAGCTTTATTTCTGTTCCAGCTCCTCAGAACTGTCACCATCACACACACACACAAAAGAAGCCAAAACTAAGAAACCAAGCCAGATCCATCAAATTATTTAAGAATGCAAGTTTCACCAGAGGTTCTGGACATCAGTCTAAATTGGTTAAGTTTATGCTGTCTCAGGAGATTGCATCATCTGTGAACCAAAGGTAAAGGTATTTCTGCTCTATATTTAGATTGTGCTATTTGACAATTTAGATAATTTCCTTGACATTGATAATTGTCAATGATTTGATTGATGATTTCCATTCCATGGATAGATGCTAAGGTTTGCAGTGAACAGCATTCACGTCTATTCTACAACTTAAGAAAAAGGTAAGGGTATCAGTCTTAAAGGTTATTTTTCATTAGTTAAGAAGAATGTTCATATCCTCTCATGGACATACTCTAAATGAAATCCCTGAAAAAGTGGATGTAAAGCTCTTACTAAACTGAAATAATTACCAAATTTACTATCTCAACACCTCTTGGCACTGACCTTTTGTTCCTCTATTAATGCCGATCAAGTTTCCTAAAATGATCTTCCCTCTCCTTTTGCTTCAAATAGATAGTTAAAAGTTGTAGTAGAAGTCAGTTTGTTTATGACACAATTTTGCACATAGCTTTCTGACTCCTTGCTAATTTCCATGTACACTTGGAATGTGAGGTTCTGTGAGAAAAACCCTTTAGCCAAAGCAGTTTTTGCATGTCTCTCCTAACTTTCAGAAAAAGCACTGAAAATCTTCATGAACAGAAATCAAATCAGCCAAAAATCTGCACAACTGAATGCAGGAATTTGAATATTCAAGGCCCAATCACTGCAGTATTTTAAGCCCAGAGGGTATAATCCATTTGACCAGAGTTCTTACCACAAAGGAGGAGGCACAATGCCATCCTTAATGGAAAGATGAGAAATTATCTCCAGAAATGAATCCAGTGCCTGCTGATCTTTACCATCTCAAAAGGACAGATAAAAACTCATCCTTTACACACATGGGTTTTCTCTGTACTTCCAGATACTCGTGAGTGACATCAGCCAGAACTTAAAGGGAACACAGTGTCCTCATAATATGGAAGGTCAGCCCAGAACTAGCTCATAATGTTTACAAAGGATACACAGAGTTCCTTGCAACAAAAATGCAATCCAAACAATCTGTTCTGCCAGAAATGGGCAGAATTCAACTCCATGTAGGCATCTCTGAGGGTCTGCATCTGAACTAGTTATTCATTGTCCATTTTTAGTCCATGAAAAGACCTAACCACTTCTGAGAGAGCATCTCATCATAAAGCATGTGTCTAGGACAGGTCAGGGGAATATATTGCTCAGCGTGCTGATTTAGCTTTCCTGATGGAAGGAGAAACTGGCAGGCCTAGCACTGATGTGGGTGTCTGTATAAAAAATACAATAGGAAATTGTCCAAGAGAAATCCTACATTCTGCAACACCCCAGGTGGTTCACACTACTCCGTGTTCTCTTAGCATGGACTTTGCAAATGCTAAGGTGGATATGAAGAGAAACTTCAAATACAACATGAACAGCAGTTCTTAATGTGACTTCTAATCCCAAAGAATATCCGAAACACTTCCTGACTGGAGATCCACCACTGTCTTTTCTGCAGATCTTCTAAACATAAAGTGGCTCTATAAAACTCTACAAAGCAATAGAACTTAAAACTTAGAATAGAATAAGTATTTATAAGGATACACAAATAAGCAGGCTGATACACTGAATAACTGAATGCTGGTGCCTTTTAGAGTTGCCTAAGGATTTGTTCATGACATTATCTTAGTACTCATGACAACAAAAAGGTCTAAGTTATGATATAGTAATGTACCCCCCTCTTAATAATTATTAAAACATCTACTAAAGCTGCAGAGTCTCAGACCTACCTTGCCCTGTTTTTCTATATGAAAGCTTCCCCAGGCAGCCAGCTACAGAAGAGAAAGCACCCTCCTTAACTGACTGACATCTTTGGTTCAGGGGCTCCTAATACCACCTTACCAGCATCTTTAGGTGTTACTGAAGCAAAGGTGGAACTGCACTGCAATAACCTCAACAAGATCATTTTACAAATACAAAAGTAGGCAGTCTCTGTAAATTAAACGCTGACCCTGGCACACCACCTTACTCAACATTTTCTAGCTGTTAGTTCTTCTCCCTTCAGATTTCCTATAACCATCCACCTTGTCTCAAACCCACTCCAGTCCCCTAAAGATCTCCCAGGAGCTTCTGGAGTCTCAGAGGGTTTATAGTTCAGGTCCTACATGTTCAAGTTATCTTGAGGTGTGTTTGGCTTAATTTTAGATTTCAGATTTTTTCAGTCTGGGCCAGTTGCTCTGTTTTCTGGCATGGAGGCTTTGACCCAGCTGCTAAACCTATTGGTGCCTGTCCTGCTACCTATTACTAGACCATGGACTCAGAATGGAGAGAGTTGGGCTGTTAGGCACTAAGAGTAAATCGACCAAGGAAGCAAAACTTCTGAAGACAAGTCATCCAACATGTATTTTTTTGGGTGGGTGCAATGAAGAAAGGATGTTTTGCTATTGTTATCTAAACCAAAAATTTCCAATTTTCTAATTTTCCTCAACCAGTCAATTACTACAGATTACCAATGACAAACCTCGAGTAATACAGAAGTTTTTAAAGAATAATTACTGAACTGTTATTACTGTTCTTTCGGCAAGTACAGACTAATGCCACCATGAGCTCAGAGAGAACACACCTCGGTAGCTGACATATTGGTATTGGATGCAATCTGTGAAAGTCTTTATCCTTTATGATACGATATCATAAGATTATAATATTAGAACCAATGTAATTGAAAAAAAAAGTCTTTACAGCCCTTGTTTGCACGAGTCAGATGTACTCAAGCACGGCACTACAGTTCATGTTTGCAGTATTGTGATCATGACTTTGGACTAATATTTTGAGTTTGTTCCTCAATATTGTCATCAAAATACTTATCTCTCTTACTGTTGTTAAGATGCTGCTGTTCAGTTGCAGTATCAACAAGTGCTACTTATTTTTGTTTCAGTCTCTGAATGTTTGAAGTAATTTCAGTGGAGTTTGTTTAATTAAGCACTGATTAGTAGTTTTTAGAAATTGTAGCAACCATGTAAGTTCTGTTTTCACGCTGATTTAAGATTATATTTCTTTTTGCTTAATATGGATAAATTCTTACAAAAATGCTCTATCTTCCCACGAGTTTTATGCTGGATCCTACTTGAAAAGGATATTTAAATCTTGTCATGAAAAATGGAAGCACTTTAAAGATAAGCTGGGTTACAGAAGATAGAGGTTATTTTGTTAAAGCATTAATATATTTAGAAGGAACTATGGTGGTAGGCCTGTATTTCCTTCTTTCTAAGGGTGCTTAGAAGATTAGATCTTCAAATACAATGGGAGTATAAACAAGGTAAAAGGAAACCACAGATCTGTCCTATGATCCAGCCCACTTCATGGTGAAAGTCTTGTGGTGATAATGTTTTTCACATTTCCAGGTCTTCTTTAACATGTGTTACAAATCTTCAGAAAGCCCCTAACTGGGGAAATAAGCAAACACCTTCAGTAGTAAACCCAGCCAACACAATACTTAACTATTTGAAAATGGAGAAATTCCAGGTTCCCCAGCCAGGACTTGAACCTGTGACCTGCTGGCCTGGAGGTGTGAAAGCACTCTCTTGAGCCAATGATATCACTTTAAGTGCTACAGACTGAAGACATGTCAAATGAATCATTTATCCAGTTCAGTCAGCTTCAAATTTTTCTTGGTAAACGTTCCTGAACGCAAAGAAAGGCTTGCAGGTTTCTGTGTGGGTGAGTGCACATGTGTGTGAGGACAAATGAGCACATACCATCTCCACTAAGAAATCTGAGCTGGTATGTTTGTTCTGACATAATAAACATTCAACATGCTTTTATTTTTAACTATGTTCCAATCTATAAGGATAATTTGAAGTACTTGGGATCAAAGTATGCCTCATACTTTCAGCTAAAGCAGATGATTCTCAATGCAAATGAAACATTACATAACAGTTATCTTATGTCTGGAGGGAGAAAGATTTTATTATCCAACATAATGCTCTTCAGCTTTGACTAAGGATCATCCAACCGATGTTTAGGATGTTATCCATTGGGAACCTTTATGTAATATTTGAAATGAATTTCTCAATTTTCTTCATAGAGCTAGTGAGGTTTTGCACCCCACTGTTGACACAGGATCAAGGCTCTTAATGATCAAAATACATCTAATATTTTCAGACTGAAATTGTTCCAATTTTTTCCTCATATCAGCACTTTTGGTTAATTAAAAAGCTTCTGGGAATTCTGCATGATTGTGTTGTAGTGGAGAGTCTTAGAATCTGCAGCCTTTGCTCTGCATGTATGTTTGGAATTTTTCATCTTCTCTTGTGAAGCAGGTTCTCTTTCCCATACTATGCTGGTGGTCCTTCTCTCTTCCTTATAAGATTTATCCTCCTTTCAATGTAACTAGCTAGAAATCTCCAGAAGTAAATCTTGTACTAAACTGAACTCTCTCTAACAGGAACAGCTTTTCTTCTCTCTCTCAGGATTGCATGCTTGCATGACAGAGATGGGTCACTCTCACCATGTGATGAACTTTGTACAAAGCAAAACTCCTTTAATCTGCTCAATCTTTCCACCTGAGGAGTTCCAGGTCACTGCAATGATTCTTGCTAGTAGTTATTGCCCTGTATATTTCTTACTATTACATTTTTTCCATTGCATTTGTTATTCTAGCAGTCATAGTAATTTCATGTCCTCATATAAGATTTGTTCTGACAAAGACATTTCAGAGATTTTCATATCTTATAAATCAAGCTGCTGTCATGCCCTGTTTTTCTTCTTCAGTCTCTTTCTGGGGTAAGCATCAGCCAGCAGTTACTCCAGCCAACATCATCAAAATCAGGTGGTTTTTTTTCAGTTGCTGCATTTCCAAAGCAAACTCAAACAAGTAAAGATATCTAAGAACAGGTTCAGAGACCTTGCAAGTAAATTATAAAAGCATAAAACCCAAGCAGACAGAAACAACCACACTGATGCTTCACTGAGCTTCTCTATGTAGTTTTTTAATTCCTGTTTTTTTGCTACAAGTAAAACATGTATTGCTTTAGCCACAACATTATCATTGGAGTAACACAGGCCCAAGTGAAAATCCAGGAATGTCCACAATAAAATGCTTTACCAGTGCAGGATGGTATTCCTACATGGAAATATATGTTACTGAAAAACATATTTGTAGTAAGAAAGCTGCATCCAAGCCAGACATTTGAATAGTTTATACAAGGGGGAAGAAGTTAGTATTGTACCAGACTATGTATACCAGGGCTGATGTATCTCAGGGACAGCAGAGTATATACCTATGCTGCTTCTCCATGCCCCTTCTCCAGACCCCAGAAATAAATCTGTGTGTCAATGACATTTCTCTCTGTATCCATTTAGCTTTTGTAGTCACCACAAGTAGCACCTTTACCTGAAATGTCATGGAACAGTATCTGATTTCCAAACACGTAAATAAAATATAGCCTTTTAAAAATAAGAAAGACTGTCAGCTTTCTTTTTAACATTAAACTGTATTACCTAGAAATTCTTCAGTCCTTATTGGTAACCCATTTCCCTTAACTTGAGGGGCTAGGGGTTTTTTATTCTTATTGGCGCAGGTACAAATGCAAGGGATTAAAGTGAAGTATTTCAGCTTTCATTCCAAGAACCGACACAAGCTTTTCCTCACCTGACTCCTTCATGGGACACAGGGCGCACTGCATGCCCCAAGCTTCACCGTACAGGCAGCAGCACTCCGTGTATGTGGTCTGCTTTCCAACCAGTGGTCGACTGCAGACAAAATCATCACTTAGGTGCTGCCAGCAAAGGTCCTGGTAGACCTCAGCTTCTTCAGTTTGTTCTGATGGAGAAGACAGGATTAGGTCATAATCACAGCACTGTTATTTAAGTAAGACACTGGCATACTGAAAATTTTTATTAATTTAGATTAGAAGAATAATGTAGCTTTACAGACTTCACTGAAGACAAATTTAAGCTTAGAAGTCATGGCTTTTTTAAGTGCCTGAGGTGGCTCATCCCGTCAATGTTCAGCTTTGCAAAAATCTTAAAAGGTTCTGAGTTGTCGCATTAGGCCGATTTAAAAGCATTTTGGGTCGGACACCCAAGAAATCTATCTTTCTAAATCATAGTCATTGCTGAATACCTAACGCTGATTCAGCTCGGCTCCCATGGAAGTTAACAGAGCTTGACAAAAAACAGCATTGGGACAGAGGTGAATGTTTGGGGAACTCCATCCACATAATGGATCTTTAAAAGTTGTTATTTCACTTTTCTTATATTGCTGTCAACGGCATCTGAAAGAACTTTTACAACTAGGGCAGAGCTGAACAAAAGTTTTACATGGGCTCCCTGGGAGACTGGACAAATACTTGGAAGAGAGAGTCCCATTAACTAAACAGACAAACTACATCAGTCTCAGGAAATCCCCTGAGCTGAAAATAGCTGGAGGCTGAGAGAGTGCTGGGGAGGGTGAAGAGAAGTATTGTTTATCTGCCCTCCTGGTCTCTGATCATCCACTTACAGCTATTGTTAGAGACAGAATACTGCTGTGAACTACCGTCACATTCTTATGAACATTAACAAAAATCTGTATTTTTGTTAGGGCTGGAATATTTCAGAGGCATAATAGTTTTGACACATATCTCAGAAGAAACCATTCCCAGTCCCAGCAAGTTCTGATCACTGCTGATCGGAAGGAGAGGAACTGTAAACTTAATCTTCCACTTGGAACATAAAAACCTCAGCACAATTGTTTTGTGAAGACATCTGCAAGGTTCTGATTTTGTTCCAACACAGAGTGAAAAATAAGTGTTGTCACAAACCAAGGTTCTGTTTTGTCTGTGCATATCTATTTACTGCATTTTTTACATTATGCATGAGTGAGTACAGAACTGAAACCTCGCTCAAGAGTAAAACTGAGTTCTGAAAGCATGAAGGTGATCACCATTCAGATACCCATTCTACTAAGAGCTTGCCAGAACATGCACTGAAAAGCGGCAGTGGGTCTCTGCAACAAACTCCAAATTCTGCTGGCAGCAAAGGAACCAGCCTGCCCCCTCCCCCTCTGCGTGAGGGGGACATTGCCAGTAGCGATACAAGGCCTGAGTGCTTTGTGCTGGCTGAGATCATCATTGCCATTGTGTCAGCTCGAATGCCTCATGACAGAAGACCCTTTGGGCCCTTGCATTCTCTTCACATCCTAGATGAACCCAAAGGACAATCTTGCTCTTGGTTTTTTTAACTGAAGACTGAACAATAGAAATGCTGTGGTTCTTTCACAGTTCCAGGCAACAGGATGACCACATTACTCCTCAAAAGTATCAGCCTTACAATTTGGAGTGACTAAAGCAGGTATTCAGTATGAAGTCCTATTTCCTTCCGCAGAAGCATCTCAGGAAAATTCACTGCAAGATGCAGGAACCAGAGGTCTGGATTTATGGCTATACAGTGCCAGCATTAAATCAAACCCATTGTAACAATTCTTTCGGAGACGTGAGTGGCATAGACAAAGCTGTGCAGATTGCATAATGCTCTGGAATTCTGAGACGTTTCTAAGAATATCACTATATCTAATTTTTTTTCTAAAATCAGTCTCTTCTGAAATTAAAATAAGACACAAAAACATTACGTTAACAGTGATGTTGAAGCCCACAGCTTGAAACTGTGAGCTCAATGTACCTTCAGTGTTAATCGAACTAAAAGCACACATACAATTTTAGCTACTTCCTCCTATATCCTGTCATTCCTGGTTTTATTTTACTTTGGTAGAACTGAATCTTGAGACTTAGCCTGCAGCCAAACCCCAGCCTTACTGAGACAGCGAGAGGGCTGTGCCTCATTACCTACAAGGCTGGACAAGGCAGACGCAGAGCTGGTGAACTGGCTGAAGACTCCTCAGCCCGAGCCTAATCTCACAATACTTCCAGCAATGTCCTGTCTGTATAGGCAAAGTGGAGCACTGTGGAGTTCTACATCACGATGCCTTCTGGATCAACAGATGATGGTCCAAGCATTGCCTTCCAGAATCCTCCAGAAGAACAGGCTCATCCAAGGATGACCCAGTCTAAGCTTAGACTTCGGGTCTGTAGCCATGTCAGCACCACCTCGTAGAGGTGTACTCACTTCAGTAATATGTATAATGGATCATACCACTCGAATCTGCTGGTCTGATGCATCGCTTTTCTGTTGCGTCCAAAACCATTGGGTGTGTACAGAAACAGTTGTAAGATCCTTCTGTGTTTATGCACTGGCCATCAATACAGCTGTTTGGGTCCTGACATTCATCCGTGTCTTTAAAATGGAAGGAAATGTATCAAGGAGAGCCAGCACAAAGTATATGCATTGTGTTAATCTATGTTTATATTTTCCTATATTAGGAGCAGACTTCCCTGCATGCCTTCTGTTAATTACCACGAATAGCCATTGCTGGCAACAAAATCCTGCCTGTGCCCATGGAGAAGTACAAACATCTGAAGGATGCTGACCTCTGAATCTCAAGTATTAGGGAGCTAGTAGGAAGGAGTACTAGGGAGGATGAAGAGGCTTTTTGGGGGAATTGGAGTGCCAGGAATATCCTGCACCCAGCATAGCTGTCACTGCTTTCCACATTTGTCTCCCTCTAGGACAGTACCAGCAGGCATTAGAGGTGGGCATACTCTTAGTGATTCTTCATGAGCTTGTCAGAAGAAGGGATCACCTTATGTAGCCATGGAAATTACATTTCTTAATTTGTCTTGGAAAGCAAAAGCTGAAATTTAGCTCAAAGGGAGGAGCAGGCCACTTCAGATAAATTACACTTAATCAGCAAAAATCCTACCCTTTGTAAAGAACAATCATAGAATCCCAAGGTGAAAGGCTCTCTTACTGCAGTTGCAAAAATTGCTTCCTTTCATTATGCTATTCTGCACATTATAAATGGTTCTCTGCTTACAAAGCAAAAGCCAGGGTCATGGTCATGAGTAATTATCAGTTGAATACCAGAACCAAAAGAGTACAAGGTTGTGCAGGCTAAAATGGGCTTATCAATGACCTCAACTATAATTTCACATTGCATATTAACTCCTTGTGGAAAATATCTGTCCTTGAATCAAAACAAGAAAAAATCTGTGTTAATTTGATTAAATATAGTAAACCCAGAACACTTACCCAATGAAAGGTGAGCTTCAACATACAGGCTTTCATTGCTCACCCCCCATAGAAAGAACAGAAGGCTAAATTGTACCTTGGCAGAGTGAAGCAGCAGTGTGCATGTAAGGAGGGAGCCCCCTCTGATCACTTTGTGCTGCCTGCATTTAGGCTGGCACCAGCTCTTGACTATGCATTCAAAGGAGCACAAAGGGCTGTTCTGGAGATGCAAACTCCTGGGAGTAATTTTGCTGTAAAAGGAGGCAAATAAAGCAAACCCTGCTCTACATGCCACAGCTATGTCATCCAGAATTGCTGCTCAGCCAAGCAGAAGGAAGGGAAATGACCCAATGCATCTTACAAAGCTGCTACAGGAGTTCAGAGGCTGAGTGTTTCTCCCCTTACTGGGAATGCCACAGCTCTGATGGGAATCCTGCTGTATGAGTCTGCTTCTTTTGCCCATCTGCATACCATTATAGTGACAAGACCACTTTAAATAAACATACCAAAGCACTGGAGCTTAACAGGGTCATAGTATGTGCCTTGTTTGCAGTAGCACTCATAACCTGGCTGCGTATTCAAGCAGAAGCCATTTTTACAGATTTCTTGTCCAAAGAGTTGGCACTCATCAGCATCTGGGGAGACAACATTAAAGGCTGTGTTACCATTGTTATTATGATGCCACATAGAGAAGCAAGATGGAATAAATCCTACACACTTATCTGTTCAAGCAAATTTCAGTTTAAACAGAAAGTCCCAGGAGCATAGATATCCACAGAAAAAAAAAGCCCTCACACAACTGGTGTGAAAGAGGCTAGGTAGCCAGAATGGAAAAAGAAAAATTGGTGGACCATTACTTCCCCTTGTCAGAATTAAGTCCCGTGGCACAGAGAGACTGGAATAATCTGCTATTTCCCTTTCTTTCCTTTGGTATCACATTGCACTTAGCTCCAAGCAAAACAGATTAATAATATGGCCTGTATTTTCCTACATAATTTGCTTTACTGAAGGCATTCCCACCATGGATCTAATTTAAGCACACCATCTGATTACAAGACAAAGCAGTTATGCTTATGGATGGACTCTGTGACTGCTCTTCTCTTTGCATGGAGTTTGGTGACTCTGCTGTGCACAGTAGGAAGTCTTCCTATCTGCACTGCTCGTGGCTCTGTTCTTCCAAGCACAACTTCAGTGCAGCCTTCCCCCACAGAGGATCAATTGTGTCTGTTGCTGAACACTGGGTGGCAAACACTATAGAACTAGTAGTGACAGCTGACAAAGAGAATATACCAGATTTTCAAATGAAGCTAAATGTTTTCAGGGAGGTTTCACGGAAAATATATGCCAGCTCATATATAGCTTTTCACAGTTGTACACATTTTTTCCCAGACTTGTATTTATGTATTTGTTACTGTTGGAATTCCATTCACTTCCTTTTTTCAGCCTACTTTTCATTTGCTAGACCTACTTAGAATATTCTGTTAAAGCTAGGTTGGTAGTAAAAATGGCAATAAAAAGCACAACTTAAAGTAGGTCATTCTTCTCTCAACACCAATTGTTTTAATCCACTGTCTTCGATATATTTACTTCCCATTTATTCTGGGGTGACACAGATTTTATCCTAAAGCTGTCATTTCCAGCTGTACAGTAGTTCTAAAGGTGAATCATTCAAATACTTCATTTTTTCAGAAGAACTGAAAGATCTAGAAAACTATTTATTTTTACAGCCACTCTTCCAGCTTCTTAGTGGCTACAAACATTAAATATTTTGACTGTTTAGCAGCAAGAACAATGCAAAGATTAATAATAAATGTCATGTACACATCTGTCTTTTTCCTGTGGAACATGGATTTGTGTCTGGAGAAAGATGGGAAAGCCCAGAAGCAAAGCCAAGGAAGGTTAGCAGGCTGTTTACTTCTGACAGATAATTCCAATAAGAAAACAGGAATTGCTCCTACAAGCAGAAGCTTGTGGACAAAAGCAACAGCAACATTTAAGTTAGTGTAACAGAGAAAGATCACATGAGAACAGCACATTAGTAAAAACTGTTTATCTATTTACTGTTTGTTCTTTGTGCTATTCCTAAAGTTTTACAACATAAATTTACGGAAAACAGAGAAAGTCTTATTATGGCAGGGATTTGTGGAAGATATTTCCAGATGAACTATTTCCACATTTCAGTATTTATAGGAGCTACAGATATTATCAACCTCGAGGTAGCACAAAAACAACTCAGATTTTATCTGTGATGCATTTGGACATGCTGTACACATAGGAAGTTCCAAACCTCCATTGTGAATATACACAGAAATCTTAGATCTGCAAATATAAACAACACCCTTAAACAATCCCTGAACAAAAATACTCTCAGAGACGTTAAGATGAGCTCTTCGAAAGTCTTACAAATTATTAATATTGATGGCTACTTCTGAAACATGAAAAGAAATTTTTCTGATCTCACTTTTCCTTCTTGATGATGCCAGCTCCCTCCCACCAATATCCACCAACTTCTATCACGCTGATTTCTCTACTACCACTGGACTACCATAAATACCAGTAATTATTCCATGAAGCTCTGCAATGAAAATATCGTTGCTGAACTTCTTTCAATTTTCATATTCATTCTTCCTTAGAGGCCAAGTGCTTGACAGAATTCTCTCCTTTCTTCCAACTCCCCATACATGCATTTATAAATTTAAGCTAGCATTGTATTCCATATGTAAAGGAGTATTTGTGGTTTGTGGTCTCAGCACCTATTTGCACAGTAGAAATTAAACCAGAATATTACAGAGACTGTGAAATTGACATCCTTAACAATCTGTAAAATTATGATTTTCAGTAATGTTTCATACTACAAACTGTTTTTATCACCTAATAAAATCTGAATTAGTATGTTTACATTCCTGGCTCACATTTCTAGTCAATCAACTACCAGAACTTCTGAAATAATTAAACTTAATACATGTCAGTACTGACCTTTGTAATTCTGAGCAAGAAGCCCGTAAGATGATTCTCCGGAGGGAATGAAACCTTTTCCTTCAGGACACAAATCAGTAAATTCAGCTGGGAGAGAGAGAAAACAAAAAATTATGTTGTTAAGAAGAAGTTATTCACATATGTAGTGTTACTCGTGTTTCAGGGTACTTTGAGATATCTGCCTTATTTGTGCCTATCATGCAAGCATACACACCTTTAGCCTAATGGGAGATATTAAATGCCACAGCCTGACTTTCCCCTGCTCACAGTTTGCAGAGCTAGCTTTCACAAACCTACAGCATCACAGAGCTCCAGGCAAACTAATTTCTCTTGCTCTTTGGCAGGAGAATGTAGTCCTTACTAGGTTTCATGGTGCACTGCAGTTATAACAATACCAGTAGCCAAATTATCTTAATTAAAGCTAGCATGGGCCTCTCTGAGCCATGCTGCAAGCTGCAATCTAGGCATACCCCGACTGAGATACAAACCCCTGTCCACATTCTTCAGCCCTCATACAGGAAAAACACTAATTGACTGCAACAGGAGAACATGGTGTGCGTTACACAGAGAAATTATTTAAAGTGTCTTGGAAACTATACAGAATCAAATAAACCTATCCAAGCAGAGAGGCCCTTTTTTCATTATGCATTTCATTTCAGTTCCACCGATTCTAAGGTAAAGTTAAAACAGGAATTAAACGTGACGATGCATTTGTGTGAAAAGTAATCTTTAGCATTTAATCTCAAAAAGTTTACACATGTTCTCTCTTATGCGATTTTTTCCATCTGGATTCTGAATTTCAGTCATCCCTGTTTATGCCTCAAGTACTGTTTTCAAAATTTCTGACAAATATCACATGGCTACATTTGTCTAATTTAATATTTAGAGGGTAAACAATGATCTACAGACAACATTATTAACTGAATTGTTCAGTAAGTTGCAAAATGTAAAACTAATGTCATAATATATGTCAGGAAGTCGTAGTGCTGTAGAAACAGAGTCACAACAAATAGCTGCAGACTCAAAAAATGTTGCAATGGTAACCTTTGTTTTCCAGCTGGTGGAAAAAAATCCAACACACTAGGATAGCATCTGGAAAAAGCTTTTGTGAGAATCCATATTTGCCTAAAATCAGTTGGAGTCAACATTGTTCAGTAACAGGCTCTTTTTTATCCCTAAGGCAACTATACAGAAGCCGGTGGATTTACACCAGGTACAAATTATTCTTACCACTCTTTCCTCTGTGGAGGGTTCCTATGGATAAGTTATGACTAAATACTACAGAATATGGGATTTAATAGGCAAGCCTTCTCTAAAGGCAAAGCACACCCTGTTAACATAAACACAATATTTCAAAAGCTTACAAAGGGACAGAGGGCCTCCTCTTACCACTTCCAATGACAGGGCACGGGAAGATTTCACAGTTATCACCCCAACCAGCACCCAAGGTACAGCAGCATTCCTGTTTGGTTACATTGGATGTAAGCACGTTGTCACAGAAATTAGCATCATTCAGATTGTAGTAGCACTCCTTCTTTCCATCTTCCTGTTGATCAGCCTCTACTGGCAATTCTAAGACAGAAAACAGAAACCACACAAAACACATGAAATTAGTCACTTTTACAGGAGATCGAAGAGCAGAGAAGAAAATGGTTAAGTACAAAGTTTGGTGGAACATTTTGTCTTTAGAAAGAATGATGAGAGTTTCAGACCCGTTCTCCAACTTGACCATAAAAGGATTCCTCCAATTTGCACTTCTATCATTTTCAAGAAATGCATGAAGCACCTGCTCTCCTGTTCTGCTATCTAATGGCCAGGCCCAACTACTGACATGATGCTCTCCACATATGAATCCAAAAGTTCTTCACAGAGGTAAGCAAACATTACTTTTTTTCAGATAAAAGAGCTAAGGCATGAAATGAGAAGACCCAATTTTCAAAAGAATGAGCATTTATAGTTCCTTTTAATTTCACTGCTAAAAAAGCATGTTCCACATTTGAATACAATGGCATTTATGATTTTTGCAAAAGTAACTTACTGACTCTGTGTTAAGCAGAAGAATATAATGCAGATGTCAAGTTAACTCTGTGTTTTACTTTAAAATAGGCATTCGGCCAAGGAGGCAGATTTACTGCCTTAAGCACTGAGTGGGTCCTCTCACAATATTTATATGGACTGGAGGCAAAACAGTCTGTCCCATAGATCCAATAAAAGACCCTATTAACAATCAAAGATCTTTCTACAGTAAGACACTCTTAAAGTACACCAAAAAGTGATTTTGAAAAGAAATACCTATTTAAAGCTTCTGTGTTTGCAGAACTCTGTGTATGTAACATTTCACTTCACAAAAATTATCACCAAGGGTTCAGAAGTGGGAACTAACACATAAAATTGTTATTCACATTTGATCAATATGAAAAACTTTTCACAGGCCATCAGTAATGTAACTAAGTTCTGAAACTGCATGCACATTTACTAGTCAAACCCAAAACTTTATTCAGGAACTTGAGATAGATAAATCTTGAGGTGACTAGTTAATTTCCTTTTTATCTAGGGAAATTCTTTATGCTTAGTACTTATCAAATGTTTAACTCACAAGAAACCTATTAAAATTATTGCATGTCAGCTGATTCTTCATTCTTCGAGATTTCATTCATTTCTACCCAGGCTCTTGTACAATAAACCAACCTTGAGACATTTCTCAAGAAATACAGCTACTGAGGCAGGAATCAGAACCTCTATTTTATAGAGTGGCAGTGCATTTCAAGATGCTACTGCAGCAAATGTTGGTTTCATGGTGCAGCAGGGAAACTGTAAGACAGTTGCTACACCAGAGATACAGCAGGGTGACTGGCACAGCAGGAGTGCTGCAATGAATGGTTCTAAACTCTTGAGAAGGGACTGGCAAGGAAAGAGAGGCCATGGGGTAGCCCGGTGTGTTAGGAAGGGTCTCAATTATCTGGAGCTGAACAAGGATGATGTTGAGTGTTGAGTGATTCTTACTATGGGAAAGGCCAACAAGGCAGGTATCCCGGTGGGAGTCTGTTATAGAGCACCCAGCCAGGATGGAGAGGCAGATGAAATATCCTACAAGCAGTTGGGGTAAGTCTTGCAGTCCATGACCCTTATTATTCTGGCAGACTTCAGCTTACCAGATGTTCTGTTAGAAATACAAGGCAGCAGAGGGAAAGCAGACTGGGAGATTCCTGGAGTGTGTGGAAGAGAACTTCTGACACATCTGGTGAGGGAGCCACCAAGGGAGGTGCCCCATCGGACTTGCTGTTTGTGAACAGAGAAGGACTGGCAGGTGATGTGATGGTCAGAGGCTGTCTTGGGCAAAGCTATCAGAAATGACAGTGATTGTGGGTGCCAGTAGATCTGCCACCCTGGACTTCCAGAGGGCAGACTTTCACCTCTTTAGGTGACTGGTTGAGAAACTATCTAAGGCAGCAGTCCTGAAGGGCAAAAGATCCCAGGAGGGCTGGAGCAAGCCATCCCTATGTGTTGAAAGATGAGACAGAAGGGAAGATGACCACAGAGAGCTTTGGCTGGAACTTGGGAAAAAAAGTGAATCACCTTTGAAACAAGAGGCAAGCAACTCTGGAAGACCACAAGACTATCAGGAGGTTAATGCAGAGAGAAAATTAGAAGAGCCTACGGCCAACCAGAATTTAATCTAGCTACTTCTGTAAAAGATAAGAAAATATGTTTTTACAAATACGTCAGCAACAAAAGGAGATCTAAGGAGAATCTCCATCCTTTACTGAATGCAGGGAAAAAAGACAGTGACAAAGAATAAGACTCAGGTACTTAACACCTTTTTTGCCTCAGTCCTTATTAGTGAGACAAGTTGTCCTCAGAGCACCTAGGCCCTGAACTGGAAGACAGAGATGGGGAGCAAAATGAAACCCCCATAGTCCAGAAGGAAACGGTTAGTGACCTGCTATGCCATGTAGACACAGTCTATGGGGCTGGATGGGACCCACCTGAGGTACTAAGGGAGTTGGCAGAAGTGCTCACCAAGACATTTCCATCATTCACTACAATCCAGTCTAACCAGGGAGGTCCCAGTTGATGGGAGATAAGCAAATATAAGAAGGCATATATATATATGAGAAGAATCCAGGTAAAAAACGGGCTGGATGGCCAGGTCCAGAGAGCGGTGGCAAATGGGTTTAAATCCAGCTGGCAGCAGCCACTACTGGTGTTCAGCCAGTCCTGTTTAATATGTTTATCAAGGGGCATCGAGGGCATCTGCAGTCACTTTGTAGTAGATCACCAAGTTGGGTGGAAACATTGATCTGCTGGAGTGCAGAGGTATCTGGACAGGCTGGATTGATGGGCCAAGGCCAGTTGGATGAGGTGCAAGAAGGCAAAGTGCTGGGTCCTGCACTTGGGCAACAACCCCAGGCATGCTACAGGCTGGGGACAGAGTGGCTGGAAAGCTGCCCAGAGGAAAAGGACCTGGGGGTGCTGGTTGATGGCTGGCTAAACATGAGCCAGCATGTGCCCAAAAGCCAAGAAGGCCAATGGCAGCCTAGCCTCTATCAGTAATAGTGTAGCCAGAAGGACCAGGGCAGGGATTGTCCTTCTGTACTTGGCACTGGTGAGGCTGCTCCTCAAATCCTGTGCTCAGTTTTAGACCTTTCACTACAACAAGGACATTGAGGTTCTGGAGTAAGTCCAGAGTCCAGTGGAGCTGGGGAAGGGTCTGGAGCACAAGTCCTGTGAGGAGTGGCTGAGGGAGCTGGGGGTGTTTAGCCTGGAGAAAAGGAGACTCAGGGGAGGCCTCTCTACATTCTCTACAACCGCCTGACTGTAGTGAGGTGAGGGATGGCCTTTTCTGTCATGTCTCAAGTGAAAGGATGAGAGGACATGGCCTCAAGTTGCTCCAGAGAAAGTTAGATTGGATAGCAGGAACAATTTCCTCACAGAAAGGGTGGTCAAGGATTGGAACAGGCTGTCCAGGAAAAGTGCTCGGGCCACTATCCTTGGAAATGTTCAAAAAATGTGTGGTTGTGGCATTTGCAGACATGGTTTAGTGGTGAAAATGGCAGTGCTGGGTTAAGGGCTGGTCTAGATGATCTTTTGCAATCTAAACAATGGTGCTAAGATCCCATGTAAAAAGTGTTTGTGAGGTGGGAGCTTGAAGATAGTGATGTTCAACAAATGCTGAACGAATTAAATGAACTCCAGCTCTTGCTACTTCAATTCTATTATCACTGCCCACCCATACTCTCCAAAGCAGATGGAGCAAGGCAACTTTACTGGACATGCAAATACTAGATCCGTTTGGAGAAAAGCAGATTTAAAAATGCCAGTATGGATTGCCTATTATTGCAATTCAATAGTATGAACATGTGTAATAGTTCTTTTGGCTTCTAATTGAACACAGACAATTGGATTTATTTCTGTTTTCCTCAGAAAAGTGACTTCAGTTTTGGGAGGCTGAAGGGCTGGCAGACACCTCCACTCAAATTTAGTATAATGTTGCCACCTACTAGGCTTTGCAGTTTTGCCAATATAACTAAATTGTACATTAAAGGATACACCCAGCTGGGTGCTTATTTCAGCTTTGTTAGTTTAGCCTGTGGTCAATCCTCATCTGATAATTACAATTTTCCATAGTGTGTTGAATTTCATCAATTGAGGTGGTTTTGTGGTATCAGTTGCTATCCAATAGGAACTATATTAAGACTATCATGTCACAGAAATGCAGCTGAACTAAATCTGCCATTCCAAGGTGAGAGAGCAGTACTTCAGTCATCAATTCACACATTTTCCTTGGCCATTTGCCGTCTGTCTAACTGAATCAAAGCCAAATCTTCAGCAGAAGAGAAATCATGGCCATTTTCATGCTGTTTATCAGAGAAAGAACACCAGAAGCTACCCTGGGAGGAAGGGGAGACAGTCTCATCATGTACTTGTTTATTTCCATTTTACATATGATGTGTTGGTTTCTCCTCCCATTATCTGTTCAGCAGTTTAAATGGCTGTTGTTTACACAGCTGTAAGTGAGGGCTAGTCAAGAAGGCGTCATGAATGTTTGGAAAGCAAGTGAGACACAAACCTTTTTTTTTTATTTAACAGAGACCAGTCTGTGTCTACAAGCTCACGATTTATCTCTCAAAGATTATTAACCATTTAGTAAATAGTTTGTGAAAGTGATTTCACTAGGTATGTTGACAAAATATGACAGAAAATGAATACTTATTTTTTGAATCGTTGTTTCTAGTTTTTTGTTAGAAAATGTAAAATATCTCTCTACCTAACGCATGCTGGTAAAGGAAAATAATACTGCCACATTTTTGATATAACTGCTAACAGCTTATGAAAGAAATTCTGTATAGTTGGTAGATTGGACCAATCTGCTAGATTGGACTCTGAATAGATTTATATACCTTAGCATAACCTTGATCCAACTATATGCTTCAGCATATGTTTGATGCAAAAACATTCATCAGTAATATAAGATTCAGTGGATAATATAGATTAGCACATGCTTAGACTTCAGCATACACTGAAATATTTGCCTAAACAGTGTCCTGTTAACAACTATCATCTGAAAAAACAAAACATAGAACTGATGGGATCTTAAATACTGCAACTGTGTACCAACAATACTTACAGGTGCAATCAGAAAGCTGGTGGCTAAAATGAAAAATAGTCATTGTAACTTCATGACTTCTAAAAACTCAGCAATGACTCAGATGACCCTGAGCAAACAGCTTGAGTAACACATTTTCAGAATCTGATTTTCAAAAATACAGTAAAAGCATATTGGTATGTGCCTATTGTCAGGGTGTACTTGTTTAGATTTCTCAATTGACTCCACATGTGACAATCTACAACACCTAATATGTGTGTGTACAGTGCATATACATATATACACATATGTACAATTCAGGGATTAGTGCAAGTGATGCACACTTAAAACTTAGAGCTAAGACTTTGTCCGTAGAAAACTGAAATTCAGATAATGATTTACCTTGGAAGACCATGCACATATTGACATAAAAATAATACAAATATGAAGTTTCCTTTTAAGTCTTAACAATTAGCCTGTAATGTTTAGGAAATTTAGAATCTGTACTTGTGCATCAAATTTTTAGCCTTAAGGAACCTTTTGGATCAAATTTATAAACTGCTACTTGGCAGCCTCAAATTTTGTGCTGGTGGTTGGTTAGATGCAGGGGGGATTGATTTTGCCTGCTCCTGTGCTCCCAGGCAGTGATGCTTAAAAAGTAACCAGGACTGAATGGAACTCAGCACCTTCAAAAGTGTTTTCTCAGGGGACCTTGCTACCTAGCTCCCTGAGAAATCTGAAGTCTGCAATCCTCGTATCTTCAGAGTTAAAGGTGGCAGTTTCCTCTTGTCACCAGATCTTAAACTTGATTGCTTCCTGGTCTCCGTGTCTGGGACAGCTATCAATCACCACTTGACTCATGAGACCCTCTTTGTTAATAAGCAACAAATCAAAAAGAGCATCTCTCCTAGTTGGCCTCCTTAGAACCTGTACCATGAAGTTAGCATCCAGGTGTTTTAGCAATCTTCTGGATCTGTTTGTGCTGGCTGTTTGTTGTTCCCAGTTAACACCTGGCAAGTTGAAGTCCCCCAAAGGACAAGGGAAGTTGATTTGGAGGTTTCCATTAGTTCCTCAAAGAACAATTCATCAGTGTCATTGTCCTGGCTAAGTGGCCTATAGTAGACTCCCAATGACATCCATGTTCTTTCTTTGTCCCTTAATCCTTACCCAGAGACTTTCAACCATACCATTATCAAACGAAAGCTCCATGCATTCCAGGCCCTCCATTACATGTGCCAGCTCCCTGCCTCACCTGCCTTGCCTGAAGAGCTTGTAACCATCCAATGTGGCTCTCCAAGCACAGTTTCATCCCATCAGGTTTCCCTTATGCCAGTGATGTTGTATCTCTGCAAGCTTTGGTATTGAAACATTTCATCTTCTGGCATGCCACCTCAAATTATACCTGTTATAATCCTCAAATATACACTATCCATTATAGTGTATATATAATGGATATTTGCTGGCCAGTCTTCGCGTACGAAGATCCGGGGGAGGCCTCTTTCCTTTCAGACCTCCCAGCCTGCGCACTGGATTTTTTAGGTGAGACACAGGGCGCGCAGATCTGAGCCCACCCTTTAATCCCGAGGTTCAATCTGCCGGGCCAAAGCGATTCTGGACAGTGGCAGCTGAGGTCCTCCTCAGGACGTAGGCAGATTGCCCCCTTGCAGGGCTAACGAGCAACTGCCTGCCCGGGGAGCAGCCTGGCCAGGATCGAACCCTCGAACCCTGAGCCTCGGCAACTTGCTATGCCGTGTGCTTAACCACTACACCACCAGGGCTCCCTATAATGGATATATATATACATTATATATACACTATATACTTCTGGATTCAATGTCACAAGACATGTTAGTAGTATATTAGTCTATATTAGTAGTTCAAATGCATACTACAACACGCAACAACTAAAACCACAATTATATGGATCATTACTTGAACTGCATTGAGCTTGGCACTTGCTAGAAATTAATCAAAATGGCTTTATATAGTTTGTTAAAAGAATAAATGAGAAGACTTCAACCCAAAGCATGCATTTTTTCTGTCTCAGGTACAAAGATGCATAGAACAGCAGATTTTCATCTCCTAGAGAATAAAGTTCTTTCCTCCTTTATCTTTTCTTCTTTCTGAAACATTTCCTGCATTTTATGAATGGCAGGGCAGAGAGGAGAGGAATGAGACAATCGAGCCTTGCACAGTTTTTTGGAGTTTTTTGCACTTTTTTGACTGGAAAGTGACAATATGGGCTTGAATTCCTGTATGTACACTGGGAGGGTTGTTTCAAGACACAGCTAACAAGAGACAAATTTCCAGCAAGTGAAATCTAAATAAAAGGAAGTCTCGAGAGCCCCAAGGGCAAGTAAAGAAAAGTGTGAACACGCAGCACTCCACAAATCTAACAGCCTTTAACCACATAGAAGAAAGGTCCCAAATTAAAGTAACATTTGAACAAACTTCACCTACTTGCACTTCGTACAAGGTGGACAAACACTTCTTTATGTGCACAGAAATACAGAATGAGAAATAAACAAGAGCTGGGTAAAGCAGGCTGAACTATAGATATCTACAACAGGATAATACAGATTAAGTTCTTCCTTTCTGCCTTTTAAGCTCTGCCTTTCATAGGCATAGTGCAAACTAATGCTGACAGATGATGTCCATATGCACCACAGGAGCTCTGGAAGCAACGCGCCTGACTTGAGTATGCGGCCGGTCAAAGCCAGAGAGGATGTGTGGCTATTCCAGCATTCTTTGCAGCAAGAATAATTTTTAAGAAGAACTAACAACAGTCTTTTCCCCTTTTACTTTGAAGAAAAGAGTATAGTAATATGTTCCAATTGTTCCAATACTGCCATTTTGCCTTATTCTAGTTCAAGACCATATGGTGTAAAGCACTTCTCACTAGGTCCTTCTGGTCTCCTATAAGAGATCTCTATGACCTTATCAGAGAAGAGGAAAAGGCGAAGTACGTGTTTTTGTTATGGCCTGATGAAGCCTGGAAGGGAAGGAAGTGCAGTTATTTTCCAGACTGATCACAGCAAAGCTGTGCTCCCTGCTGACAGCATAATGGAGTTAGTACTGACAGTAGATTATCCATCTATTGACAGTACAATCAGTCACACTGTGTTCTTTGTCCCCTTCCTCCCCACAGCAATGTTAGGGTATGTCCTCAAATGTCCCTTGGATGTGAGTTCTTTTTACATGGCTCAGATCCTCTGCTAATTTTTTAGTTCTGGTTTTATTTCATCAGCTATCTGAACTCTCCTGAGTACCAC
The DNA here is from genome assembly GCA_013396875.1 of Vireo altiloquus. Classification (NCBI taxonomy): domain Eukaryota; kingdom Metazoa; phylum Chordata; class Aves; order Passeriformes; family Vireonidae; genus Vireo; species Vireo altiloquus. The sequence continues at coordinate 839,906 of VZRF01006295.1, forward strand.
CTCCTCACAGGCCCAAAACATTTGTCAATGATATTTCACAGGCAACTTCTTGAGAGCTGCTGAGTGCTACATTCAGTGATCTAAATACTTGTGACAATTAGGTCATGGATATTTCAACCCTCCTTACAAGTCTGCAAGAACATGAGTGATAGGAGAAAACAGCCACAAGCCGGAAGCTGTAAAGTCAGCATCCTGGCACTACAGCTGATTTCTCTAAGGCTTTCCGGAAGCTAGATCAGCCTGCAGTGTAAGAACAGAACAAGAAAAAAATACTTCGCATTCTGGAGGGGAAAAAACGCCATGCAAGTAAATCCTTTCATTTCTTGTACTGTGTTCCTCCTTATTGTGGGCTTGTTCCTTTCTCCAAACTGGATCAGTGTAGAAATGCGGAGGCGGTTTTAAGAGTTATAAACTAATTTTCAATTACTCTATTTCCAGTAGTATTTTCAACACTCAAAACACTTTATAAGAAAAGCTCACAAATCCAGTACAATGGACTAGTAGGAAAAACAGGAGTAAACCAGGCAGGTACACTTCAAGAATGACTGACAACAGAGGTAGACTAACAACAATTTAGTGGTTTGGGTTTTTGCTTTCCCAACAACCTTCTGTTAGGACTTATGTTACTTCTAGATAATGCTAACAAGATATCACTATTGAGCTGATTTTGGCTGGTACAGAGTTCTTCACAGTGGCTGGTAAGGGGCTGTGTTTTGGATTTGTGCTGAGCACGAAGTTGATAATATCGAGATGTTTTTGTTATTGCTGAGCAGGGCTTACATAGAGCCAACGCCTTTTCTGCTTTTTGTTCTGCTATGCTGGTGAGGAAGCTGGGGATGCATGGGAGGTTGGGAGGAGACACAGCCAGGACAGGTGACCCAAACTGACCAAAAGGATATTCCAGACCGTATGACATCATGCTTGGTACATAAAATGAGGTGAAGGAGCAGTAGGGGGATGTTTGGAGTGATGGCTTTTGTCTTCCCAAGTCACTGTTACATGTGATGGGGCCTTGCTCTCTGAAGATGGCTGAACACCTGCTTGCCCATGGGAAGCAGTCAATTAATTCCTTGTTTTGCTTTGCTTGTGTGTGTGGCTTTTGCTTTCCCTATTAATCTGTCTTTATCTCAACCCATGAGCTTTCCAACTTTTATTCTTCCACTTCTTTGCCCAGCCCTGCTGATGGGGAAGTGAGTGGCTGCACAGGGCTTGGCCGCCATCTGGGGTGAAATCACAATAACTAAATACAACTTCTGGTTTTAATAATATGCTCCCTTAAACACTGTCCAAGCATATTAATGGGTGTTTGTAAAAGTTTGAACAAAACCCAAAATCACTCAGGTCATAGACTTGATTCCATATCACATTTCCTTGTTACAGTACAGCAAACAAGTCTGTTTACTCTTAACTGTAGTAATTGCTGAATATTATTTCCAAGTCTGTTGATGTGCAACATTTCGAAGGTACTTCGGCTATATTTTCACTGGTGACATATTCCATCCTAGAAAAACCTCCTCTCATGCACACACTTTTAAGACAACAACAAAGTTTTAAATTTTTCTGTTGTAGTTAGAGCAACACCAATACCATCCAACCAGCTTTGCCTTTCCAATGGTTATGTGTGCAGTTGAAATCATGCCAAGCATGCAAAAATCTGCTGGCGTTTTACCTGGTGAGGTGCGGAAGCGACACTGTCCGGTCATTGGATCATACTCCTGGTTTTCATTAGAGCACAGACACAGGAAAGAACCATCAACATTTTCACAGAGGGCTTCGCCACATACTCCACTCAACATTTCACATTCATTCACATCTGGGGAAAAAATGCGAAATGTAAATCAATTGAGACCCATTACTGACTGCTTTATCTGCTGTACCTGTGCCAATATTGTCTGCCAGACCACAGATATGATCTCTGGGGAAGGATTAAAAACTCAGTAATACCTAAGTGGATTCATAAACAAGTAGTAAGTCCTTTGAAATAAAGACTCCTGAAAATCGCAGTACAATTTATAGACTATTAGTGCTGACTAGGTGCTGCTTGTAGACCAGAACACAGTTATTTTGGTGTTTGGTGTATTTACATTGTTAAATACTTATTTTTCTGTGTATTCTCTTCTTGGGATTTAAGAGTCAGAGTAATTTTATTTGTTTTCTCAACTTTATTATCAAACTTCCACTGAAGTCAATGAGCAAAATGAACAGGTTTTGGTGTGATTCAGACTGAGCTATGAAAAAGAGAATTCATTTTCCTCCCCAAAATACCATTTTCCTTGTAAACAACCACCAAACAATGAATTCCCCGGTCCCATTGCTATCATATGCCTATCATATGCATGGATTCACAGGCTGCTCTGGGATCCACAGAAGTTATGCCCAGGTCACCCAGGGACCCCCGCTGAACACTGCAAAATTCCTCTCTCCAAAATTCCACATATTTTTAACTTGGATTCCATACACCTGCTAACTAGCCTACCCTGAAATGCTTTTTTTGACTGATAAAAGAGTTATCTGTTGTTTAAACAAGGATTATCAAATTCTACCAGGATCACTTAACTTTATTTTTTGTTGCTAAAGTTGACATTTGAAAATCTATTTTGTTTACTAATGAGAGAAGCTCATTAGTAGACAGAAATCATGCTGATTAGTATCAAAAATAGTAATTTCTGTATTAGAATTCAGAAAGTCCTATAACTGAGTCTAGGAAAAATTTGTTGGCTATCAAAATCCAGTCATCTGAATAAATGTAGATTTTTGGGTATTTTTATACAAATTTGGATTTTAACTTAAGAGTTTGCTCATCATTTAAAACATGTATTTAGATTTTTTTTTTTACTTGATTCTTGTAATAAGGAAAAAGTCTTTTTGGGGAACATTGCCTAGTCAGGAACTAGAGACTTTTTCCTAAAATTGTTTTGGTTGAAAACTGGCTTCAAGATTTATAAGAGTATTTTATACTATATATTGTTATACAAGAAAAAAATCTGCATTATTTTATGGTTCAGAATTACTTCACCGGGAACTCAAAATTAAATTTAGTTTCACACTATCATTTCCTTCCCCCCCGGCCCTTTTTTTTTTAAACTTTCTTTGCTTCATTTGTTTTCATCCATAAAAAGTCATTGTATGACAAAATATGCCTTGGTATGCTGCAATATAAGTTCCAAATGGCATAAAGAATTTTGTAGCAAAACTATTTAATATATTAGAAAATGCATACAAACACTCTAAAACTTTTAATTTCTCCTCTCTGTTTGGTAATCCATTTAGGTCTCTCTTAGCTGTAAATGTGTTTCATCCTGAGTCTGGCTTGAAGAAGTTGCTTAATGAATACCTTTCCTTGATCTGGTATTAATCTTATATTACAAACTTGTGCTGCCTCAGAGGGTTTTCCAGCCATTACTATTAACAACAGATCTGGAAACCTATTTGTCACAAAAGAAATGTGCAGTATTTACATATCTACAAAAATCTCACATCATTTCATGGTGATGGGTGTCTTTCCTGGAGCTGGAAGCTGATGTTAAAATCTGTTTAAACACAATATGCCTAGGGAGGTGCCATCTAATTCAGCCTGGCTGCACCACACGCCAGATGTTATTTCCTGCAGGGGGTAGTGCAGCGTCCTGGCTACTCAGCTAAGAGACTAAACAGATGTAGCACTTAAACAGGCTACAGTATTGAATCCATTCTATTATATCTGCGAATAGTCCTGACATGCAGAAACAGGATGGTTTCTTGGATTTTTTGAAAGAAATAAAGTAAGTGGCTCGGCTTATTTGCTGTTGGCTTCCATTTGTCCTAATAACAGGTTTTCATTAAATAGGTACACAGTAAAGTTTCCATCTGGCACAAAGTTCAGTGAGTGAAAAAGAGCTCAACACTATTTTACTAGTAAGTGGCATAACTTTAATAAAAAAAGACAGAAAACAAAAAAGTGAAATGCGTTTTGTCAGAACGCTGTTTTTGCTCACTTGAACTTTGCAGCAGTGACTACCTGAACCTATGAACTCACCTGTGCACCCTTGCCCATCCTGAGTGTCCTGGTAGCCTTGGTAGCAGAGGCAGCGGTAGGAGCCATCCATATTTTCACAGAACCCATGACTGCCACATACTGTGCTGTTCGTACATTCATCCACATCTGCAAGGAAGAATTTTGACATCAGATAGGCTGAGTGACAGCCAAAGGCAGACATTCATAAAGAGTGCAGAAAACCCACAGATGGGCCATTTTGCAAACAGATGCAGCTATGTCTCTCAACACATTGGGAAGGAACACAAGGACAAGACATAAAAATTAATGTAAGCACACGAACAATTTAAGAAATTGTTTCAGTGTTAGCTTTTCAGTAAATATGTCAGCAATGGTTAACTGCCTCCACCCATCTGTTTTCACCAAACTTGCCAAACACGGCATGATACTACATAGCACAGACTAAGGCATAGTCTCTGCCTGACTTATAGATTCTTCCAGCATAGTAGTATACAGTCAATAACATGAGAGAAATTGAACTCACTGTGCCTACAGAAAGAGTTTAAGGGTATGGCTACACCCTCTGTGTAGAAGTGCTGCACAGATCTCATTCTGGCTCAGCACAGATCACAATTTCATAGTGTAAGTGATAAATATCTGTGGACTGAGCCTTCTGTCTTTAATCCTGTAAATCTACACATACAAATCATCTTACTCAGGTACACAAAGTAATTCCAATATCAGAATGTTTTCTGTACTGGCCTTTTCATTTGTAGTTCCAGTTTTGCTTTGCTGGCCTTACAAGTAAGTCACTTACATGTTTAAGTCTGTTCTTTGACTCAGCTGCCCATCCAATTATAATGAAGCAGAGCTGCTTGTGGCAGATTGTGGTTTATTTTTGTAAGTGTATTACAAGTGCTAGGAATGCATTATTTTTATCTCCACTCAAAGTAAGACCTAAACCCAAAGCCCTGGCCATATGTGGTCATTAAACATGTCATGGAGTGCTTTTCAGGAGGAAGAATATTAGCTGAAACTGTGAACCTGCCAGGATACTAGGATTAGTACCTTCTGACTTCTAAATTTCTCTGCAGTCTGAAGCAGAGAAATTATTGCTGTATTTCTTTCCTAGAAAACGTTATGATGTTAAGTAAGGCTGCGGTCTGCTCTCCTTCTGCACATTTCCTCAAGGGGTAATTACATTTTAAATGGGGAATAAAGCGATTTGCTCTTGATTTATCTGAGTCCTTGTTACTATCATTAATTCTGCACATTTTGGTAGCCCTTCATGTGATGGAGCCTACCATTATTCTATCTCCAGCAAAGGCCTTTGGCACTCTCTGAACTAAATAACTGCTGTGACTAAATCCTGCAGTACCACAGAGAGAAGGCTTCTCCCAACAGGTGAGCAGCACTGCTGTCTGGTGCCTTTCTGTAAGGACAGAATAGGGCTAAAATGTAGTCCTGCCTACTCCTCCAGCTCTTCACAGCTGTATCAAACAAAAACCTACAGAAGTCAGCAAAGATGCATTACATTTCTATTCTGACAGTGCTCACCAAACAAGGACTTTTTTACTTTTAAATTGTGCTTTATGCTCAGCTGAAAGGGAACTCTTGGTCTTTGAACCATGTGGTCACAGCCCCCCAAGCTATCAAAATTTGAGTAGCATGTTGTTAACATCCACACCTCTTGTGCTGCCCTCTTGCTCCCCAAGTGCTCAAATTCATTCACACAAGCTCTGCTAGCCTCAGGGAGAGGCATTTTTGGGGTCTTGAAAACCAGCTGTGTGCTGTGGTGGGTTCTAAACAGGTTTGAAATTCCATGTAGACTTTTAAGGCCAGAAGAGTCTATCCAGAACCTCTTAAAATTTTTAAAAAGCCTGTTTCTGGCAATTTCTGTACCAATGGAAGAAACGGTGAAATTTTAATGTTTTTCTCAGAAAGACATGTCATTTTCACTTTAGGATGTTTGAGTGATGGAAAACTCACTTCTCCTACTGAACTGATCAGTTAACAAACTTCAGCCTACATATGAAATGCATGCAAAAACTGCATGTATGACATACCCCAAAATCTAGGAGACATATATGAGTATAATTGATGATGATAAAAAAAATACTTGCAGATAGAACTGACAGAAAAATTTATTTGGTTTGTAAGTTTTGTAGTAAAGATTTTAATAGGCTTTACATCTTGATTTATTAAAGGAAAAATACTCAAGGAATTTATGTTAGAAAGGGTAATTAATTGTATTTGGCAAAGAATACAACAGCCAGTATGCTTATTCTCAAGGAATTGAATATGAAAATTTGGATGATTTCTGGGTATTGAACTAATTGAAACCTACCACAAACCCTTCCTAGTAGAATTAATTCAGCAATTCAAATAAGCAACTTATCTGTATTAAAGACTATCAGAGGTCAAGAACTACCTTTTATACCTTTTCCTTTTCAAGTCCCCATTCAAGTGACAGAATTCTAGAAAGATGCATATGGAGATACTGGGAGGAAGATAATAAAAATTCTTTACTGTTGTGTTTTTCTGGTCCCTCCTTCTTGCTGCTGTTCAGTGTCCCTGCATAACATATCTGATATTAATAGTCTCTTGTGATCAGCAGAGTTTCACATATCTAATAAAAAACCTGAATACTCAGTCTTTTAATCAGAAAACTCTGTTAAGAAAATGAATTCAAAATGAGTGAACAATGGTGGATTGACAGCTAGGAATTTCAGACAACAGACAATAACACAGTGCTTATGTTTTCAGTGAACAACTGAAATTGTTAAATAACAAAAAGTTCCTGAGCCACAGGACAGTTACTCTGCTAAAAGCTACACAGAAGACTGTACAACTGGAGATTTTAGAATTACCCAAATTACAGAACTTCTCTTACTTAACACCTAAATGTTAAAGGAAATGGGAATGATTCATGCAGCTGGTTCTTCATAGGTAAAACAAGGTCATTGACTAAAAAGCTGCAGAAACAAAACTTGTGATTATAGCAAGTGTCCTAATTCAGTGTGCAACACAGCCACAGAAGACAGTTTTGTTTCTATAAAGTACAGGCTGAACATCTTTCAGTGCATGGGATATTACAGAGAAGGTCCAAGCACCAAATATTTTTCCTTGTCTAGACAGTTCACTCAAAGGACTCTTTTACAGCCGGAAAGGACATTTGTTTCTTTAATCACCCCATAAAGAGTGATGCTTGTAATCAGCAGTTCTCTTGCTACATGGAAACAAAGTCGGGGGAAAAACTAAATATGAAACTAATATATCCTATGTCTATAGAGTGATTGAAGCAGTTCTCTGTAATCCAACCTGTTTTAGGATCCATGAGTCAGTGCTGCCTGCTTTAATTAAAAGGCAAAACATGTACACTCACACACACTCCACAGTGCAGTTCAACACTGTGTTCCTGTTTTCTGACAACCTGAACAAGATGAAGGCAACCTCAACCTCAAGCATGATACTTAAATCTCACTGAAATCTACTTACAAGGCAAAATGTCTGGACTGGTTCCTAAAGTCTATAAAGTGATCAGGGAAGCAGAGCTCTGATTCTGAAACTTTCAGGGCTACCTATAACATGTATACATAAAAAGGAAGAAGCAGAGGTTGGAGAGCTCTGGTGGGATGTGTAAGTTTTTTGGGACTGCCTGTTGCAGCAGAGAAGCCAGTGAGAGACATATGGGATGGGACATGGAGACAGAAGAGGTGTTTGAGGCAGGGTATTGACTTACGCATCAGAGAACTTGAGGTTTTACCAATATAGTTGACCAGGAGCCAGCTGGGTAAAACACCATCTTTACATGAACCCCAGAAAGCACAACAGGGAACTAAGGAGCACTCTGAGAGCCTCCCGTTCAGAGAGCCCAGCGCAGTAAAATTGCTGAGCCTGGGGCCAGGATGCAGTGGAATGTCACTGCTGCAACAAGAGTTTGTCTACACCTTGGAAGAAGACACAGTCTCCACAGCTGTTCAGTTTACTTTGGCTGATGGCCACAAAATCTCCATACCAGAACTGAACCACATGAGGTTCTTAAATGTTTTATGCTGTTGTTGTTTCAAACTCTAAAAAAAAAACAATCAAACTGATACAAAATATCTGGAGATGCAGAAAATCTGCACCCCAGGTACAGAGAGGTGTGTGAATCCAGGAAAATTTTCTCAGGTTCTTCCTCTGATGGTATAAACAGTTATTCTCACTCACTTAACTAGAAGTAAATTCACAGAGGCACTTAGTGTAAAGAACAGTAGCTCCTGCAGTTGGAAGCCACATCCTTTCTCAGTACCTGGAATGTCACGCATTCCTTTTGTTTTATCTTGTCTTTTAGCATGAAGCTAACACCACTACAAATATTAACGCTGATGCCATCAGTGCTCCCTTAAAATTAGTTTTTTCAAAACTCTGAAGTTGTTTTTATTAAAATGACAGAATGGAGAAACTAATTGTGGTGGAAAAGGAGTGCTGCTGCTCCAGAGACTAGAAGTACCCTTGCTTCGCCAAGTCATTAAAATACTTTTCCAAGTGCTGAATATAAAGTCTGATCTGTATTCCATACACAACACCAATTACTTGTGAAGCATGCTCCACTGGTTTTGTACTTGTTTTAGTCTTCATTAAAAAGTTCCAAAACTAGTCACAATCCTGGAAATAAGATCTTGTGACTTCACCTTTTTTTATTTAGTAAGTTTGGCTTTTTTGTTCTAATGGAGATTAAATTTGTATTACTCCATCATATATGATAGCAACCTTTCCCTGGAAATTCTGCTACTTTATTAACTGTCAGAGATGCAGAGGAGCTCATTGGTTCTGGTACATCTTGTAACATTAGATGCCAATGATTTTGGAAATTTTTTTTTTGTGGTTGTGTTCCTTTTTGGTTCAGCTTTTTTTAATTTCTGGGAGTTTGACCTCACAAGGTTGATAAGTGTTCTTCTAGCTTTGATTTGAAATAAAGTATTTGGTTTCTACAAAGAGAAGGCTGCATTCTTCTCTGGCCACATTTTTTGTTTTTTTTTAAAGCTGGCTCAACAGTGAGGCAAAACACCTGCTATTACTTTTCTTGCAGAGAAATTGAAGATATGTGGCCATATCCTTCCTGAACATTGGATGAAATGTATACATGGTGAGGAAAGAGTCCATGAACATGCTTAGGAATTATCCCCATTACTTCAAATCATAAAATACTGCCTCCTCCATCAATCATGGAGTTACTCAGATTTGCTCTCTCTAGCCTACTTGACCAGGCTTTTGTCTTGGCAGTAAGAGAATGTGCCTTTCAGCTTACGCCATGATTACAAATAAAGTAAGTGTTTAGAGAGAAAAAAAGGCTAAAAAAACACTCCAGAATTTTTTATCGTTATCAATGATAATTAAAACACAAATGGTGTGCTTGTTGTCATGCTATATCTAAATATACAGCACTTATTCCCCTACATCAGCATAACAGTGTTCCTGACAGCAATGCATTTCTCATGAGAGATCACATTACTAAATATATGGCAGGTTATATGCTAGCTTGAGTAATAAAGCTGTAATGCTGGTTTTTTTTCTGGTATAAGCAGGGAGAGTAAATGCAACAGTGAGAGACAAGTTTCAATGTACCTCATCCACCAAAGGACAAATGTTTTCACTATCCTAAGTGAACTATGAGAAGAGTTGGCCTGCGAAAATCAATCACATATGGATTTACTGGCCTCTAATTTGGGAGAGAGAACAGTTGCTTACTTCTTGGATGCTTGAGATCCACTGACCATAGGTTCAAACACTGAGCTATCATCTGCTCAGTGCTTCTCCTTGGCATGCACCCAGCTGAAATACTACCATTTAATTTTTCCCCTTCTGAACTTTTCCCACAAGACTTCTTGTCTTGAACACTCCTCTTAACCATAAGAACAGCCATTCTTAATCCAGTTAGGGCACAGTTTATTTTCTATCAGCATCACTGACTACACAAAGCCACATATCTTCTTCGTGTCATTGAGCTCAAGTGTCCTGTTTTAAATTCAGTGCAGGAGAGCAGCACCACTAGCAAATGTGTGTACACCATTAGCAACAGGATATACTCTCAGGATATAGTAGCATAAATAACCTAGTTATCCTAAATTCCAAGCTCCTGGTTGATGTTTTTATAAAGATCTAATTACTGCTATTTACTCTATTTCTGCCATTTCAAAATGCCTGAAGTTCTATAACAGAACTACTGCATTTCACTACAACTTTTCACTGGAATTACCATTCTATTGTTTAATCTGTAGATTTTTTCAAAAAAGTTCGGACAAGCAGGGCTCTGTTGTCTTCCACACAGCAATGAGAACATTCAGGCAGCCCAGGCTTGCTGATAATGCACATAAGCTTCAAATTCTAAATACTTGTGTGTACCTTACCCACAGAAACTTACCAGAAGCCTGAGTTCCAAACACACTTTGGATATCATCTATTTATGAGAAAAAGAACAGTGGGCCCTTAAGTAGCAGATTTTAGAGTTAGTAGTGACTGACTGACTACTTTTCTCACCCTAATAGCAGCAAATCAATGGGAACCAATTCTTAGAACTTGTCTCACCTTCGCATGTTCGGCCATCTGCAGACACAGAAAAGCCCCGGTCACATATGCACTGGTAGGAACCATCTGTGTTTAGACACTCTCCATGTGGTGAACAGAGGTCAGATCTCTCACATTCATTGATATCTGAAAGCACAGGCACATTAAGAGCTTTGCAAATCATCACAGCCTTAATATTAAAGCCTTAGTTCAATTAATCTTAAAAGCAGCTTTTATTTCCGCTGACTATGTAAAGAGCTGTGTGAATGAGCTCATCTTCCAGAGTCACCAAATCTCCTGGGATCATTCTTAAACTCTGTATAGATGTCATTATGTTCTGCTGCATCATACTCTTGCTACATCACTCTGTGATGAGAATGAGTAGAGAGTGATTTGTGGGATATCAGCATAAGTGTCATCCTAGCCAACATTTCTTCTGTATTAGAGGAATTCTCACACAGCTCCATCTCACTGCTTTTTGATTGCTGCACACTGGTAAACTTGGGCATCTGACTCCACATGGTACTAGAAGGTTCAGAGCTGTGTCTTTCCCAGAAGGCTGATTTTATATAGTTTAAAGCCAAATGCTCTTCTTTTGCTGATGGGGAGGGGGAATGATCCCGTAAGGTTGCTATGTCATCACTGCCTGTTTTGTTTGGTTCTATTTTAAACTTAGAAAGCATTTTTCAAACTTGTGAATTTGAAAAACAAGTATCCTTTTGACTGATGTCTCAGGTTAGCAAGCAAATCTGTCCTCAGAACTTAAGGACTGCATTCTTTCATTAAGGTACTAATGGTACTAAAAAGGTTGTAATTGCACTTTTGTATTTTGCTTTACAAAAACCTATTAAGAAGCATTCAGTACCATGCTCAGATCAAACACAAATTTACAAACAAAACTTACTCCTGAGGCTTATTCATCCATTAACCCAACACCAGAATTTCTCATTTTTAACTGTACCTTTTGTTGCTTATAGCCATCCAGAATGTATCAAAGTAGACAGCAATTTTGATATACTAGAGAAATTATGATTTCAATATCATCATTTTAAGACTATGACATGCATTACAGAATTTTCTTTAGATAAAAACCGATTCTAGCCTGTGTGTAAACCTTCCAACCAGTGTCCTGAAATCATGGCCATAGGAGGAAAGAAAAGAGCCAAGGCAGCTCAGGGACTTTGTATCTGCATGAGGTGGCTAAGGAAAAGTCAGCGCACTGTGCTTAACACAACACCTACATGTATAAGGCTTTCTCTGAATTCATAGCAAATGGACACCATCAACTACTTCCTGAAGCCCTCTGAAAGCTGGGAATGGTGGAAGATCAGGAATGACAAGGATAGTATTGTACATTCTCATACTGTACTCAAGAATTAGCAGCCTTAAAACTGCAAAAAAAATACTGGAAACTGAACTAGCTGATTACACAAGGTAGAATGATGTACTAAAAGACAAGAAAACAAAATTACCAGTGTTAGGGAAATAGAGTATAATACATCTGAAAGAGAAAACTGCATTTTCTCATATTTTGGACTCTTTTCAATGTTCTCCTTACCAAAACGCCTATCCCTAACTTCTAGTTTAATCCAGATTCAACTTGCAGACACTGCACTCTGTGATAAATTTGCCAGTTTAATTCAATAGCTTTCTGTCTGTACTGTCTGTCGTTTAGTTGGCTCATAAGTGCTTTCAGTTTTGTTATGTTCATCCATTTAAAATATGAGGCATATATCTACTACTTTAGATGGCAAAGTGAAGAGAATAGCAGAGTATCAAAGCTGGCATTGATTTTAGCTCTTTTATCTGCTAAATCAAGGTCTAATACAGCACTTCTGTATGCTGAATGCAACATTTTTTGAATTAGAAAGCAGTCACTTAGAATACTCAGAACTTTTACAGGGAATTTACTGTTGCAAAAGATCTTCAATGTGGATCAGCTGGAATACAGTTTCTCAGCTCAAATCTAAACTGTGCACAAGAAAGTAGCCAAAGCAAAGCCCAGTGTTCTGGTCCTTCAGCCATTTAGAACATGAATATGCTATTGCTTTCCAGCTCTAATACCATGGTTTCTGTCTCATAAAAATGGAGAGCAAAAGGGAGTGATGAGGCATGCCTGGGTGTTGTGCCAACATCAAGATGGGATCATTGAGAACTAAAACCTGGGAGATGTTTTTCTGGGTTTGGCAATGCTGACTCAGTCTCAGATAACACATTCTCTTCCTCCCCACCCATCCTCCACAAAGCACTACAAGCGTTTTAGGGGCAGTATCTAATGTGACTTGATGCTAACAATGCTGCTCTTGTTATATCTTTGATCCACAACACATAGAATGTTCTGACAAAATAAATGTTTCCAGGATTTGGGAAAAAAGCAGTGCTGCATCCCTGCTAGTTCTAACACAGATTCTCTTTCAAGTTATGAAGGCTGAGACTTGAGCCTCTTGGAATAATTTCTCAGCAGGTATTTACAGAGTGAACAAAATGAATGAGAATAGAAAATGAGAAGAGTAAAAAAGTACTACAAATGATAAACAAGTTCCTCTTCCTTAGCATGATCTGTCACTATCAAAAGTTACACCTTATAAACTTGCACACTTATAATAATGATCCAGGTATTTTTTACACCTATTTCATACCTTGACATCCCCTATTCGCTATCTGCTGGAAACCATCCGGACAAGTGCATTTGTAAGACCCTTCAGTATTTATGCAGCTTCCTCTTAGGCAAATATTGCTGTCTTGAAGGCATTCATCAACATCTGAAATAAAAAGGCAACTTAATCATTAGATTATGTCAAAACAGATGAAACTTTTAATAGGGATACTTTAATACTAACATAACTTGAAGCAACTGTGTGCATGCATGGAAATCAGGTCTACTACGCCTTAGGATTCTTTGTTATTTTCCTTTCATCGTGTCATCAAACTTCTCATATTTCTTGAGGGCTTTGAAATTTGAGTTTGCATGTGATTTATTCCTAGGAAAGATGACTCATGTGCCATCTGCATCTCTTGCAAAAGCACGTCCTAACAGTAATGCAGTTAAAAAGAAATCCAAGCAGCTGTACATTTAGAAGACAGACACAAAAAATACCTACTAATGCAAATCTAAAATAATCATCTTTGGACATGTTTAAACCACCACACAGAGATCCCTGAGCTGTAAGTGACCTGACTCAGACGTCCCCTGAGTGCGGGCGAGCCCGAGCACAGCTGGTGTGTCACACCAGTCAGGATGTGCTGTGGAGACTGCTCACACATCAGCCATGTGGGCAGGAGGCTCGTAGTGCAGGGACCACACTGTGTGCACTGCTGTGCCAATGGGTGGCTTTTCATGCAGTTCTTGAGATGCAATACAGCCATTTCAGAGGCTTATTTAGCACCCAGGTCATGAAACTTAATGGCTGCTTTTGCAGAATGCTGCAACCAAGCCAAAAATCCACCTCCAGACTCCAGGTACACAGGATCTTGTTTCCCAGGTGCCTATACACCATGTTCAGCATCAAGCCTCAGGCCTGTACACTCTGCCCTAGTGTCTTGATATCCATGGGATAAATGGCTGACAAATAACAGGGAAAGTTTCAGGATACAAACTAGACACGAGGTAATAAAATATTTCAAGAACAGGACACTGGCATTGTCTCCATCTAAAGTCTTTTCTTCCCATTGTCTTTCAAAGGGCTGAAAGCCCAATGGAGGAAATAGAGTACAGCTACTATGGGTACAGGACTAAGCCAGCAAGTGCTGACATTCCAGTGATATTATACAGTTTTGGTTTCATTACAGCTAAAGATCACAAGGTATTTGGTGACTGTACATCTAAGTTTTAAAAGCAAACAGAAAGTAAGAGAGTCAAATAAAAAAACTGTTCCCTCTGCCTCCACAAAGCCCTACCTAATAATCTACCAAGTCTGTTGCTTTGATAATGTAGTTAGTTTCCTTTGAAAAACAGTAATCAAAGACTTTTCCCAGTACCTTTGATTATTCTGATTTCTTAAGTATGGATTTTAGCTGATTAGAATTCTAACTTTTTCCTGTGCTTCAGGAATGAATAACAATTGTAATTAAAAAGTGGATATGACCTCATTTCTACATTTATCTTTGGAAAGCCCACACTATATCACTCTCATTGGGATTTAATCTATTTAATAAAAGTAAGAAATAGGGATAGCTTTCTTACATAAATGAATGTTATTGAAGATAAAATTGCACTTAATGTTGACAAAGTTACGACCTTTAGATAACCACATGTTTTATAACCATTTTCAACTGCAAAATAAATTGTGGCTTATTTAAAAAGCAATTAATTTTGACTAGGAGCATGAGAAAAATTAATGACTCTCTTGTGCTAAGTTAATGCCAAGTCTCACAACAAGAAGGTGTCTTCTGCCAAATCCAGTCAAAATGCATTATTTTCCATATAGGATGCAAACCTCCCTTTCTCTGATGCAACTCTTCATAGACCCTGTGAGTGCTGCATGAGAATCCCCAGAAAAATCAGAGGCAGTAAATCATGCTTGAGGCATTCAGTGCTTTTTACCACCCTTTACACATGCACATCTTAAATATTTTGGCTAGCAAAATCTCTGAAAGCTCTGAGAGAACACTGGAGACTCTTATACTCCGGACCTTCTTCCAGTAACCCAGGTTCCTTGAGATGTCTGCATGCAAGTCCTGCTGGCACATATTCCCACTCCCTGTTGGTTAAGACAAGGCCTCACAGGTGCCCTCACACTTTGAGTTCCCTCTTACTCAGGACAACAATGAGCAGAAAGTCTCAATGTCACTTCATCTCGAGAGCAAGATGCTGAATGAGAGACTAAGGCAGAAGATAAACATGCATGTGGGTGTCTTCTTTATCTTGAAGATATACTGCATGTATACTTGCAAATAACTTTTATTCCTAAACAAGTAAACACTGCACAAAGGCTTCCAGACAAAAACTTCAGCCAGAGAGTTGCAAAAAGCACAGCTGCAAATGAGACAGCATAATTCTGCCAGATTCTGCAATACCCCTAAAAGTTTGCACAAGTTATAATGATCAAACCAGCAAACTGCTTCTTGCATGCAGTATCTTTAAGAAAACTTCTGAACCAGAAGAAATCCTAATTAAACAAACACATTTCTTCCAAGTGGTTTGCTAATCACATCGGTTTTACAGCATCATACATTTTTTGGGTATCCTCTAATGTGACAAATGTGACCTGGCTCTTCGAGAAACTGGACAAACTTGTACTACTTTGTTCTTTCCAGACAACTGTGCTGTGCTATACCCACAGTTTTTGTCGTATCTTTCCTGCTTTCTCTGTGAAGTGTTAGTAAACACTCAGGTAAATAGGCTAATCCAAAAATCAGAGGCCATTATGTGGAGAAAAACTGGATGTCTTCTTAAGGTGATATACTCTTAAGTTTCCAAAGTGCAAAAAGCAGTCTGTAATATCCTGTACTTCAAAAAATTTTGAAAGGATATAATGAAAGCAGAGAAGAACTACTTCCATTTCAAGAGATGAATTATTTTGTGCAATGTTTACAGAAGACTTCAGTGAACAAACCGTGTCTACAGAAATTAACCACTCTGTCACTGGGTGGAGAAGCTGTAAATTTGGTTGCAGACTTTTAAATCAGACAAAGATCGTGGGGTAAAGGAGTGGTTTTACCCTTTTTCCTTGTTTGATTCAATCTCTCTTTTTTTGCCTTGAAAGTGTCTGAAAGTATTTTGTCTTGAAAACTGCCTTTGAGAAGGATCAAGAAAGAGTTGAAGATAAAGCATGGACCTATCCTGACAGGCCAGGTGATGGAGATTTTCAACAGCTACCATGACTTCTTGGGATGTATGAAATGCACCAAAGCAACTTCTGAAGAGAAGTTTGAAATCTCATCTGAAGCCTACTCAAGGCAAGTTAGATGAGTAGTTGTCAGGAATGATACCATATTGTCTGTTCTGCCTATGGGAGGCAAGAAGGACCTGTGATGCCTTACACTACATTTTTCTTTGATTCTTGACAAAGTATCTCTGCAACTGCTGCAACTCATGAAGATCTTGAAGCCAGATGAGAGTAAAACTCTTTGACTCAAATTCCTAGTGCATTGCATCGTCAGCCCACATTTTGTGAAGCTGATTCAAGTGATGCTGGTACTCAGCACAAACTATGAGATAAGTTCTTCCATGAACATATTCTCCAAATAGCTCAGGACCAAAGAGTATCAGTGTGCTGAGGAGGTTTTGTAAAATATCCTTATTCTTGTTGGTGAGAGCTGCAAGAGATGCTGTCACTCATTGAATGTGGACAATCCAGTATAATCAGTGATGACAAAGTCTGTTACAGTTTTGTCTTTAGAAAACAGCATTTGGTTGGCCCAGGGGGAACTGCTCTGCTTCCGGGATCACTTGAAGAGGAGGATTCCTGACCTATTGCTGTGAGGGAGGAGGTGAGGACTGTGAGGAGGATACCCTAGCAGCAGAACACTATTTGGTAGAACAGCAGTAAGAAGCTGCATCTTGCATGGTATCAGCAGTTACAGAAAGCACATCAGAGACTGAAAAGCTTTTGTGAGCTAATGCCACCTGTACAGTGAGATCTGAACTGAGACCTACTTCTCCCTGCTAGTGTGAGAAAAAAAAGCAATCGAGCTCTTTCCTGGAGCTCACTAATAAGTAATCTTACATTCTCAAGGTGACCATGAGCAGCATGTACCATATCAGATGGTACAGCCAACAACAGAGGAGAGGGAGTAGCTTTGAAATGCTTCATTAGAAAAAAATCAGTTTGCCAATTACTGGACAATTAAACTGTTCTACATGAGAGATAAGAAGAGATTTTTTTCTCTAATACAGCATTTCTTGCTACGTTTAGTGTATATCTTTCACTTCTTACTTTTGTTTTTACAAGCTCAGTACCTAGACTGCCTTTTGAGAGAGTGCAAGCTGTGAGCTCTAGCAGATCCCCCTGGAACTTGTTGTCTACTAAATACTTTCTCTTGCCAGTGCACATGTGTGATTGGGGTGGCTAGCTGCAGGTTCCCAGACCAGCTGGAGAAGAAGTTTTAACTAGCAGGTCCCCATGAGAATAGTATATGCTGGCAGAAGCTTTTGTAATACAGAGCCTCTGTGTCAGAAATTAAACAACATGGTTTGGAAAGGCTGACTTGTTTTTGGTAATAATGTCAACTGGTCTTCCAATCTTACTGTTGGAAACACATGCCCTGATTTTTTGTATGTGGAAAGATGATACGGACTATTTCTAAGAATCCATTAAATATGTGGCTGTGTTGGTGGGAATGAATGGTTGGCAGTGTCGAGAAAAAGAGAGGCAACATATATTTCTGCTCCATTTTTAAAAGATTTCATGCCTGTAGCTGAAATACTCAAGACCTTATTGAAAAAAAAATTAATCAGTAGCTAAGTCCCTAAGCTTACCTTCACACTTATCTCCAGTAGATGATAATGAGTAGCCTTGGCTACAGATGCATCTGAAAGATCCTTCTGTGTTCCTGCAGTGTCCATTTGTACAGACTGATCGCTGATGGCATTCATTAATATCTGCAGCAGCAGAGGAAGGAAATTTGTTACACATCTGAAAATACCAATTACTCATCAAATGGTGCAAAGACCAAGTCTGAACAAAACAGCAAAGCACAGTGTCAATATACAATATTTTTTGTATTTATTAAATACAGACAGTCAATATAATGCATAAAATGATATGAAACTGCAGACTGTGTGTTTTCCTTGAGACGACTGTGTTCAACATTCCCTCTTGTAACGTCAATTTATCCCTCAGTGCACAACTGGGTACACACAGACTCACAAATACACACACATGCTGCCTGAGAGCTGCTTTTATTTCTTTAATATCTGGCAGAGGTAACAAGTCAGCCGCTCCAGTGAGTCAGCAAAACCCACAAAATACTTTCCAGCAGGATCACCACCTTTTAACAGGGTGTGGTTTTCAGATGCACACTGTCAGGCTGTTCCCCTATTAAGCTGTACATTAAGGCTCTTTAAAATTCTTGCCTTGTAACAGTATTAATCATCTAACTGTGGGGAAAAGTCTCTTTGCTTCCACAACACCACTAATCCCTCTGTGCTTCAGTTCTCATAAACTGGGGTCAGCCTGAGCTAGCAGATGGATTTGAACATCGAACTTAAATTTTCCTATGGAAAACTCAAAGTATTGGAGGGGAGTGGCACTTTGAATTCAGAACATAGCACATGCCTTGTTTGAGCTAGGAAGCCTACTTTCCCTCCGTTATTTATAAAGTATTCATTAAGAAGCAATATTTAAATTGACATGGTGAGTTCTTGGTCACTTTTAGCATTTTGGCACAGGTGAATGTCTTTCTGGAAATACACTTCAATTCAAACAGGAGAATGTTACTCAATGAGGTTTTTCAGGTCTGTGTTATGGCTGTACAGTCTGACCTCTTAAGTAACGGCTCCTTGCAACCACAGAAGTTTAGAATTTAAGGATCACTGAAATCTGTGGGGCTGCATGAAGCAGCTGGGCATGTGTACAGGTCCTTACTTTAGAAGGGTGCACTTTAAGAAGAACAGTGCACATGCCAGCTAGGCTTGGCAAGGGCTCTTTTCCATGAAAGGCTCAGAGGAAGCAGTCAAATTTTGTCTACATATTTTCCCCAAGATCAGTCTGCTGTGTCTCCTGAACAGCACATTTAACTCACTCAAGATACTTAACTTACACTGATGTTTTGTTTCAAACTTCCTGACAAATTTACATGAACGATCATTTAGTTTTACTGTAGTATTTTTAGCACTCAGAAGTCTGAAAGTGTTTGGTGCTGTATAGAGACACTTAGGGAAGGCTGAGGGAAAGGAAAAAGAAGGAAACCCAGCATCTGACAAGAAACATGTAGGTTTCTGTGTGCTTCCTGGACACACTGCCCCAGATTTTCACCATTAGGGAGAAGTTTCAAGTGCCTTTTAGTTAAGGAGAGGAATATTCATACCTCCTGTACATGCTCTAGGTTCTTCCTCAGATTACTTCACTCTAACTTCAGACCTAATTTTGTTCCACTGGAGCAGTCCTGATAGGAATTTTAGATGTGGAAGAAATGTGGAAACTGACACTTTGGAGGTACAGGTACTCTTCCTAGAAATACAACACCAAGCTCTCTCTCTCTCTCAAAGTGCTGCTGGAAATACAGTGACACCAGTGCAGGCAGTATTAACTGACACTGCTGGGTTCTAAAGGGGCACAGCACAGGTTTTTTGAGTCCACTCACTCACATGGTAGAAAAAAAAAAGATAGGAGGAAAAGCCAAAGCCACCGTCCCCCAACCTCCAAAATGCCAGATACACCAAGGATTTTGCAAAAAGTCCAGTTTAGCAATATAAATATTACTACATGTTCTTGATTGGCTTTATAACACATGTCAAAATCTACAATGTGATCACAGAAGCCATAAAATGGAAATTCATATTCTGACATTTCTGGATTTTTAGCATCAGTGTTGTATATTTGTTGTTTCTCTATTAATAGCTAAATGCAAAAAAACCCAAGAAGATGGAAAGTATTACCTAAAAGGTAAGTGCAACCTGATGAATTTAAATCATATTCTTTCTTACCTTCACACTGATCCTTTGATGCAGAGAGTTTGAAACCCTGGGCACAAATACACCTGAAGGATCCCTCTGTATTTTCACAATGTCCATTTGCACAGAGACTGCCATACTGACATTCATTTATATCTGTGAACAGAAAGAAAGTGCAAGAACTTAACTGGGGTACAGCCACCTTTCAGTTGAGCTTGGAAATATATTCAAATTACATCATAAGCAAGGAATTTCAATGGGATTTCAGCACTTCATGCAGGTCCCTTTGTAAGGCTACTCTACATACTCAACAAGGAACTCCACTGGATTACGCAAAATCTCTCTCCCTAGTCACAAACCATCCTTTCTTTAGAAGGATGTGAAAGCAGCTTTTTTTTTCTATAAGCTATCCCACAGACATCTACTTTCATCCTTCTCTGAAAAAAGGTATTAATGAGATGGGCCAATTTCTTTAGCCAACATGAAAATTGCTGT
This sequence comes from Vireo altiloquus, assembly GCA_013396875.1. NCBI lineage: Eukaryota > Metazoa > Chordata > Aves > Passeriformes > Vireonidae > Vireo > Vireo altiloquus. The sequence goes on from VZRF01006295.1 coordinate 860,479, forward strand.
GTTGCTACTTAACACTAGTTCTCAAGAATTCCTTCTGAATGCAATCTGTAGAAATCAACAAAGCAAAAAGCAAACATAAAAATAACATATTTTGCTATAAATCCAGAGAGAATCAATTCTGTATTCTAAAAGAACAATTACTGTTTTTCTTCTAGCAATGGTTTTCACTTTAGAAAAAAAAAAATTAATTTTCAAATTTTATTCCTTTATTTTGGGGTTTTAGTAGTCAGCACATGTCCCTCATGTTATGGAAAATGCAGTACTTTTTTAGCTTTACTGACGCAGGAAAATAACTATTCTTTCTTTGTTTTTATGTGCCAGAAATCACATTACTCCCAATTATCCTGTCTTTCGTCACCACAAAGCACACAAAACCCATCAACATAAAGAAGTGCTAATTATTTGAGGTACTTGAGCTATTTAGGCAGCTGTAGCACAGGGAGAGCTGGAAGATTATACATCCTTACATTATCATCATAACCGTTATTAGCTATGTGAATATCTGCAGTAACTATTTTCCTCACCGCATGGCTCTTTGCAAGCTCCTGTACCACATGCATTTGACAAAGCACATCTTTCCCCAGACACAAACTAAATCACCATTATCGCCCATATTCCAAATGGCCTACAGCTCTTGGTTCCTCATTTGAGCCTCTAGTTCCGTAAATAAGAACTCCTGCTGCAGCCTGGCCAAGCAGACAAAGAGACATCCTCCCAGAGATGACAGCACAGATCCACAGGTGCTGTGCTTTGGCATTCAGAAGGTGTTATTACTTATTCTTTTCTCCAAGGCTTATTTCCCAGCTCACTACTGTTGCAAAATGTGCTTGCTCTACAAAACACAATCTTTGCTCTCAGTGTACACATGGTCAATGCTCTAATTGAAGAAAGAATCTGTTCAAACACAGAGAACCCAATTCAGGCATACAAATTTCCAAATGAACAACAAAATTGCTTCTTACAGATTCATTGTCATTTCCAAGCTTCTTGACAAAGAAACCTGGAATACTATTTCTGATTTTTGTATGGGACCTGAAGATCAAGAGTCTTCCCCATAAAGCCAGCAGAAAAATCAGGAACAGAACTTAAATCTTCTGAGATGAAATTCAGAGCTGTAACTGATTCTATTCGTGCTACCTACAGCAGGGCTAAAGGTATTGGGATTAGCTCTCCTGACTTCTGTATTAATTTTAATATCTTTAACAGGATCCTTAAAACTGTACAAGCTGAATATTGATAGTTAACCAATGGAGCTTCAAAATCCACCACAGTGATAATCACGAGGATGAAGTGGTTAGGATCTACAAAGTTTTGTCAACCTATTTTTTAAAATTTGTTTATCAACACACAGAAGTGTGCTCTAGATACAGCACGATTTATGACTTTATTTGAATGTGCAAATGTGCAGAGAGAAAAATTGAATAAAAATAAATCAGTGATTGAAAGTAAACTTAAAAAAGAATGAATTATTTCAAATATTTTGTTCCTGTACAACACAAAGGCAGTGAATGACCTGGGACAGTGGCAATTTCAAGACAATGAGGAGGCAGGCTGTGCAGGTGTCCTTTTCCATTTCTTCCAATATGCACTGAACATTTCCACCTTAACTCCAGTTAAATGTATTCTACCCAAGTTTGAAGTGAACTGATTGACTTGCCTTAATGAAACAGAAGTGGTCATGTTCCTGGCTTTAAATCCTGGAAGATTACAATATAAATGGCATCAAAGATCTATCTGTGGGATTGTTACACTAGATTTCTATGGCATAAAGTGCAGGCAGAGGAATGAAGTGAGGTTAAAAAATACTGAGGACTGCACTGTGGAAAGGCAGAAGAGCCACAACTGACCTAAACTAACGAGAGAAACAAATGAATTTATGGAACAATGGATTTAAATACCCTTCACAGATAATGGGAAATACCTTCCTTTTTGGTGTATTTAAACTGTGCCATATTGCAGAACTACAGATTTAAGACAAATTGTCTGCATTACATTTTCTAAAATGTGTATGGCTCATTTCCAACATGATGTAAGCCTAGGATAAACAAAAAATGGACTGATCAAATCACTAATGAAGTGAGTAAGAATGTCTAGGCTTAGAACATTTCATAAAAAAAAGGAAAAAAGGGAAACTACATGCAGTAATACAAGTAAAAAATTATCACTTGAAACCAAGACATATTCTTTACATAACTTAGTTCTGAGGAAATCACTTCTCTCATTTCCCTCCTACTAACCTGGTTAGCAAGAATGAAACAACTGAAAGTTATGCCAGGGAATTTTCAACCAGGCTATTTTCATTAATAGGTACAGAAATAAAGGCTAATATTGGGTAAGAAGGCAAAATTAAGCCAACATTTTGCAAAAAAAAAAGGAGTTAAGTAAGAGAGTTCCAACAGAGTATGTATGCCACATTCTTTGCAAGGGCACCAGGAATCCAGGCAGGTGGGAAGGAACAAAACAAGGATGAACGTAGAGTAACTTGGGCAAAGTGAAACCCATTAATTTGCTGGAAACATTTCACAGCTTGCTACAACTCCCTTAAAATCCACAAAATACATTCCTCCACAGTAAGTCAAATGACAAGACCAAATATGCAGCTATGATACAGCAGATCTGTTCAGACAGTTTGACTTCTTCAGAAAATAGGGTAGTTGAAAACTGTGTAATATGCACGGCAAAACTGATGGTGAGGTTCTGACAGCTACACCATTGCTTCACTACAACTTGGCTCTAATCTCGATCCATAGATCAGCAGCACATTTGCAGCTGGAGCACAGCAGATTCCAGTGTCCAGAGCTGTTTCCATCAAATGCTGCTCTTAGACTGCTCTGTGAACTGAACCAATCACAGAACAGGGAGCCATTACAAAATAAGCTATGGAAGCACACTGATATTCTGCACTACAACAGTAATGCAAACATCCTCTCTATGTAGATTATGGTACACCTGTTTAGGTAACACAGTTATTCCAACAATCACAAATTATAGGGCATGTGTTACATGGCGTGGGAAGGAATATTCGCAACAGACAGCAGACCCTTCACAACTGGTGTCAAGTTTCTGGTAGTGTCCCAAAAAGAGGCACTCAAAACTGCAAAAGGTTATTTCTTTTTGCACAATGGATTAATTTGCTCTTTCTTACCTATATCTCAAATAGCCAAAACTGATTTTGAAAAAAAAAAAGAAATTAATCTAACATTTAAAAACAAATCAACAAAAATAAAATGTGAGAAATCTGTCCTAAAACCCTAACCTAAAGTGAGACAAGAGACTTTAAGATATGCTAATGTTTATCTAGAAGTACAGATAACTAAGGAGTTTTATTAATATGCTCTGTGAGCAAAATCCCATATCCTGCTGAAAAACCTGCAAGTCACACTGATGTGTTAGCACTCACTTGTCTTTCCATTTCCAAACAACAGCCTACTAGTATTTCACTGACAATACATGTGCCCCTTTCTGTTCCATATTTTCTATTTCAAGAACTTTGTTTCATAGTTTATAATTATATTGTTTGTAGTCTAGATTTATCTACGTAAAACAAGATTTCTTCATACATACTGTGCCTGAGAACATAAAGTAATTTCAAAAATCTCAAATTTTCAGTTATTCTTGAATGAAATGGAGACCCACGGCATAGAGCTGTCATCAGGTTGTAACACTGATTGAATATGAAGTACAGCACCTCAGAAGAAGAGCTATAACCAGAGAGACAAAGAATACTAAACATACCATGGCACTGTCCATTCCAGCCTCTGAACCCCACTCTGCAAGGGATGCACTGGTAAGAGCCAGGAGCATTAACGCACTGTGCATCTGGACAGGTAGTTGGAGTCAGGCATTCATCGATGTCTTCAAAAGAGAAAATAAAAGGAAATACTGGTCAAAGCCATAATAGAACATCGAACCATAATCTGGTTACTCTGACTCTCCTCCTGTCATACTAAAGCATTTAAAGAGTTGCATACTTTATCTGTTAGAGACACAGGAAAGAACAAATTCACACAGATTTGTACCAGCAAAGGGGCATCTCTGAGAAATACAGTAGCTCATAATACATGCAACTGAATCTGAATTCTCTGTTATACTACAAATCTTTGGTAGGTCTTCCAGAACACACACCGTATCAGATTTCTGGCTATCATAAGTAAGAATAACATTCCTTATGTTACTCCTTTACCATATTGAAGTGCTTGAGAGTCTTCCTATAGTCAGACTTTGGAAGATCATTGCAACAACAGTAAAATTGTAACTCTGGCTTCCAAAAGCAAAGCGTAATTTGATATTCTCCAATGTTGCAGAGTTATGTAAGTGCTATGGGGACTAAAAATGCAATTGTGCGAATTAGAATCAAATAACCTTACATGGAGTAAAAAGTTAATTTTGTCTGAAAGAAGGCACAAGCCACATCACTGAGGTTGGCAGTGCTTAGGGTGACAGAGGGACTTTGTGCATCAGGCAGGGTCTTAGTTCACCCATGACAAGAAGAGATAGGTCCTGAAAAAGTCATGGAACTCATGATCAGGCTCTGAGCAAGAACAATTTCTTCCTGCACCAAGGAAATCCATAATACATGCAACATATGCAATCTAGAGGAGACTGTACACAAAAAACAACATTCAAAGGCAAGTTGCTGTCAAGTGACCAATGACCAGATCAAGATGCTGGAATTAAAACTGTGTAGGCAGCCTCCTTTCAGTGTGCACCCATGTGTGAGATCATTTTATATTATAGTCTTTAATTACACACTAATTCTAATCTTTCCCATTAAATACTTGCTTCATGCAGTGCACAGAACTAATTAAATTGTCAGCCACCTCTAAACTCAGCTTCCTAAGCTCCCATCCTTTTCCTGCCTCAGGCCTAGCAGTTTTGTCTTCTGCAATTAAGGACTGCCTACTTGAGCACAGATCGTTGGGAGGGAATTCACTCCTAGTTTTGAGAACAAGCTCACAGAAGCCAAGTAGCCCCCAACACTTGTAATTTAACTGGACAATGCTACAAATTGAGAGAATTGAACATCCCAGATCCATCCAAATTCAGTGGATGTGGGCAAATAATAATTTTTCATAGAATCATAATTGTCCAGCTTAGAATACTTTCTCATAAAAACAGCAACAAGCTTCTTCAGCTGCTACAATGCAGACCTGCAAAAGTTTCTCATGAAACTGGTGTGAGAGGTTTTTTTTAATTAATTACAAACAAAATCCACTTCTGCTGTAATCTCTTCTCAGACCTGTCTGGATTGTGTCTGCCCTCAAAACATGCAAGATGAATGATGTACTTGGTACAGAAATTTTCGGTCAAAATGAAGTCTAACTGCTGCAAAGCTTAAAAACAAATCACAAGATGATTCTCTAAGAATTCTTCATCCTATGCAATGATGTTCAGCTATGACTATAACACTGTTGTACACAAACAACAGACTCTATAACGGCATAAATGCACTCTTTACATTCCCTTGGTTAGGCCCATGACAGAGCTTGTGTGAGGATAGCCTGAAGGCAGAATGAAGAGAGGTGAGGAAGTGCAAGTGAAGTGTGAGTATTGCGTGCAGCTTGGAGGACTCTTGCCTTTGTTTTTGAACTGTGGTGGAGGTGGAAGAAGTTTATTGTGGAATCAGAAATCTGTCAGTTGACTGATCATACTATGAAAGTGTAATGACATGGTGAAGTGATTCCCTGAATGTGGCATTTCCTTAGTTTGATGGATCTAGTATAGGAGGTTTTTTTTTCCCTTACACAACCTTAAATAACTTTCAACAGAGAATTTGGTTTCAGAAATTACATATTGTTAAGTTAAATTACAGAGGACTACCACCACACTATTTAAAATACAAGTTAATAACACATTTGATGTACTGTAATGGTCTGATTTCTAGCTTAATTGAATCATGGATTCCCTACTCACAGAGCAGACTTGCAAAGACTAGTTGTAAGAGTGGAGTCTGTGAAACATCTAAATAAAAAAAAAAATTGGAAGAGGAATCTTTTAGCATCGCTCAGAGCAGCAAATATATCCATGGCAGCTTTAAGTTGCTTATTTGTTGGGTAACCTAACATGTCAGCAATTTTATTCTGTCCTAACTTAGACTAAAGCATAAACAAAATCATGTTTAAAATTAAATGACTTTTTGTGGTTTTTATTTCACAATTCAAGTTGAAAATGAAAAAAATACCAGGAAAAAAAGGCAAAAATATCACACTAAAAAATAATGTGAAGCTTTGAAGGTCAGATGTCCTAGGATCATCTGCAACATGAAATATCTGCTAGATATAGATATTAAAAAGTCAACCTATCATTTGCTACCTGTTATAATATAGGAAAAATTACAACTTTTTTTTTAACAGAAACATGGTATGCAGGTAAGGACTAACAATGTAGTTAAGTGTTTCCATGGCAAGAGATGATAAAATGGCTGTCCCAAGACGGTTCTGTACACAGTGGGGGAACTCCTTTGAAGCATCTTAAATTTAAATAATAGGAATTGATTTGCAGTTCCAGACACCAAATAACGACAAAGATTGAAGAGTACTCACAAAGGCTTCTTGTTTAAGATTGCACCCTCTGAGATTTGTCCCTTTGCAGCTCAAGTTGTAGTGCTAAGCCTCCCTTGAATAGCAGGGAATGTTAATCATTCCAAAGAGGAGTAGCTTGGCACTGGTTTTGTGCTATCAATAACTGGTAACTTCGCTTCATCATTGCCACTAGTGAAGAGTCCAAACCTACCTCCACATTCCCCTCTCCTGTTCATTTGGTATCCGCTGTCACAATATTCACATCTGTATGAGCCAAGAGTGTTTATACAAAAGCCTTCTCCGCAAGTATGAGGTCTTGAACATTCATCAAAATCTGCAGAAGACAAAGAGAAGTTAAGAGAAGCTGCTTCACCATCGAAGTACTGAATGCTTTCATCTCCTCAAAACTGCTTTAACTAAACACTAATTTTGGATTTTTGAAGCTGTTTGCAAGCCACCTCAGTGCACAGAGAGAATGAGTTTGAGAAACAACCAGGGTTGTTGTTTCTGAGGAAGGCAGCCTGTGAGCAGCCCTATGGCTGCAAACACGTGTGCTGCTGCATGTATGCAGTGCCCAGGCCAGCGCTAACCTAAGGCAGACCCCAGCCCCTTCAGGCTGTTTGTGTTGCTTTGTGAAGCCTGTGGCTGTAGCTATATTTAAAAATATGGCTTGTTCCAGCTTCTACTCATTGAAAGAGTGTTGAATATTTGTATTTTACACAACAAGTGTTTTTGCTAATTGGTAGTTTCCATAAACAAAGACGGTGCTGAGTAAATTCTTTTTTTTTAATAAACAAACATTTTGAAAAGGAATACCAGCTACTCAGGTGCTTTCCTCACCACAATAGCTAGTGAGAGACAGTTAAATGTACTTCCAGATACCACTCCAGTACCATTGACATTGAGAAAAAAAAGCTGAAAAGGGGAATTTAGGGGGGTTTAGATATGCTTTTTTATATTTTTATTTTCTATAAAGTAGACTAGTTATTACCAACGCAGTCAGTTCCATCTTCACTGGCCATGAATCCAGCTTGGCAAATACATAGGAAACTTCCTTCTGTATTTTCACAGCGTCCAAGGGAACAGAGATGTGGTGCCTGATTACACTCATTAATATCTATAAAAGAAATGAAAACATAAGACCATAGAATAACATATTTAGTTTTGATTCTTTTTGTGCATTCTATGCCATGGATTTGAAAGGACCCATCTTGTAATTATTTTAACTATTTGAAAAAGTATATATGTTTTCTCTCAGAGATGCAAAAAAAGATGCATTAAATAGTTTTGGTTGGAGAAAAATGCTCTTATTGGCTTAGACTGTAAGAATATTGCATTGGCTTGAAGAACGTGACATGATTACATTTCAAAGCACTGCATCGTGTGCAACATGAGCACAAGCTGCAAGAATGGAACATTAATAAAATTTGGATGAAATAAAGGGATTCTAAGTTGCCATTTGGCTGTGTTGTGTGATTTATTTTTTAATACAGTAGTTGCACCTGACAGCATGTGTTTCAGCGTGAAGCTACTGAGCTTTGGTGGCATGAACGTTTTATAGCATATAAGTGTCGACACAATACACCCTTTCTGACCCAAGTTGCAGAGGAACCTGTATACTCTGAATGAAGAAAAGATACTGATACAGCTGCTTCCAAATCCGAAATGGCTCATGCAGAACCTATCTGTGCTCTGCCTGATGTTCAGCAGAGGTCTCTGTTCTAGAATTTACTGGTTTAGAAGGGGGTGAAGACCTCGTTTTGTAGATCTCTTACTGTGCTTCTGGGTTGTCTATGATATACTTTCCCTTTTCAATAGCAGGCTGAAAGGAATGACCTAACGAAATGTCTGAACTTAGTCCGGCTGCAGAGCTGGTAGCTGGGTAAATCACTGTGAAAAACAGGCACAAATTCATTCTTTTTTTCCAAACAGAAGTGTATTTCTTCCTAGTCCTCTGACTTTTAGATACCTGATACACAACTGAGAGAAGATAGTCTGTCTAATCACTTTTTCTCTCACGTCACAATAGGAAAGGTTTTCATTCCATTTAGTTAAATTCACACTCATTTCAGAGCAGCTGAAAGGCTATTAGAGACTACCTTGCAAATTTTATTTGGCATAAAAATACTAGCTTGTAGTTTGGAAGCATTCAACAGAGGAAAGAACTCCTGACTGCTCTGTAGGTATTTCCTCTAAGCAGATTCTACATTTCAAGCATTTCATAGCATGGTTACTTCATATTTTTGAAAACATCATTTCATACCAGTGCACTTTGTCTGCTGATCATTAAGTTTGTAGCCCTCATAGCAGATGCAAGTGTATCCCACAGGCAAATTAACACAATGTCCTGCTCCACAGATATCAGGATTAACTGTACATTCGTTGATTTCTAAGCAAACAAAAAGAAATTTAAGGTTAAACTCTCTCAGATAGTTCAGTAAGTACACAATAGTCTGTAATCCAGGCAGAAAGCTCAGGCCCGAAAACAACTGTAAATCAAGTTTGTAACTCCTGAGTTTGCATAATGAATACCTTATCTGGAAGAATCCAGAAACCATCTAGGTTTTTCCTAGTGACATAATCTTATGTCCTTTCCAAGATCTATAAACCAGTACATAAAATTTAAAGTAAAATGAAGATAATATAGAATAAAAAAAATACATGGCTCAACCTTTGCATTGCACATTAAGAAAATAACTGAAGTGAGTTTCTGATTACAGTGGCTATTCTGATTTACAGAATACTCATCTATTAATGGCTTGGATGTATTTTGTAAGATAAAGAGATTCAGATATGGGCAGCATTGGAGGATAAATCCTTACAGTAGTTTTAGAAATTCCCAAAGTATAGTGTTAGCTGCAGAAACACTAATGACTGTGTTCAGTTGCAACAAACTAAGGTCATGCTGCAGTATGGAATTGTAATTCCTGAAAAAGAAGAAATCATCTGTAAAGAATTATTTATTTAGACTACTTAGAAATGGGTCACATTTAAATTTAACTAAATCTTAAAGCACAGAAATAAGGCACTCAAAAACTTCTCAACTTGAACGCATTTCAGTCTTTTAAATCCTGTTTAGGATTTTGTCCTACAAATCTCACTGCACTTGTACTTTACTGGCTCTTAGATATCTGAACAATATACTGATTTATAGCACACAGCAATTTCTAGTTATACTAATTTTCCTGAGGAAATAAAAACCAGAACATGGAAAACTACCACTTTCTTTTTACTAACTGATATGAGTTCCCAGCAGGGTACCTTTCTCTCCCTGTAAGGAAGCTGGGAGCTGGCTGCCAGAAGAGGCACAGTCACAGCAGAGCTGACTTCCAAGTTCTAGTTTGATGATCACCACTAGCTGAACCTTCCTATGGGACTGATGAACTGTAATTACAGCAAACTGAAGGAAGCATTTGAATGCTTACAAAGGGACAGGATACATTCTCTACTGTTACAGTACATTCAGGAGGATTTAACTGCAGACAGAACTGGACAAACAACAGGGTGATTTAGACCCTGTGTGCATTGCATCAACTCAATAATCCATTCCTGCATGTAGGAAAGCCATTTTGAAGAGTCCATTTTTTATTAAAGTATGTGAAATTTCTCCCTCTGAATGGAAACCTCTTTGTAGGCCTAAATATCTCTATCATATACAAGAATGCATCTTACAGTATTTACTAGGATACTGCAATCACTTCAAAGTCTGTGTTCATTCTGGTTCATTCTAACCAATGTGACATTGTAATGCTCTCATGTACACAAATACACTACATTCACCTTTTTGTTTCTAAATGTATAGCAAAAGAAATTTTCATGTCTTATGGACACAGGTGTCATTTAAGCAAATTTCAGCTGACAGGTGCATTACTTGCATTTCTGCTATTTTCACTTCTTGCCACATAGATGTAGACAAGGAAAATTTAACACATCAAAAAGAACGAAGCACAAACATCAAAAGAACATTTCAAAAAGAGACCTTACAGTAACTCCTCACCTACTTTTTGCAGAACATTCTGATCTGCATCCCATGAAGTCTACATCCCTCAATGAATATGCTCATATATATTTCATGAATATACATGAAGACTATCTAACAACCTGACCTGTATCCAAGAAGTTTTCAGTTCTGGACATTCCTTGCAGATCTGCAAAGTCCAAAACTGAATCTGAGATGGAATTATTAATTTTATCTTCTATCCTTTATTTGTGGGCACAATAATGGCAGGTACATCCTGGAAGGACCCAGTCCTGGCTCTCTTGGCAGTAGCCTCATTGCTGTGTTGTTCGATACTTTCTCTCTCCAGAATATTCCTTCTGTTCTACAACCACGTTTTCTTCACTACGGTAATTCAGCAACAGCTCAGAACAATAGCATCAGGAACTCAGTAATTTCTTAATTTATTGTAGCTCTAAAAAAGAAGTACAATACCTGTAACTTGAGTAGGTGCAATAACTTGACTTGCACTTGAAGTAGAGACTTCAGGAGCAACTTCAACAGGCAAAGGAGGGGATGTTTTCTCAACCACTACTGTGTGACATGGAATGGAAATCAGTCACATCCAAAAAACCACCTTAAAGCATTCAAAAAACCCCAGCCCTTAAAGAATTCACACATGATACTGAGTAAGTCAGGCACTATGGGGATTTTAATTTGTTTATTCCGCTTTGACCTAGAATAGAAAAAAACCTGTATAATTGGGGTTTTCATCATTCTAGGGCTTGTGAAAAAAACACTGAGGTGCTAAAGAAAGCAAACACAGTTTTAAAACTTTTGCAGCAAAAGTTACGCATAAATCTACAAGGAAGCACCTAAGCACAGTTTCCTCTTGAGAGGAGTATAAGGCTTCACCTCTGCTGACATTAAAATTCTCATGCACATAATCCAGGATATCAATTTTTCTTAAAAAATTTTTCTTCTTTATCTCGTAAACAAGTCATCAAGCCAATGCCAACCTCCCAATTCCTCCCACTTCTGCTTCCATTTTTTTTTTTTTTTGGTTTTGATCATGGAGAAATTGCTTCTGAAGCTCCAATCATTTTTCATTAACCTCTGTTAAAGTTGCTACCTTCCCATTCTTTTAAGAATTGTAAGCACTCTCCTACACTGAAAGAAAAGCCAAAATAAGTTACCTGGAAACTTTGGATGCAGGTTAATTGTTGAAATTCCAGGAGAAAGCTGAGGCTGACCAGGCTCTAGATAAGGCTGCTTTTCTTGATCAATGGAAGCTAATTCCTAGAAGAATGATAAAAATAATAACATTCTGAAAACATTCCCTTAATTCATAGCTATCCACAAACTCCTGGCTTGAGACACTGCTAACATTCTCACATGAGTGGCTTTTGATAGCAGATCATTAATCACCACCAATTTAAACCTGAATGAACATGGAATAGTATGTTTATACAACGGCACAGAATTTAACATTGATTTTACTTAAAGCAGTCTTTTCCTGGAGCTTCTAACTGTATCTTTGGCTTTGTCCCTCCATAATTCTCCCATTCTCTGGTCTTTAATTGCTCACAAATAGCATTTGAATGCAGTTCAGCATCACACAAAAGTATACAATCTCATCTAGGTCTCTGACCACTGTGAAAGATTCCTTCTTAGGCATTGAACCCATCATCTTATTTTCTAGAAATGTTAGATAAGCATCTACATCCTTAGGAAAATGGCTGCAGCTGCAGTTATTCACAACTCCCATTATCTTCAGCACAGAGAACCTGAAACCTTCAGAATGGGGGACTTCACACCAATATACACTTCTCCAATGAATACAAGACACCTTAAATAAACAATGCAATTAGCTTAGGCACTAAAACCAGTCTCATAAGCAGGTGTCACAAATGCTTCTCAAAGCTTCATAATGATTCTCTCTGATTTATTTTCTCCAGCTGTCAGTATCTGTGTCTCTTCTTCATACCCTCTGCATTTTTCAGTATCCTCTTTAAAATACAGTCTCCAGAATGGGAGAGAGCAATATAAACCAGACCCTCCAATGAATGCCTCTAAGATAGGTTAAAGTCATCTCCTTCTTGTACCTCACTACCTGCCTGCTGTTGTACATAATAACACAAGTTCTTTTTGCCTCAGGGTTTGAACAGTAAGTCCACAGACTTGTTTGTTCATCATAAATTCTAAATCCTTTCAGTTATCCTTATCCCATCTCATACACATTGTCTGCATTCTAATTCTCAGATAAATTACATCATATTTTACCTGATCAGGAGCTGCTGTTGCCACTAAAACCAGAAAGAAAAAAGAGAATTAATCAGTTTTCACAAAACATTGCATTATATATTTTATCACATTTGAAAGTCGTTGTTGCCATCACACAAAATATGCAGGCTCAAACCTCATTCCAAAATAGTGCAAACCTGAAGTATATGTTCCTGAAGCAAGTGTAAAAACTGACCTGAAACCAGAATAAGATTCTACACACTGTCTAATGTTTATTTACTCAGTATGCAGCTGTCTTGTAGGTTTATCAATTGTTTACCTGCTCCCTCAGAAACAATTTGACAAACTCACAGGTTAACTCACTGATGAAACCTTTTCAATTCCTTCCAAGGAATATCAACATCTGTAAATATTTTAAAGGTAAATTAATATCATAAGGATATATAACTTACCACTAACAAATTTGCAAGGATTTATTGTTAAAAAAAAAGTTTTAAAATTTGTCTTTTCTTTAGACAAGCAAGAGTGGTTTGGGGATTTTTTTCCTCCACAAATACGACTTTTTTTCTGGGAAAGTATGGTAGGAATTTCATGTAAGTTTTTATTTTCCATTGCAGCTTTCCTTTTTAGAATTCATAAATACATATATATGATTTATGATTTTTTTAAGTCTTACAACAAACATGTACTGTTTCTGATCATAAAAATTATTGAGATTCAAGCAGTCTCATTCTCCTTCCATGGTCTCAGCACGTGGTAGGACCGTAAATCCCGTGATGCAATACCCTTGGCAGCACGGGACGCTGTGCCGTGGGGAGTGACGCCGCTGGGCCTGCGCTGTGCCCAGCTGCCACGCAAAGAAACAAACCATGGAAGACACATGCACAGAAATAGAGAAAGACTAAATTTTCCCACTCTCACCTTCTTGTACAGCCATCTCAGTCTCACTTTTCTGTGAGAAGGTCAGTGCCTCCACTGGCTCTTCCTTTGCTGGGAGAGGTGGAGGAGAAGTACCTTTAGCAACAGGTTGAGTAATCGGGGTCTTGCCAATGACAGGTGGCTGTACTCTAACTGCAGGGTGATGATATAGCTTGTTTCTGTGAGGGCCAGAAACCGTATAACCCATTCCACCAGGGCAGATTTCCTTAAAAGCAGCTAGATTTGGGATGGGAAAATATTCCTTTTAGGAGTCTAAAAGTGCAATATGTTGACATAGTGGAAAATATAATGACTACCACTAAGAAATTTAATCTCATACTGTATATACATTTTTACAAAAAACTTCTTAAAGAGAAGCTATGCATTGCATGCTAATATGATTGAGCATTCTCCCAAAAGCATGTTCTGGCTGTTTTTCCCAGGAGGTTTCCACTCCAGTTTACCATTTTTCTTCAGTTATGCTTATCTGTCATTATATCAAGATTTTTTAAAAAAATAATTCCCTTTGAACAGTATATCCTTTCTAAGTATTAACTTAAATATCCAAATTTTCCTTACCATCTATACTGCATAATGAATGAAGATCACTATTGCTATGATTCTCTTTTTTGTAGAAATCAAAGGAAAAAAGCTCACCAGCCCTGTACTAGAGGAGCAGAATGCTATCAACCAGAAACAACACTGATCCACAGGATCCCACCTGACTACATCAGAGGCCTCATACCAGTCCAGATCCAAATTCTACTGAATTGAAAAAGGCTGGCTAAAAACAAGATGGGGATCATAAAAAGCTGAATCACTACTTGAAGAGAGGGGAAATAATCTCATTTATAAATCTGCTACAGAAAAAGTTATTGAAAGGCAACAGCGCTTGCTCTGATCTCTACAGGTGTTCTACATAAGCATCATGTTTTGCAGTTCTACTGGAAGAGTAAAATGAGAAAGAAATTCAAGTCAGTCTTCCTCCCCACCAACGAGAATAGTTATGCTCCTGTCAGGGTCAATAATGACTTCAGGAGTCTTGAGGGGGCAGTGCTTCATGGTCCTTATTGCTCTAGGTAAAGCCATGTTGGGATGAAATAAAAAAGATTTAGTCTCCCATGTGGAAATTCTGGCAGCTGCCTAAGGGATGTGCCAAGTGGGGTATTGTAAGTCCACAAATTCTGCTTTGAACATGTCAGGGTTTTAAAATGAATTAGCATGTAAAATAAAAGCACAAAGTACTAGCTAAAAGCACTCCACAGACGAGTTAAACTACAAATTAAATCACAGTATGCATTAACTGCACAATGTGTTCTGATGGTGTCTTAGTAATAGAAAATATGAAGAGTCAACCTAATTAAATTGAGTGGATTCAGAATAATGAAATACTTTTTGCTGGAACATCTAATATCAAAACTTGCCGTAAAAGCACCCAACAGAGTGGGAATTCTGGTCAAAGAAATAAGACAGAAAATTTCACGTCTCTCCCTTCAGATGCATAGTTAGGATGTAGGAAATCTTGCTTCAGGTCGTATTCTCTCAAATAAAAAGTAGAAATGTAAGTCTTATTCTACCACAGCTCTGGTAAGAGCTCTTAACACCTGGGCATACAAATCTGCTCTCTCAGCGTCTCTTTAGGGGATGGTTTACTTTGTACAAATATTTAAGAAGCTTTTTACATCAGTGACTTTTATACTAACATGGGATGCTGCAGTAAATATATTACCCCATTCTGGAGTATCCCACTTTCACATATTTTTCATAGAAAACTCTGAAACATTATGAATTTAACCTGTTACAGAAAGGAACATGTTTTTATATCATACAAGTAGTCATTAAATGGGAAAAGCTCATCAGAATTTTCTACTCACAGATTTTCTCACTAAAGTCTTTTCATTAAGAAAAAAATCACTAAAATAACCAATTCCATATGATACTTGATGTATTTTTTGTGACTAGATAGCAGTCAATATAAGAATGTATTCTGTGCTCCATTATACACAGAATGTGTATGCTGTGTATGCATAAAGCCTCATGCAATATTCTCACAGATGTAAAACATCTGTATTTAAATTGCAAGTCATCTCATGAGAATATATTTTTTCTCCATTAAAAAAGCCATGGAAATATTATTTATCCAAAAGTGAACTGGAGTTTTAAAATCCTGATCAATGATCTAGTGACCCAATGGTCTTGTAGGAAACAGTGGCTTTAAAAATCCATTGAAATGCTCAAAACTGTTGGTCACTTTCATTTCTCTAAGTCCGGCTTAAGAAATCTGCTGCTCTCATCATGTCTCTGATACCAGCTGTGGATTTCCCAAAGCAGCTAGCTGGTTTGAAAGTGTAACTCTTTATAAAATATTTCAGAGAAATACATGACCTGCATCATGACAGTGACATCTGCAGCAGCAGCTTCAAGTAAGCACAGTGGATTGTCACTACAAATACCTGGGCATACTCAAGAGACTGGACATCATGTATATGACAACGAGGAATGATGCTTCTAAAACAAATTTATTTGACCATACATTTGGTAAAAAAGAGAATATTAAATTGATTTTGCCTGAAGATTCCATGGGCATTTGAGTTTTAAGCAACATCAGGGAATAAAAAGTATTTGAAAGCAGCGATCAGTATCTATAATTGTGGTGTCTTAATCTATAACCAGCCAAAGTGAGAGTGGTGACCAAATAAGCTGATATTTTTGAAGTCCTTATATATTTAAATAACAGTAGAATTCCGATGGAACACTGATAACACAAGAGAGCTTTATGCATCAAGTAAGGAATTGTTTAAGTGAAAAATGGCATGAAAATTTTAACTACTGGTTTATTGCTAAGAAGGCAATTCTCTCCTTAGCACATTGCTCAAAATGGATGGTAAATGTATAAAGGAAGGTGAGAAAGCAGAGATATTACCATGCATATCCTACTAACTATAATACAAACTATATCCCATGTTGTTCTGTCACCGAATTCTCAAAAGCTGCCATCCTTTCACCAGAGCCTTTAACAACTGAAGAGTATTAACTAAATTTTGGGTTACTTTTCCTGTACCTATAGTATGTACTGTGGTGGTTGGTTTGTTTTTTTTAAAGAATGCATAACAAATGTAGGGGGATGGGGGCAAGAGCTTGTATTTTTAGTGGGAATTTCTTACCTGTTCCTGGGAGCGGACACTTCTCACAGTGTGGGCCCCAGGCTTTGCCAACACTGCAACAGCAAAGCTGCTTGCTGAGCTGAACAGAAAGAGGATGCATGCATTGCTTTCCTGCACTAACAAACCGGTAGCAGGGTCCTTTCTCTTCAGCAACAGGGTTATCAGCTGCAATGAAAGTGAAAGAGAGGATGGTACTGTTCACACGAAAAGCAAAACAGAGAAACACCACTAGATTTCCAACACCACTTAAATGGATTAATATTCTGTCTGCAGAAGTTTTTTTTCAAACACCTATCTCAGATGAGAATCACAACATTAAAAAAAAAATCTCATTTTGCATCACACACTCCTGAATTCCAACTCACCCCAGACCAAGGATAAGAAGTATTACAAAGAAAAACAACAACAAAAAAGTAAATTCAAAACCAGCAGTTGCCATGCCACCACAATGAAGAGTGAGAATTGTCTCTCTCACTTGTACACAGCAGCTGAAAATTAGTCATTGGCACTACACAGTTGTGTCAAGCTACAAAGCCAATGGAACATCCATCTCTAAGCAGGCTATGTCAATAAGACTGCAAAAGCATAAAGTATCATACGTGACACTTTTTATCATAAAAGAAACAATTACATATTCACATTTTGTTATGCTTAGTTTTAATGTGGAAGAGCCAAAGGCCGTAAGCTATGATTAGTATGAGGTGACAGAAAGCTTTAGACCCATCCAGCTTCCTAAGTTATGCATCCAGATTAACATACATTTAACAGCTCTGGGTAACACGTTCATATAACTCAAAAAATACTAAGACTACCTGATTTTCAACATGACATGTAAAACCAAAACCAAAACCCAACAACCAACTCCTTTCTTCTGGTGTTCAACTGACAAGTAGTATTAAGTTCCTAAACTGCTAAAAAACTTTCTCAGTAATTGAGCACCATGAACTAGTAGCATAAAATAGTTATGCTGGGGAAAAAAAATAAAGAACTCACCTATGACTTGAGACTATATTTGATAAATGTAAAGATAGCTCAGAGAAAGAATTCAGGATTATAGCTATTTTTGACTTGTACATATTTTTCACCAAAAAAAATATAAAGTGGAAAATTTAGTTGTTCTTTACACTTTTTTTTTTCCAGAGGTGATTGTAAACAAAGTAAAAGCTAACTAATAGTGGGAAATATTTGCATTCATGTCATTCACAACTTTTTCTTGCTCCTAATCCTTTCTTAATTTTGAATTCTTCTTAATAAGAAGGAAAATGTGCTAAAGATCATCCTGGGTTAAATGTTTATTAATAGACTACCCAGATAAAGCTGCAGAGGTGGAAAAAGGGACAGCAGGACACAAAGATGATTTGGCTGGGAAACTGGCAGAGAGGGGAGTTTAAAAAAAAAAAAAAAAGTGGAAAGTCTGGGCTACTGAAAAAGACTGAATATATGTGGATGCTGGATATGGCCTTGAATATTTGGTGACAAGAAAATCAGGAAAAGATGACAAGGATCCCGGGTAGCCACTGGTGGAGATCAAGGTTTCCAGGACAAAGAAACAGAAAAGAGTAATGAGCACTGAGAATGACTAAATAAAGTGAATGAACTGAGAATATGAGCTGGGGACAAAAAAAAAAAAAAGTGACAGATTAGAATAGCTGGGTCCAGTTAAATAAATCTTCATCTGAAATGTAACTAAGTATCTAATTTGGTACTTTGATTAGCAATATTACTTACGTATGCATCTTGAGAGGGTAGGATCTGGGACAAATCCCATTTTGCAGGTACATCTGTAGCTACCCATGGTATTCAAGCACTCACCATTAGGGCATACTCCCTGTAACTGACACTCATTGATATCTGTGGGAAAATTGAAAATAATCATATGCTGAAACATGAATTAATACTTCTTTCTTCAGAAGTTCTCTCTTTTTCTTAACTATATGAAGGAGAACTGTTACAAGTTAACACTCTAATCAACATTTTTTCCCATACTGACATGCGGTTTATAACCTTTTAAAACACTGTTGAGAACATAACAGAAACACAATTACATTTATACATCATTCTCAAGTACTCTGAATTAGAAAAACAAAATTAACTTTGACCAGCTTATCAATCCCTCTTCTCCTGACTAGATTCCTTGCACAGCTCAACACAACTCACAAGAACATTCACAGAGACAAGTTTCAATCAACGTAGTATATTTTTCACAGGGTGGAACACTGCTTGCCACATTTAATACAGTTTTTATTAGTATTTATATTTAATAATGCTCAATGGTTCATGACACTGAAAGAAGCACAATACAAAAATATTATCTGTAGCCCATATTCTTGATGGCAAGAACATGCTTCAGGGAGCACAGAACACACCTGACATGAAAAGAATTGCATCTGCGGCAACACAACTTTGTAACAATTATGTTGAATATGAGCCAGCAGTGCCCTGGCAGCCAGGAGAGCCAACCCTGTCCTGGGGGGCATCAGGCACAGCATCACCAGCCGGGCAAGGGAGGGGATTGTCCTGCTCTGCTCTGCTCTGGGGCAGCCTCACCTCCAGTGCTGGGGGCAGTTCTGGGTGACACTGTAAAAATGTAAATGAAAAATGTAATGTAAAAAAGACATGAAACTATTAGAGAGTGTCCACAGGAGGGCCACAAAAATGGCAGAGGGCCTTGAGGGGAAGCTGTGTGAGGAATGGCTGAGGTCATTTGGTCTGTTCAGCCTGGAGAAGAGGAGACTGAGGGAGACCTCACTGCAGTTATAGCTTCCTCAGGAGGGGAAGAGGAGGGGCAGGCACTGATCTCTGCTCTGTGGTGACAGTGAGAGGACCTGAGGGAATGGCCTGAGTTGTGTCAGGGAAATTTAGGCTGGATGTTAGGAAAAGGTTCTTCACCCAGAGGGTGTTTGGGCACTGGAACAGGCTCCCCAGGGAAGTGCTCACAGCACCAGCCTGACTAGAGTTCAGTGTTCATGTGCCACTCGGGTACATGGTGCAACTCTTGGGGATGGTCTTGTGCAGGACTAGGAGTGGGACTTGATCCTTGTAGGTCCCTTCCAACTCAGTGTATTCTGTAATTCTGTGAACTGCTTTGATAAAGTTTGCTGTTACCAAGCCACCAGTGCAAGTGCAGCTGTCAGAGTCTGACTGAATCATCCTCCCATGCCCAAGCATTGGGCCTCAGGTCTATATCACACTCGTAGTTGCATCTGTAGTTCATTTACTCTTAAAACCGGATCTGTCTAACAATCATCTGGATACCATCTGTAACTACTTTTTTTTTTATTTCAGGGGACAGCAACAACATAGTTTGCACTGATAATCCAAACTTTAAAATAGTAACAAAAATAAAATTTAAAAAGCCTCTAATCCATAATTATCTGTGCCATAAATTGCAAAGCGTCCTCTTTCAGAAAAATGGAGCAAGTACCTTGAAATAGACCTACTTTAAAATATTTATGTGTATTATTTTTCCATATAGGAACTTTCCCTCCCTATCCTTAAGGCTAGGAAAAAACACCTACCTTGGTGGGTAAACAAACTTCATGTGGAAGTTAGAAATTCCAGATAGCTCTTTGAAAATCAGGTAATAGTGATAATTTATCTTAAATATATAATATTTATTATCTTTCCTTTTGGTTTTTATAAAACCAACCTAATTTTATTTGATTTCATGGTGTGTTGCTTCCTAATTCAACACCATCGCTGAGTGTAAGAGGTTGAATATACAAAATATAACAGATGTGCTGAGATTTGCATTTGGAAACCTACAGAAAGATTCTTTCTTCTTCATTTTTCTTCTAAGTTTGGCTACCTGTCCCATGACACAAGAGTGCACAGTACAGCAGACTCTGGCAGTTGCCATATCAGCCACATTTTTTTCCAAATACTCACTGTGGAGCTTATCCCTCAGCTCTTCCAGTGCTATACCTAATATAGTATCTTGACACCACCTGGATAAACTTCACTTCTATGCACTTAGCAACGTGTGACAAAGAGTAGTAATTTATATCCTAGAACTTTGGATGAAATGTGATGGAAACCACACGAATTACAAAGGATCAGCTCTGCCTCAAAGGAATTTTTGAGTGAAATTCCCAGACTACATGACTTTCTGACCTCAGAGGGAGTGGGCTATTCAAAAAGGAGAATGGTATAAGAAAAGAGTAGAAAAAACAGCTGAAATATTTTTGTACGGCAGTCTACTTTTTGTCCCATCCAATGTTTAAGCAGGATGACATCCCATATAAGAACAGAAGTATCTTATTTAAGGATTGCATTAATACAGAATATTTATCAAGCTAGACTTTATCGGATGCACTTGAATTTTATCAGTTTCTTAAGCTTCTTTGTCAAGGTTCTAGTTTTTTCTTTTACCCTGAAATCTCAAAATATGATCGAAGGCATCTACACCGTTCCAACCGATCCCAGAGAGAAGATTATCACTATTTCAGTACCATTATAATTTGTGAGTAGTAAAAGAAATTAACTTAAATCTTAAAAATTAGCAAACTAAAGACATTATTGAAACATCTCTAAAAAGAAACATAGTGATGCCGTTGTAAAGTTGTTGGGAGGAGAGGACATATTATTAACTCTCCATTTTCTAAAGTTAGGCCCAACTGGGACCTGATGGAAAAAAAGACTCTGAAATATCTGGAAGCTAGTACAAAGAAAATACTGGAAAACCAAAGAACTCTCTATTGAATTTATTACCTGTTGGCAATTCAGATTGCCACATCAGTCTTCAAATGCTAAACCAGAAAATTATTCTGTTTGCTTTGATAAAGGATTGTCTCTGATGCCAGAAATAAGTTAGAAGAAGAGACAGTATCCTTTATTTTCAGTATAGCAAAAATGTCAATATCTGGGTTCATTTCAAAATGAAAATCCTCAGCACAAATACACAAATTACACACACACTTTGGTGCAAGAACCACGTAAAGATTTTGGAGGAAGAGGAAAAACACTGGAGAAATTGATACACATAATGAAAATGATTTCTCTACTTCCTACTTTGTAATATCCAGACATTTTTAAAAAACTTTCTCCCTTTCCAAACTCTAAGTATACATTTTTCTTTATAGGAAAATGAACCTATGCCACTGGAGGAAAATGGAAGATATTTACCAAGCAACATACATAACGTATCACTTTTTTGATGACTTTTTCTGGAATTAGAATTAGGAGAAATTATTATTATGTCTAGTGAAAACAGCATTTAACACTACCAAAGAAGATAGCTTATTTTAAATAATGACAATTTGACTTGGATATTATAATTCTAATTTTCAAGGAAAGACTAGGTCTCTTGTTTGTTAACCATTAAAATACATTGCTATTTACTTATATGTCAGCATGAAATGGATGGCACATTTTCCTTCTGTCTAGGAGAATAATTCTACCCTTCTACATGTATTTAAGCAAGGTAAGTATGGCTTTACATAAATGTATTTGTATTTTCAATGTTAAAAATGATTAATGATTCACTTATTAGATGACAACTTTACTCATTTGTAGCCACCTTCATTTTAAGGAATGTTAAAAATCTATATATGAATAAACTTTATTATTTGAATATTAAAAGTATGAATGTTTCAAGGCATTATTTACTAGAGTGGCTGATTTGTGGATACATGGGATCATCCTATAATTCATGAATACACAGTCATCCTTCTTTCCAAATGATTCAACTATTTTGCAGGAAAAATTCACAGATGCTTTCATCATTGCCTCTGTATTCAATCTCTTTACAGATGAACTGTTCTGTATGTCTTGTACTTAAAAACATAATTCCCCATTCACATGAGCTCCGCTATTGCTATTTAATGTGGGCACTGCTACATTTAAGTACCAGCTTATGTTTATGTAAATACCAACTAACATGCCCTCTGGAGTTCCTCATATGGAGATTCCTCTTGCTAAATTTGTCCAATTTTTAAAGTTAACTTCATTGTGCATGTTCCAGTGCCTCAGCATGACTTAATTATAGTGTATTTTAATGCCTCTTTTCCTGGTCATGTCTACTCAGTGAGCTCATAGAATTACTGAGCTGATGCTCTATGCTGAATTACACAAGCTTGTCTAGGGATTCCACGGAAACAAGCCAGAAGCTGATTAAAAAAAAACCAAAAACCCCTCAAGTTTTCAAAAGAAACATATGCACATATAAGAATAGTGTTTATTTAACAACTTGAGCAGAAAAAAAATATTCCTCCCAGATTTACTACCTACTTCACTTCATTTCAGACTGTGGTATAAGGCCACCTATCCAAAATATTTCCTACCACCTGCCAGCCTGCCCAGCTGTGCAAATTGCACTGGAATCAACTTGTTCAGGCAGCTGGAAATTAAATCTGATTCAAGATTAGCAGACTTTTCCTTTTAGCCATCTATTTCAGGTATATGGACATAAAAATATTTCAATTTTACATTAGTACAGGAATAAGAATTCATTTGCTTCACTGTAAAAACTAGAGAAAAATGCCAGAATAATGTCCTGTGTAGAAGTATGAACTGATGGCATACTTGAGGAGTAATTTGATCAAATGCCTTCATCTACACAGAGGAAGTACTAAGGTGCTAGGTAGCAGTACTACAAAACCACACATATGAAAATAAAGCTTTCCAAAGACCAATTCAATATAGACTTTCAGCTTTTAAGAAAAGCAGAGTAATGAAGTTCCATTGGTAAAAAGCCTCTGCACGAGTGATACAGAAAAAAAAGAGAATTTAAGCAAGGAGATATTGCACACAGCACCTCACATGGTTCCATAAAGAACTCTCACAGTAAGCCCTGGTATTTATAATTTTTACAGAACTGGTAAATAAAGTTGGTGTTTGATAATATGAATGACTTGACCCTTTCTCAGGGGTAATAAATGGGTTTAACCCCACTAGCATGAAAGAAGCATCTTCAGTTCTGCACTGACTGACAGCCTGACCCTTGCTTTTACCCTTTAGTATTATACATGCCAAATACATGGAACTGGTCCTTGGCACACTGTGCCCCTCAATGTGGAAGTCCACCTCCATGAAAGTTTCACTTGTACTTATGATCTATTGAGGTGGCAGCAGAAGCCACATGCCATCCCAGTGGCCCTGCTGGTGACTCTGCTCTCACAAGTTCATCCAAATACAAAGAAACTTTGCCACAACCGGGGTTTTAACAGTGATACTGCAGCACTGTACAGATGAATCTGCTGTGCCTCAGCTCCTCCTCAGCTCCTCCTATACCCTTTTCTAAGCACAGCTTGATATATGGTGAGGTTAGCCACCACACTCTCCAGAACCACCACCTTGCAGTCCCAGTTTCAAATAACCCAGACACTGTAACCAAACTGCTGCTAATCTATCCCACAACCTTCCCACTAAGGAGAACTTAAAACAGCCTCTCTTAACAACAACATTTGTAGGGATTGATACCTTCCCACACATTTTTATAGGTCTTCTGGGTGACAGGTCAGCCTGCTCTCAGAAAATGCTATGTGTTAATGACTCACTGCCACTGAATTTCCTAGTGGAAAAAGCAAGCTCGAACAGCAGTTTTCTAACTGAATGCCTGTCTGCTTATGTGGAGGGTATGACTACAAACACAGTACTATCTTTGTGACTGAAAAAAAAAAAAACCACAACAAAAAAACCAACCCTCAAAACCAAACAAGCAAGGGAGGAAGGTGGGAACAATGCTAAGATGGTGTTCATTTAAACAAGTAAGCATGCAGTAACATTGAACTTGTTATAAACCATAATTATATAGCTTTATTAAGTCCAAAACCAGATCAATCTTGAAAGAACTTTACATCCATTATTAGCAGATAAAAGATGGAAATGAATGGATAACTCAGATAACAAAAAGAAAATTTACTTTGTTCTTTTTTTCTCCTGCTTACTTTCTATCAATGTTCATAAAGAAATTTTATTTGGATTTTTGTCCAGTGTAATGCCATCACCAAGGTTTCACATTAGAAATACCCCAAAGCAATTTACCAGAATCTTAGTCCACATATATTTAACAGAATCAGATGAAGAACTGTTTTTACTCATGACCACACATAGACACTTGCATGGGCTGATTATTACAACACTAAACTAAATTTTGTTCAGTCTAAGTCCATGCAACAGTTAATATCACCTATTTTCTTCTAATAACTGTGATTTAGAGAAGGATTGAGTACTCCAGAAGAAATAAAAAAATACAGGAAGCTTCTACAAAACAACCTGACCTTTATCTGTTACTCCTCTCTAAGCAGTTCTTGCTTGCTTAAAGATCAAAATCCCCAGTAATTTTTCAACATCTCCACCTATATTTCCTCAAGTACAGATTTACTTGTTCAGCTCTCTTACATACATTGCACACTGGAGAACTGCGATGACTGAAAAAGAAATGCATCAATCAAAACTTCAAAATCTGTTCTAAGGTATTTAAATTTCAGTGACAAAGCATTTTCACGCCTAATGGAAGGTCTCCCTCTTGCTGATGTAGAGGTCATTTATGTATAGTAAGATAGAATGTAATAGAATCTATCAACTGAATGACAAGGTACAGAATCTGTGCTGGAGGGGAGGATATGCTGCAGAAGGTCTTAGCTTCCAATATTCTGCTTGTATTCTCCAATTCTACACTGGCTTTTAAATTAGATAAAAACAGTGTTTGTGACTGCATTAGCTGCTGTTCAACACTACTTTGGTTCTTTAATGGAAACCTACAAGCAACTTCTCTCACATTTCCTTGAGCAATGGTATACCTAATTCAATCCCATCCAGGAAGTGAATAATCTCAGCTCTATTCCAGGACTAATGACATTGTAATGCACCCTGAGTATCCTTTATCCAAGAATAACAAACGATGCTAAGTGTAAACATCAAATCCTAGTAAAAATTCCTGTGCCTGCTTGAAACGAGATCTGTACCTGTCACTTACTGTCTGAAAGAATATGCTTTGCTTGATTACTGTAAAACATGCAAGTTATTTACTACATCATAAAACACCTTTAATTTCCTCTTTTACTGAAATACCTTACTAGATGCTTCAGCAAGCAAACACGGAAATGCTTCACAGCCTGCTTCTGTTCTACACACTAACAGGCCAACACAACCTGAAGGTGATGGCTGCTACAGCCAAGCAAAGTGGTGCAGAAGGACTACGGATCAGCAGAGAACTGCTCTGCTACAGAGCACCCTACAAGAGCTCACGGTGGAGTATCAGCTCTGCAGTGTTTCCCTTTGGCAGCTTCCAGCTGTAAGACTATTTAGGAAGAGAAGGTCACTGTGTTTTGGCTGTGTTAACCATTACAACAACTTCTCAGACCACCCAGGCCCAGCTGACCTAACGCAGAAACACGGAGGTGGTGTAAAGCTGCCTTCTCTGCCTTCAGCCTAGCAAGCCATTCAGACACACTGAGCAAGTCCACTGCCTACCCCTTTCAGAGAGTGAGCAATGCCCATATATGGTCACAGACAGGCAGGAATTTGAAACATTCCTATAAAATTTAATTCATTCTTTAATTTCCAGGCTTAGCACATTGAATTTATGCTCATCGAAATCATCACAGCTTGGAAATTTTAACCATATTTAAGTATTATCTTAAAATTCTACAACCAAACACATGTTTATTAATGCTTTCTGTAGTCTTCCGATATTATGGTATTTAAATCTATCTATTCATTTTAGAGAAGACATTTTTACTCAAGAAAAGCAGTCTATGAATTCAGAAAGGTCAAGGTTTACTGCAAGAATTTAGAACAATGCAAATGCAAACAAAAATAGCCTTTAATTTGTTTTTTGAAAGAAACCATTGCTACTATTGATGTAAATAATGCAGTCAAATTTCTTTCCAGGAGCACTGATAACTTTCAAACAATAGTTTCCACTATCAAAATGGGATCGGGGTTTAAATTTACTACTGTTTTATGTTGAAGTAACTAGAAGGAATTTAAAATTTTCATAAACGAGGCTGAAGAATGTTAAGTGATTCAATACTAAATAAAAAAAAATTCCTTTTTGAAACAATAGATCTCACTTGTATCATTGAGTTTGCTACATTACAAATTTGGGTGGTGATTTTTGATTACCTGAAGTAATACGATTCAAAAATGATGAACAATTCAGATTTTCAAAGTGACATTACATGCACTAGAAGAAAACAACATACAATTTCACAATTTTTAAGACAACATATAACAAGGTAAAAAAACTACATATGCAACTGCTTTCAGCCAGGACAGTCATGATATCCAGAAGGTTCTTATGAAATTTGGACCAAGAAGAGGAACTCGCAGAAGCAAGGACTTCTAGTCAGAGCACCACAGTCCTGGTAACTTCACTGAAATATTCAGAATAAACTTGTGGCTAGAAAAATACTGCAGAGCCCATCTCACCCCCTCTGTCCCAAGTGTCTGGTGCTGGAGGACACAAGCAATCTTAACAGCTGATCACAGTCCTAAGCACTGCAGAAAGATAAATTTCTGAAGGGGGATGTCTACAGATAGCTCTCAAATCCTGTCTCTATGCTTATCAAAAACTGACTGACTTTGTTTAAAATACTAAGCAATAAAACCAACTGGAAAATATTTACCTCCTGATGCAAAGAGAACAACTTGCTTTTCAGTAAGACTCATGCACCCTTAAAACATATTGCTGCATTTAAGCAAAGAAAGTCTTCTAGATAAATTATATACTAATGAGAATTTGCCAAAGTATTTAGGCAATTTCTTAATAAAGAATGACCTAGTGGTTAGTAATTAAATGTTATTTAGTAATATCTGCCTTGATAGATGTTTTCATGCGCTAACATGCATAATAAATCATGTTACAAATTTAGACTTGAATATATAATTTATGTCAATTGTGAAAATTTGACACATTCTGGTAAGTTACATACTAGGCTTCACTGGGAGTGCCATCTGACTGAATGATCTCCAAATTGACTCAATATGCAGGCATCAGCTTTTATTCTCTTTATGAAAATCAATTACAATAAATTACCTATTAACACCACAGAAAATACTATTCCAACTGTTTCTGCTATAGGTACAGTAACCACTATTAATATCCTCTAAGAAAAATACAATATCCAGATTTTACTGCCTCCATTATAGTCGACTGTTTCAATAATAACTTGATTAGAGAGAATGAGAGGTAAAAAAACAAAAAAACAAGGTTTCATTGTTAATTAAACTATTGCAATGTTTTTTAAAATTACAGAATAAAGTTGCTTATTCTAAGAAATGACCCACTGATTTCTGTGAGCTAAGAGAATAGCAGCAGAAGAAATCAGTCCAACTCATTTTGTGCTTTTGCGTGGAATTTACTGGAACGCAAGTTTGCAGAGCCACACTTCTCAAACACATAATCAGTGTCCAAACAGCAACCCAGCCCAGTTTCTGGAGATATATTTAATTCTCACAATGATGATCATAAAAGAACTTCTTTGAAAGATGGTTGTTGACTTAGTAACTAAGTAACATTAAACAGCATTTCTTATTAATGAAGCTTTCTTATTACTTAAAAGTAGTGAAATAAATATACAACATGCAGAGAAAACAAATTTATCACTGTATTTTAGGGACAAATGTAGGAGGGAAGAATATACCTTCAAAATTTATCTTAAATCATGATGAAGCCAAGGGAAAAGTACTGCAAGTCCCCGGAGCACATGATTACAGAATTGGATCAATCAACATACAAGTACTAGTTTCTGCAAGCTCATAAACATTTACTTTTAAGAATATAGGGACTTTCCAAGAACTTCCGTGTACTTTTTACTTCATTGCAAAACAACAAGTGTTCAGGTATTTTTCCAGTTCTTCAAGATAAGATTTCTAAAGTGCTCTGTTGGCAATATGTTAGTTTCCTGAAAAATGAATCCAAACTTTTCACCAGCTGTTTTTTCCATTCTATTTCAGTTTTCCAAGAAAACCATTAGCAGACTAAGGAAACAGTAAGTATAATTCTAAGCAGGGAACCAGAAATTAGCATAGCATGTGGATTCTGACAAAGACATTGCAACACTGATAAGCTGTATTTTGGCTCTAATGACAGCCCCAGGGCATCCATGTGTGCACATGTAATAAATCACCCCCATTGAAAAGATAATTACTGAGGAGTGAAAAAGCTTTCTTGATAGTAATTACACTAAACTGTTTGAATTAACATACCCACAGATGGTTCTTTGTGGTCCTACTTACACATCAGAGAGAAGAATGCTTCATTACATTAGTTCACTCACTTGAAATGAAAAAAATAATGATCTGGTTATTAATCACACTAATATTCCTTAGTTTATGTAGCCTATGTAGACTTTTGACTGCAAAACCAAAGTAAAATAAAAGGTTAATTAGGCTTTTAGGTCTGAGTTTTCAAAGGCAGTGAAAGTTGGACAACATTGAAGTGAAAAACAAATCTCTTTTAGCTGTAGGCAGGGATTCAGAAATATATCCCCATTACTATTTGGTCTGGCAACTCTGGCCCTTTCTAAGCATGGACACAGCATGCATACCCTTTCAGCAAAGACTAATCTAATTAAAATGTACACTTGCATATGGACATGCTGTTCCACTCCCTTCCAATTTAATTGCAAGGATTCACAAAGGAATATGAATACTCCCACGCTAGCAGCTTGAACAGTTTTCTCTTGACATCTAGTGATATGGACAGCTTTTTCTTCATTAGCCCTGTCCTCTTCTCTTATAGAAAAGCATGTCTGCTTCACATAAACAAACAGGACACTTTTGGCTGACCCATTGAGAAGCACATGCTAATAACCATTTCAGGGCTGAAATGCACCCTTGTTAGCAGCTTTCACATATGAAACTAGCTTTCCTGAAGAACGTTTAAACAGAGGTCAAAATCCTGACCCCCTTAAAGAAAATGGTAATCTTGTTACTGACTTCAATAGGACTAAATTCCATCGTGGCTTTGTTTCATGCTCCTTCTCCCATTTGTATCTCCTTATTGGAGTGTCTTAGTGAGCAAATTACAGAGAAGCCATTCAAGCCTCAATAAAGCAATAAGGGGAACCTCCAACAGCCACTACCTCATCCCTTTCCAGAAAGTTAGAAGATTGTCCCCATCCCAAATTCATCAACAGTCTACTCCCTGGTAAGATAATCCTCCTATCATTTTATGATTAAACACTACATTATAAATCTCCATGTATCAACTGCAAGTTATATTTAGAGTCTACAGCTCTTTTCTGGGATAGTGACAGCAGTGTAAAACAAGTTATTTAAAGCCTCATATTTCTTGAAGTTTTAGTTATGCAGTACAAAACTGTGTCAGGGGAAGAATTATCAAAATCCAGTGCAAAACCCAGTGATTAGCCTACCAGGTACAGATCTATTTCTGTGCACGACCGTGGCAGTACTTAGCTCCCTCTTACACTCCTACCCTGATAGACATGTTCTCTCTCTCTATCAGCCTGTCACAGCACAGTGAAACAACTTCCTGGCCTATTTCTGGCAACCTTCACAAGCACCAGGCCATTTCTGTCTATAGCTCCTGATTAAGGATCTTAGTTTCCATGAAGTAAGGTTTGCCTACACCTGGGTTCAACCTCTTCCAACAAACTGAATGCCCTACTCACCTTTAAATGCCTGCTGGGTTGCTGCTGTCTGAAACCATTGTGTATTCTGTGGGGTATACACACAGCTACTGAAGATATCAAAAGCTCCTGTCTCTCCTGGATCATGCTCAGAGGGATACATGATGGCACTAATGCATCATGGCATCTAGATACTTTCTGGGCTGAAAGATAGTAAACCTCTCTTTCACAGACTCTGAAAAACCTCATGACTGATATGGGGAGCAATACAATCTCTTTCAAAATAGCTGGAACCATCTTGCTGAAACACATACATAACCTGCAGGTTTAATTTGAGGCATAAAAAGGCTGCCCATTTACATCTCACACTCACCTCCCTCCCCTTTTCACTTTACAGTCCTCATTAGTAAATTGTCATCAACACTTCCCCATTCCTTTTATTTATTAAGAGGACTCTTCAGTCTTTCACTGCAGAGCAGGGAACAAGCTCTTGAGATGCAATGGAGCTCTCCTCCATTTACTTTTTTGACCCATCCAAATGCCCCTACCCTGCAAGCTAGTAAACCACTAGGTAGAGACCTGAGCAGCAGATGAGCTCAGGTGGCTAAACCTGCAGACAGCAGCTCACACCTCCTTCAGCAGTGAACCAGCATGGTTTTTGTGTTTAGTGTTCAACAAACTTTATTATTTTGGTGGGTAAATAATTTCTTTATTCAACTGGCTATTGTACATTCCCTCATTAACATGCAAAGTGAAAGTTTTCAGTTAAATAAGAATAAATTTATGTCCAAAATGCCTACATATGCCCTTTAACATCAATTATTCTTTCATTTTACCCCGTTCTCTACCCCCACTACTAATTGTTGGGACTTCTTTTACCTTTGAAGTATCAACAATGATTAAGAAACCTGTCTACAGCAGTTTCAGCTTCATTTGAACTCACTTTGTCCTTCCTTCTCAAATCTCTCTCCAGAACACTACTGCAAGATTGCTTACATCTTCTCAGAGCTCCTTTTTCTTGTTTACTTGTGCTGTGCCAAACAAGCCAGACAAGCAATTAGGCTTTTTGCTATATCCTCATCTGGCACCTCTGTGCAGTGCTCCAAGATACACAGAAAGAATGAGGATTTGTCTGTGGTCATCTCTTCAGCTTTGTCAGATAGAGATGCTATAGACCAGAAGAATCCAAACGTCCCAAGCCTTGCTTTGTAGCTGCATGATCATGCAGACCCCACATTCCTGTGTTTTGATAACTTCTATACTTACTGCCAGGTGATAATAACCTCTGAGTAACACAACTAGGCCATGTCTAACTCTATCCTCACCTGCACTACGCATATTCTGGAAGCAGGTGGGTCACTTCTTTACATGGCAGCCAGGTATTCGAGCTTTTCATGTCCACTTGCCAGGGACGTTATCTGGCTTTTCTTGGTACTGTTGTGCCTAACCTCTTGAGTCCAAAAAAAATTGTTCTCTACTTGCTCCACACTTTCATGATTACAAAATTTATTCTGTATCGCTAGTTTCATCTGACTTAACTGAATATGTCTGCAGATTTACTGTTAAGCAAAAAAATCCGACAAAACAACGTATTTCTACAGAACAACAAAGTAAAAGAATCCTTATGAAGTCATCTTTATATATCATCAAAGAAAAGGAGAAAAAACATAAAAGTTTCAGAAGTTATTTTCCCTGGAAGAAAAAACACACTTAGAGTTGCCAATATTTGGAAAGAGTCAAAAGTAGTGTCAAGATTTTTTCCCAAATATAAATCAATGGACCAGATTCTAAATCATCAATATCAAAGAAGCTGTCACAGAAAGCCAGTACTCAAAATAAACACAATCAGTTGTGGGCACTATCATACCTTGACAAAATGTAGCATTGATCCTCTTGTAGCCTTGTGGGCATTCCATCATAGGACCGTATCCATGGTAAGCTGAAAAAAAAATTTACATCAGTTAAATACTGCTAATTTATATGCTTACAGAGCCTGACAGTCAAATTATTACATAACTATATTAAAAAAATTATAAGGTTTTGTGATGAATGGTTAAGCAAAAAAGACAAAGAAATTAAAATTAAAGATTGTACAGGTAACCTTAACTCCATCTTTTTCAATGTGTATACCACTTAAGTCTTTGGTTACTCACACAAATTTGTGTTAAAAAACAAAACAAAATAAAAAAAACCTTTGAAATCAGGACATCTTTCATCCTATTTGTTCTGAAATATTCAAGTAATTACTTTTGCAAACCCACTACAAACATCACGTTTGGAAAAGATAAAGTTGAAGATTCATTATGGAAACATCTGGGATTTACCTAACAGAGATGTTGAATTTTAGAATACGAAGCTTCACTTCACTTACTGGCTGATCAGTGTAAACAGTCACAGATATAACAACATTGCAAAATAAAGACTGAATTCAATTTTGCCAAACTAGAAAGTGTTCCATTAACTAGCTTTTCATTTCTATTTATTGTTTCTTTCCTCCACTTAATGTTGCTTTTCAGACTACAGAAAACTGTTTATTGATTCTTAAATATCATAAACGAGAGCAGTAACTTCTTTGTATGGTTGTGCATTAAAGCTAACTTCTTCGCAAAGCCCAGTACTTTGTTAAGCATATAGGACTAAACTTCTGGCACTATGATCACATAAAAGCTTTTAGTAAGAGTCAAGAGAGTTTTTCATAATTTAAATGTTAAAACAGAGATACCTTACATTTTGTCAGATCTTTTGTTTCATTTAAAAAGTGTTCTAGATGTTCAATAGACAAAAAATGCCACCGAAACCCACCAGATTCATTAGTTTCCATCTTTCCTGTATATAAACTGTCAAATAAGACAGAACAATTGAATAACATAATGCTGTTGACTGGCTTCACTTCAAATAATGCCTGAATTGCACATTTATCCCTGCAGCTTACTTTAAAACTGGCACCTGGTTGACTATAATGGTGGAGAAAAAAAAAGAAAAAAAAGATAATTATTTTAACTAGTTCTAAATCTTTGTCTATTATTTGGAAAAATTTAAGTGTTGAACTTGAGTAGCAGGCTTTGGAGTGAGATAGTTTTATTTCAAATTTCAGTGAAATATTTAAAATAAATGTTTAAATAAAACATTAAGATTCTCCTTAGACATTGCATAAAGGGTAAAATGGTTAAACACACAGTAAAAATACAGCAACCAT
Source organism: Vireo altiloquus (assembly GCA_013396875.1). Taxonomy (NCBI): domain Eukaryota; kingdom Metazoa; phylum Chordata; class Aves; order Passeriformes; family Vireonidae; genus Vireo; species Vireo altiloquus. The sequence continues at coordinate 893,997 of VZRF01006295.1, forward strand.
GTTAGTACAGTTCTGAACACATACTTTTCCATCTTTACACTGACTACAATTATTTTAACACAAATTACAACTTGAAATTTTGTCTCTCTACTAAAGTGGCAGCTACACATTTAGTTTCCAAGGCATATTTTTCAGTTTTTTCCCAATGTTAATATTAAAACCAGTTGAAATTTAAGGAGACTTTCAAAAGCACAATGCATTAGTCTACTTCTGGTCCCCAAAAGTGTCAATGAAACTCCTAGTACTGATGTTGGCAGATTCAAACTCATTATTGCACTCATTATGTCCTAACTGATCTGTGTTTGCCATTACAGACCTGATTTCATTCACACTAAAACCAAGAGAGTCTCTGTAACTTTCCGTGGGCAGGAATGGTACCCTGCAGTGCTGAATGAAATACCCTGCTGAATGAAAACAACTTCCAGTTGTAGATGGAGACCAGCCCATAACCTATGCCAGGTCTTTTCCAGTGCTGCAACACATTTTCCCTCCCAGGGTGACTCAGCTGCTCTAGAAAGTGCAGTGGTGGACTGAGGTCAGAGATTTTAACCTCTCCCTCCTTCCTCATCCTCCTACTCCCACAATAAACAGGAAACAGCAGCTTACTAGCAGCCCTTTTCTTTCTTTTACAAAGAGCAGAAATGTAAGCAAGTCACAGTAGAGAAGCAGCTTGTTCAGCGATGCCTTGTGATCCATCTGGGAGCAGGATGGAGTCTGAACATTACTCACACTTTACTCACCTAAACAACCTGTTTGTAATTACTAAGTTAGCAAGAAGCCCAACCAATTGCAGCATGCCCCGTGTAGCACAGAAAGACCCTTCTTCTTGAAAGTTGTCTTCTGTTAGAAGTCCTCAAAAATGGAGAGCTGGTCCAAAAGTTCTTTTGGTTTTCAGTAATACTGAGTAATCCATAAACTTACAGACAGGGCAGCTGTCTCAGGCCAAGGCACTTAAATTTGCAACAGGACAGATGCCCTGACGGAGCAGTGGTTGTTACCCAAAACATTCAAGTCTTTACAAAGATGACCAAGCTCTCTGTAAAGCAATGGGAACAAGATATGCACAAACTTATGCACGTCCTTAAGTAGTTGAATGTAGAGAGAAGTGCCTGCTAGTGACTCTGAAGTATATGCTTAAATATTTTGCTGAAGTGGGTTATGCAGAAGATCACAACTTGATTACATATTATTATAAAAACAGGTCCAGTTTACGAGGCATAAAACCATAAAAGTTAAAAGGAATTCTGTTTGCTTGCAAAACAACTACAATAAAAAGGGTAATATCAATTTAGTGAAATATCAGAACAGGTCAAAATTATATGGGAAGATGTGGAACTAACTTCACCTGTTGAAACACCAGCGCAGATATCACTTAACTGATAACTTACTAATTATTTACTTGACTGCCAAGTTTTTCCATCCAATATAATATAAATTTATAGATATAAATATATATGTGTACCCTTTTTACCACTGAAGCATTCTCAGTGTTGTAAAAATAAAAATATTTGAGGAACATAAATCCTTCAGCACCCACTCCAGACTTTCATTAAATCTTCTAATAAATTTACATTTATCTTTGGGAATTGTTTACTCTACAGAACCATAACACTTTGATACTGCCATGAGGCTTAGTTTGACATCTATACCCAAAAGATATTTTGACCCAGATCCAAAACAGATTTTGGGAGTTCAAGTTTTGTGCCTAAGTTCAAACTGAACACCTATAAAATTTTAAGATGGCGTAAGATCGCTTAACCACCTGCAACACACCAAATGTATCACATTCAGTTCTTATAAATCTAAAAATTCACCATTTGCATCCATGTAAAATTGCCATAAGATATGGTCTGATTAAATTGCATCATGCTTACAATCATTCCCAAATCAAATGTAGCCTAGAGAAAATACACTGTTACTAAAGCTTCTTGACAGATTCAATGAATATTCTTGAAGTATACACCTACCAAATCATACTCTTGCTATAATGACACTAAAACAGATAGTGCACCCTTCTCCCCCGCCTTTCTTAAAACACTAATGTACAGTGGGAACTCCCACCAAGAAAGATGAGAAATGTATCCTATTATGTCTAGGAGACACAAATCCTTACTTTCCAGGAATGCTTTAATCAGAAGGAGAGTAATATTCCAAGTGGCACCATTCTCAATCTCTTCCTGAAATCATGTAGTTACGTTCAAGAAAACAACTCCAAACTGAGCCAGAAATTGGGAGTGAGCATGACTCATACTCTAAGTAATTAGGGAATCTGGGAAAGAGACTGGGTTCCTAGAACTGTTCCAAGAATTGTTTCACATTTTATGAGTTAGGGCATCTCCTCATAGGTATAAAATGTAGATTAGAAATTATTCTGGCAGATAATGGACCTCTGAAGTGTCCCATCTTGAGCAAGTGTGCTAGCCATTAAGCTTTTATAACAAAAGAACATTGTTCATCTCATTAGCATTTAAATAAATTATTCCTTTTCAGTGCTTTGAAAAAAGGGTGGTGGACTTCCTTTCAGGAGAGGTTTTTAGGTTGAGTTCAAGCATTTCTCTGTACCTGCTTAGGAAGAATCTATGGATCAGAATTTCAGACACAGTTTGTCAGAGCTTCCCTGTTTGCTTGCTTTTAACACTGCGCTTGAGTACTGTGCCATTAGCTGCCTGATCTACACATCTACTGTGGATTCCAGGCTGAGACAATCAGTATTTTATCTGAACTACGAAGAACTAACAAGTGTGCTTCCCTTCAAACCAGGCACCAAAAATTTCTATTAGTACTTCCACACAATTTTTGGGAAAAGCACATTTCAGGCTTTTTTGTGATTTTTCTCATAGCACACCTACATCCAAACCAGCAACATTTCACTCGTCAATATGCTTCTGATGAACTAGACTTTCAGTTGTAATTCAATTACATTGTCTGAACACTTACTGAACTCTGTCAGGCTGGTGCTGTGACCACTTCCCTGGGGAGCCTGTTCCAGTGCCCAAACACCCTCTGGGTGAAGAACCTTTTCCTAATATCCAATCTAAACTCATCCTGACACAACTTCAGACCATTCCCTCAGGTCCTCTCACTGTCACCACAGAGCAGAGATCAGTGCCTGCCCCTCCTCTTCCCCTTGTGAGGAAGCTGTAACTGCAGTGAGGTCTCCCTGCAGTCTCCTCTTCTCCAGGCTGAACAGCTCAAGTGCCCTCAGCTGCTCCTCACACAGCTTCCCCTCAAGGCCCTTCACCATCTTTGTTGCCCTCATTTAGACACTCTCTAGAGCTTTATATTTCTTACATTGTGTCACCCAGAACTGCCCCCAGCACTGGAGGTGAGGCTGCCCCAGCGCAGAGCAGAGCAGGACAATTCCCTCCCTTGCCTGGCTGGTGATGCTGTGCCTGATGCCCCCCAGGACAGGGTTGGCTCTCCTGGCTGCCAGGGCACTGCTGGCTCATGTTCAGCTTTCTGACTGGCACTGCTTTCCAGCCTCTCACTCCTCAGTCTATACAAACATCCTGGGTTGCCCAGGGTCAGATGCAGAATCTGGCACTTGTCTTTGTTAGATTTCATACGGTTGGCACACATGCTCCTTTTAGAAACTGTATTTACATGCTACAGGAATAAAATAGATACCTGAGTCTTATTAACTATGGCCTTCAAACACCCAAGGAGGTTCTCTTTCTAAAGCACAACAGAAGATAAACATACTCCAATGCACAAAATGTTTCAGAAACTAGCAAATCACACTGAGTCAGCATAAATTTATATCAGAGTCTCCCATGGAAGGAGGAGTCAGAGAAATAGGAGTGACAGCAGATTTTTTCTGCTGGAATTGTATTTATATCCACATTAAGACTTGCAGAGAAACACATGCTTTCAAAGAAATCAAACATGGAACACGTTTCCAGCACGGCCATCTGAATAACAGGGTCCTAGAAGAACTAGGTAAGAATGACTGCAATTTAATGACCTGTTTTTGGCCCAGTAAATACCAGTCCACTCCATCTGCAAAACAGAGTTTACATTATCTTTTCCCATCTTTCATTTAATGCTGAAAATACGACATGACACAGAAGTATTACTATTCCTGTGCAACAATAATGTAATTCACAAAAGGTTTAAGAGACTATCCTCACTGATCATGCAAATAATTCAAAATTCCTTTCTCATTATAATATGATGTCAAATCATAATAAACTGGTGAAGAAAGTCTTTGTCATTGTCTAATTGTTGGGGAAGATATTTCAAAAGCAGAGGGAAAAAAAGCAACTGACAGTTTAGAGCCTGGAAGACCTTGGCTCCAAACTTGAAATTTCATCTGCAGTCCCGAGAGGTCACTGCATTCTCTCCAAGCAGAAACTGGCGCCTCTATAATTTAGGATTTCTGTGCAAACTTAAAAAAAAAAAAAAAAAGTCCAGCTGGAAAAGGCAAGATGATTCAATGTGATTACTCTTCCTGCACTGAGTAAATGCAACAGTCCATCACTGACTCAAAGGAGGAAGAAGCAGGGGAAAAAACCCAATGATGTCAACTTTGCTGGCTGCAACAAGTGCCTGCATATTGTAACTCTGTTGGCATGCAGGGGAATTCCAGTTTCTGTAACCTATACCTGATCAAATCATAGCACATTTTTTCTGCTAGGCTCCTTTGTTTTTTTCCCCTCTGAGAAAAGGAAAAAAACTACTTGAGGGGGAAAAGCCACGAGAATAACAATAAAATAGCACTTACATGGCTTCTTGGGACATTTCTGGCATTTGTTAAAACCCCAGGAGGTACCCACAGTTCCACAGCAGTCTTCTTGCTTGGAAAGGCCAGGAAGTGCTTTGCCACACTGAAATATTCAGGTAAAGAATACTCTGGTTAGTGATACTGTACAACACTCCCAGTACAATGTTCTTTTTCAGTCATTTTGGGTCAACCTCTTGCTGAGACACTGAAGATTCAATGGAACTCTTAACTGAACTTGAATGGCACCACACATTGCAGAGGCCCTCTAGACAGGCATGAGTAAATTAATGACATTATCATCTTTCCCCATGTTGAATTGAAAAGAAGGAGAAAAAAACAGAAGAAAACAGTATGGCATAGGAATGAGTGAGTATATTTCTAAGGTAGTGACTCACCACTGCCACCCATCTTTTTCATCATAAAAACATGCTTGTCCACTTTTTCAAAAGCTATATAAATTATCTCAAACACCTTACGATTTCTGAGGTCAATTTTCATTTCCCCCTGATCAATAACATACTTATTGTGCAATATAATAATACAAATATTCATGTTTGGAAGCTTACAACATACTAGTTATGTTCTTGACTTTTGCAATTTTCTTTCATTTTACATAGTAAAGAAAGCTTAAATATATTTGAGATGCAGACATTTAAAAAACCCCTCAAACATCTAAACCTGCCAGTTAAGGTATAAAGTGGAATGTACAAAGCACAGGAGAAGTTCACAACAATTGTACTTAGTAACACTTTCAAAGCAAACGTGATATAAATAGGCACTGCAGCAAACAATCCATATGTGCTGGAGTGTGAATCCTCAGTATGGTGAGAATAGATTTTCCCTAATCTAACTCTGCGTTCTGACAGTGTATAAACCTCTGACCCAAAAGCTCACAGCCACATAGCTTTCAGCTCAACATAGCTGGCTCATCCTATGCCACAGGCTGCGGCCTTGTGGTTGCTTTCACTTAGCTGGTAACCCAGTCACTCTGCAGTGTAGATGCATGCTGAATGCACAGGCACTGACAGCTTTCTCCTACTTTACCACTATTTTTCCGATGTGTTCTTAATCATACTGTCACATATGAGCCAATGATATTTCTAAGGCAGAGTTACCCTGTGTAGCTTTACAGTGCGACTACCAACAGGATGGCAAGCTACCCCCACAAGGGTTCTGACTCATCAGAGGGTCCCCTCTGCATGGGGAGGGCCAGCAAAGCATGTTGCCAGACATTTTCTCCATCCCTTTTTCACAGATACTGCCCAGACACCTCCTGAAGCATCTCAACAAATGAAAAGCAGCAGAAGCTCACTATTTAAACATCAGACTGTAATGTGCAACCTGCAGCAGCTCAGCACTTGCAGCACCTGAAGCTTAAATCTGTGTCAAGGGATGTGTGAGCAATCTGAAGCATCCTCCATCTCGGTGACAGCCAGCCACACACATCCAAGTTTTCAACACCAGGGCAACTTGGCATGGCTATGGTGTGCCTCTGCACATCACCCATATACAGGTTAGCACCCCCTGCGCTTTAAGCCTCATGACACGTGAACAGCAAAGAGAACAGAGTGGCCAAACAGGTTCAAACAGACTACTCAATTATTGTGCAACTTTAGGAGTCTATTTTCACATTACTGTCTGGTGTGGGTCTGGTGACAAATTTTCCTATGTTGCAAGAGATGAGAACTAGTCCTTGCCTGGATGGTATTTGGCTGTGTTAAAACAGTGAAGCATCTCAGCAAGTCCCACCTTTCACATGCAGGCCCAGGCCCGCCCTAAGTGAATGGACATCTTTCAGCTGTCTTGCACTCCTCTGGCTTAGGCACTGGTAGGATTAGTACAAGGCTGACCATTCCTGATCAGAGACCACTGAGTTCTGCTTCCATAAGCAATTCCCAGCCTGATACTTCAGAAATACCATCAAGATGCATAAATGAGGAATTCTGCACAACCTCCTCTGCCATAGCAGCTCAACTGTTTTCAAAACTGAAATAAGCTCTTTCAACTGCCCCTAGCTGGAGGATACACAGATTGTGCTGCAGTTCCCAGGAGCTAAAAAAATCTTTCAACTGGAGATTACTTATAATGCCTCATCCACATGGCTACTCTAAAACCTTAGAGTTCATGTTACATCTTTACACAATGCTGGTTTTCTCAACCTGCATCCCAGGCAGGCATGTTCCAGGAAGGACCATTTTACTTTATAACCACACCTACCAAGTTTTGCTTTACAGTTATAGATGCTGAGCTCCTTTCCTAGAGCTTCTTCAAAGACAGAGAAGCCACTTACTGAAGTTGTACACCATGGCTGTTATCAAGAGTCAGCTAAAGCATTTTGCACTCAGCTCTTCTCCCCCCACTGTATCTCGGTTTTACAACTCTCCACTCTCTGAAAAGGAATGGGAAGAATCAAGGCTGGTGCTGCACCTCCCCTTATGATCTCAATAATGGAGCATTTGGGCAGTGAGGCACATTACCTAACACCCAGCGTTTCTCTTCAAGGTCAAAACCTCAAGGACAGATCCCAGGAGCTCACATGTGTCAAGGCAAGATTCCACTAACAGGAGAGCCAACATGCCATTATGAACTACTCCCCCCCTTTTTTAAAACTTTTTCCCAAAATAGAAAAGGTGTCATTTAATAGTAACAAGCTAAAAAAGAAGGGAAAAAAGAAAGGAGGCAAGAAGGAGGAAGATGGACTAAAGCCCGCTTATAGTTTAGGTGTGGTGCTACAGCATTTGCACTCTACTGAAAATCATGATCTCTGTGGTCATAACTTTTTCAAATTTCCATATAAAAACCATGAGCAAAAATAAAGATGCCAAAGTCTGAGTCATCTGGCAACTGTGGTTTGCAGTCCTGTCAGTAAAAACTGGCAATGATTAAAGCTGCTGCTCCCACTGCCTCTATGGTGAATTAAAGCTTGAAGAATCAATGATAATTTGGTTAACATCCAGATTATTGTAGAAACTGGGCAACAAGGAAAAGCAACTCTCACATGGGGCTCCTATTGCCTTAAGATCTGTGTAATTTTGGAGCTATGTATCACAAAACATGACTGCTCTGCGAAGTCCTCAGAGTTCTTCAGTGGCTACTAAACCCTGACTTCTCTGGTACATCTAGTTGTGCTTCAGATACTCTAAATATTCATGGCACTGCACAAACTGCTCCCTAGCCAGCCACATTTTCTTAAGATGCTCCCTCCTTTCAGCAACCTTAGGCATCTATGAACTGAAGCTCTATTTCTACAGGTCTCAGACCTATTTCTCTCCACTTCAAAAGTCTCACCCACTTCCTACTACCAAGAAGAGCTCATTAGGTCATAAGACAGTCTTTTTCAGTCTCTAAGTCACGAAAAGTCACTTGGAAGAATTCATAACTATTTTTCAGTTTGTTTCACCATTCAACACAACTCCAACACATAGAAATGAGCCAAAAATACACAGGAAAGCCAAACACAGGCATGCTAGACTATGCATGAAGATAACGCCATTCCCTAAGCTTAGGTTTACACTTTTCTATCCATCATCTACACATATTTTAAACTAATCTAGTCTGTATTCCTGAGGGTTTCTGGAAAAGAGTACAGATTTTCATGAATGATATCTCTGTCATAAGCTTGTGATTTGGAAATAAGTCTTACTGGTTCAGAAGGCAGAGAAGTCATGAAGGCTTGGTATAAAAGAGCTCAACTGTGCTGAAAGAGACTCAGCAGTAGCAGCCGTGTGATGCACACATGGTACTGCTATAAAACAAAGTTCTTCCTGGGTAAAGCACTCAGAGACACTGGAAGTATTGTTTCGAATCATATTTTTCCCCATGCGTGCCTGGGCTCCCATGCCAATATTTTATATAACTAAAGGAAGTACTAAATATTCCCACTGGAAGACTGAAATTCTGGCTGACCCTGTGCTAGTGCACAAAAGCCACCCCAAGCCACATCACCTCTTTGTTACTCTTTCCAGATTCCAGTCTCTGTCCCATCTCCACAGTCCTGGAGTGCTAAGCTGTGTATTGCCACCAGCAATTCATGTTTTCCAATGCCAGGGAAAGGAAGGATTAGATCCTTGAAATTCATCTGCTAAGGCAGTAGAGGAAATTTATTCAGCTCTCTGTAAAATGCAGTGGGGAGCCCAGTCTGGCTCTCAGGGCAGCTGCAGAGGATTCTGGCCAAGGGACCACAAGGTTTCCTGGGACTCTCACTCCTGCGCGACCCATCTACAAATCCCTGTCACAAGCTGTTAGTTAAAACCACAGTACAGGCATAAATAAAGGAGTGTCACATGATTAACTACGATTGAAATTGATAGGTGCTTTGCCTGAGCTAATAGCTAATGACTCTGGGATTCAGCTCAAGAGACTGCATTTCACATACCACAATAGCAGAAGTGAATGGATACACTGTTTAACTTTTTGTAAACTATTTGACAGGCACAGACCTTGGATTGTTGCTTCTTTTTTTTCCTACAGGCACGACAAACAGATCAAGAAACCTCAAACTTAATAAACTGTATTACTGAAACAATTAACAGACATACTTAATTAGCTCACTGACCAGCTGAATGACAGGTTGTTACAAATGAAGAGTGTTATCCCATGTAGCACTGGCTCACTAACAGGCATTGTCTCATAAGCAGAGGAGAGAAACTTAAATACTTCCAGACTTTCTAGAAGAACTGGTAAAGAATTTGTTTTGGCTTAAGCAGAACATTCTTCATAAGCAAGTAAAAATTACCCAGCTTTCTTCTATTTGAGTAATTAAAACAATGTTTGGTGTTTTTGGTATCTGATATGTGTTTAATCTTCTGATATTTCAGAGTATTGATCTTGCAAAGAAACTACTGCAATGAAGCATTAATCCTGGAAATGAATCCACACCAATTTCTGACAGTCTATTTGTTTAAGAACTTCAGAAGCCAAACCATGAGCTTCAAGGAATTCCAGACAGTTATTTTATTTTATGAGATGGTATTTTTAAGACTATTCTAAAGAAAAGAGGTTTTAAAAGTGCTCTGAGAGAAAAAGTACCAGTGTGAAGCACAAAATTGTATCACTTCTCCTGCCTAAAGAAGATAAATACAAAAATTCATTTCATACAGCCGTCAAAAAAAGAAAATACCTGAAATTTACCTCCATAGGAAATGTTTTCTTAAACCTGAAGTTTGACAGAGATGCTTACAGAGTTGAATGAATAATTTCAACAGGCATATTACTACTGTCATCACCTCCACACTACACACACTACGATCATATTGCATACAGTAGTATCAATATGTTAGGTTAGGCATTAAGGGTTATCAACACATTTCACTGTTCTGATTTCTAACTCAAAAACTTTGATGCATTTGTTTAATATTTCCCATCATGAAAAATTTATCAATTATCTAAGACCAGTTTCTAAAAACTGTATGCATATTCTCAAAGCTAAGTAGCTGATCAGTGTATGCCCTTGCCTGAATGAAGTTACGTAAATGCTTAATGATTTGCAGTCAGAGTCTTGACCATGATACAATGCTGATAATTTCTGACCTCTGCCAGCTGCCATCTACCATGCAGCTTTATTTTGTAGTATAGTGTGACAGCAGACAAAAGTGTGTTGCTCAAACCAAAACAAACGTTTCTTGTAAAAGACACTACTGAAACAGAGTATTAAATAAAATATTTCCATAGAAATCCAGCCCACCTAAGATGTTGATTAACCAATATCTGTTATCAGACATACTAGGCAGCATTTGAAACACATTTGAATGCATATGTGAGAGTTTTGATTGCGCTGAAATATGGACAACCCTTATAATTTTCAAGTGTCTTTCCTAGTGTTCATCATTAATGTTACTGAGCTTAATTAAAACCATTCATCCATCAAAATATGCTTCTATTGTCTGCTATAAATGTCATATTGTGATTTTCTTTATTATGATTTTCCAAAGCATCATTATAATCCACCAAATTTCACTTCACAGTAATGGAACAACTCCAATTCAGGCATCCTTTTGAACAGAGCTGTAACGAGGATCTTTTGTGCAACATCTTTTAAAGCACTTTGCAAGGGAAGCACAAAGCATCATGTAGCAAACCACTGAAAAGTGAGGAATGGAACAGGTACCCCAATACAGCAACCTGGAACTGACTTGCATATAAAATACCACAACGAAAAGGGGGGGATCAGAAGCCAGTATTTCTGTAATTCTTGCAGTGACCATTTCAGAGATGATCCTCTCAGCAGTCACACGAGGAGGAATGAACAAGCATAAACAGAAATGACTTCATAGCCAACTTCTCTTCTGGACATTTTGCCATGTGTTCCCTTCATCCAGGTAAGCAACTTCATTATCTCTCTATAGAGTAACAACTTTTTCTTGTTGTTGTTTTTAAACTACAGATGCTGAGATCACTAGAAGTCTCCTTCAGTAAACTTAACTCCCAAAAATACTTGCTGAAGAGAAGAGCATTACGTGTGAAACTAGACATAAAGAGCCTGATTTAGACAAATTTTTGAAATACCAGCTTCCCAACTGCTTACTGTTTTGCAAAAAATACCTCTGTTTATACATTGAAGCAAAGAAGAGACTCAAACAATTTTGAGAAAAAACCCCATTTTTTCAAGCAATAATATTGCAATGCAGTAACCATAGGAAAACACTTGAATATACTTAGTAAACACTTCAAAGTGATACTAAGGGGTGAAAAAAGTAGTGCTTAATTATCTTTATATGAATTTTGACAGACAGCAGACAAGTGCATTCTTTTCTTGATTTAAATGCACAGAAATTATATGCAAAATTAACAGGACTCAAGAATATCAACACAATCTTTACTAGGTACACCACTGACACTGTAAAAGTATTTTGAGAAATAACAAGATATTCTGTCTCCTAATAAAGGCATTTTTATTAGAATTAAAATGAAAATCATCTGAAGAGCAGGAATTAAAAAATAGAAGCAAAATCTTCCTTCTTTGCTTGCTTTTTAAATGGGACTTAGTGAATCAGTGGTCTAAGATGACCAACTTCTTGGATTTTAGAAATAAAGGACTACATGGCTGTAAAATATTTTGCAGGACACTATGCCCAGCCTTCAGCTTCTGAAGGCACCGTAACATAGAGTGCTCTCCAGAAATTTACTGTTCTGCATCTTAATTGGGATTTTACCCTACTGCTTCCATTATGTCTGTTTCCCAACTTCAAGTCTCTATTTCATCTCCATCATTTTCTACGTAACAATGTGCAAGTTTAGGTAAAGGTTTGTTTCCTACATCTTTATGTCAACAGTAAGTTTCTGGCCTGCAGCTTAACTGTTTGGCTTATGATATACTCTGCAAAAATCTTTGTGGTACTAGGAAAGAGTTTGATGAACCACAACTTTTGTATGGGAGGTATCACAGTGAGCTATCATGTAACATGATAAGCTGTCCTGGAGCAACCACCATTAACATCTCCCAGAGGAGAAATAATCGCTAAGTGTTCCACTCAGAGAAAAGAGAAGCAGCCAAGAAAAGTGAACTGACTTGAGAACAAAACAGAACCATCCAAAACACTATTTGTTTCCTATAATACTTTTAAAAAATTCAAATAGTAATACTACTTTTGTAGTTATCTTTCCACTTTACTTCACAGTGCTGAGGACACTTCAGAAAACAACCACAATTAAGCAACACATACATACATGTGGAAATGTATTTATGAAAATGTACGTCTTCCTTTATCTATTCTTATCAAACCAGGAAATTTCATTCCTCTTGCCCCTCTCACTCCCCTGTCCTGAGCTGGTAGACTGGTATCTTTTCATACACCATTTACTAGCCTGTTCTCACAGCTGCTGCCTGTGGTTACAGTCACTTATGATACTACAGACAGCAAAGAGATGAGAAGGTCTGAAAGAATTTATTTATCATTAATGAAAAGTGATTGTAGGCCTGACAATATGACCAAGTTCTTCAACTATCTGTGCCACAATGTCCTCTGAGCTTCAATTCAAGGTGGCTCACTAACTTTAACAGTATGCACTTGCTTGGAAATTCACTGCAGAAAATACACTATGTCTGTCTTGGAATTTGAGTATCCTACTGTTTTTGAATGAGATACATTAAGGGAATTCAACTAAGGTGGGGCAAGGAAGAATGTGCTGGAAGATGAAAAATATTCCACAGAAGATTATGAAAAAAACCTCAGAGCACTAAAATCAAAGAACTTATAACTGAAAAGCAGCTGAAATTCAAGGAGGGAGAAGGAGAGAACAAGGGATGGAGAGAAACATAGAATGGTAGAGGTTACACATGCACACAAAACCACAAAAGAGATTCTGATACTGTTTTAATCCTGTGCTTTTAGCATGGACCAAAAGTAAGTTCAGCAAAGCCCTTATTAACTTAGTTGACTTGTTTATAAGAGGCCACACTCAAATCCTTCCACCAATCTGCTCTACAGACAGTAAAGTCATCTCAGGATCCCAGGATATTTAATAAAACATTTCTGAAGCCAAATACACAATCCACCCTGCAAAAAAAATGTATAAACACTGATGATTGTTGAACAAAGTATGGATATCAAAATTATGCAGCATTCAACTCCAGAAAGGACTTGCTACTACTAGCTACATATTACTACCAATAGGGAAAGCTCATTTTAGTATCTCATCTGAACAAATAAAGAGAACCCCCAGATATAGCAAAGCAAATATGAAAGAAACGGAAATGCTAATTCTTTTAGAATAGATCTATTGAGTTGTAAAAAAAAAAAAGTTGTCTTTGCCAGTTTAAGACACATTTACCATAAAAATAAATAATATGCATTGACTGACTGCAGGAAAAAAAAAAAACATTTCGGATTCAAATTTGAAAGGTGAATGAGTCACTTAGATCTATATTTATGGCAAGGCCTTAAATGAATGCTCTACAAAATGCCATTCTACAACTCCAATTCTAAATTGAACAATTAACATAACAGAAGGCCTCTGAAATCCTTACTATGCTCTTCTTCAAGATTGACACTGATCAATGAAATCTGTAAAAACTGAGAACATGCACTATTCTAAACTAGGAGGCCCTAGCCTTTCTTGAGAGCACTCCAAAGACACATTTTCAGGAGAATACTGAAAAAAAAGTTATAAAAATTGGTGATTAAGCATTTAGTAGGATTCCAGGTCAGATATGAGGATAATGCAAGCTTATTTTCCCTTTTCTCCCCCTTTAAAAGGAGCACATTATGGTTTTCCAGAGAACAATGAGTAACCTTTAGTTTTAAAACCATTGTAATGTGAGGGACATGCATAGGACACAGTGTCTCAGTATGTCATTCAAAATACCTCACTCATGCATGTGGCAGAAAGAACACACAGGAAACTGATTAAGCATGAGAGGTAGGAGATAAAAGAGCACCCACTGCCAAGTCTAAGACCAATGAATTAATTTTGTATTCCTTTATATATGAGTATGAAGAGAAATACAAAAAAATTATAAACAACCATTATTATCACACTTATTTCCAGATTTTTAGGACTGCACATTATGATGCCATGCTTCTTAGATTGCTCATTTTTAGGAAATATAAAGAAATGGTTATTTGGCACAGGCCTTGCTTCATTTTTTCATGTAAAATCCATGAACTTTCATTTGACTGTGTGTTTCAACACTTGTTGAAAAAAAAAATGCAGGTTTTACTACTCTGGAAATTGAAGGTTTTACTATTCTTGAAACAGAAAAGCACAAAGAACTCACCACTGTAAATTAACACTGTAGATCCCAAATCAATCATTGGACAATTAGTGAATCCTAGCCTTTAATGTCCCATATGCAAACTTAACCTTGGTCTTCTAAAAACATTTTTGGTGTGCGATGACATTTAAATTAACTTCTTCCCTCGCATTTTTCAGCATGAATTACTTTTAAGCATCCTCATCTCAATTCCTTAGAGATGGCAGGTGACAGAGACTAAGAAACTTTGATTTCAAGTTCAACATTCTGCCCATGACAGGGGGAGTTCAGTACCTTAGGACCTGACAACTATGCCACCTTCACCCTCCTTCTGACTGCATCCTATTTCTGCTCCTGTCTGTTCCCATTACTGATCCTTTCTCATCTGTGAGTAAAGGAGTGAGGTCTCTTCCTTTTTTTTTGGGGGGGGGGGGGGGAGAGGGGGGAAGGCAGGGCCTTTTAAAGGCAGAGCCTTTAAAAAAATTCACTGAGAGCTGGAAGAAACAGCCAGAAGAAACACTTGTAAAGGACATTTTGCTCCAGTCCTGCATCTCAGGAGCAATGGATGTCCCTTTGAGGGGAAGGCAGACCATGCTCTGAGCTGGAGACATCTTTGGATAATTTTGCTGCCAACATCTAACAAGCATTTATGAAATATACTGGAAATACATACAGTTTTTGATGCTTGAAAATTGGCTAATTTTGGGTGTGTATTATTGGAAGAACCAAAAGCAAAGCAGCCTTTGTGATAAACTTAAAACTGAAATCTTCCATGATAGTCATTAAGTATTTTTTAGCCTGAAAAACAACATACTTATTGAGTGATTTTTCCTGAAACCTCACAAAATATTTCAGTCTGAGGCATGCATTCACCTTAAAGACATTTGATCAGAAAAGTCAAATTTCAGAAAGATAACAAGCAATAAATAACAGGATTTTACTGACTTCTTAACAATCTTTTCACATATCCTTATCAAGTCTGGGTATATTCAAATATATATGCAAATATAAAAACATGTTGCTATTAAAATCCTTTCAAGATTGAAAGATACACAATTTAGAATAGTCATGTAAAATGTGATGTGAATATACTATTTTAACTGAACTAAGGTTTTAATGTTCTAGTGAACACTCAGTTGGCTTTCATGATTTTTCTACCCCATCCAATGGTCACATTACAACAGATTCAAAACATTATCCTAAAGTACTGTAAAACATATAAAGTTGTTGAATAAGAATTTCCAGGAGGAAAACAAAAAGCTATGAATAAAATAATTGAAATCAAAATTTCAGGGACCCAAGTCCATAGAAAATAAAGATATTAGCTTGAAGGACAAAGAGGTTCAGAAAAATGTTATTTTACAAAAATTTTACATTCTCAAAATAATTTTCTTGCAGAAAACAATGTCAAACGTGTCCTTTCCCTCCAATTGTTGGATTTTTTGATTTTTTTTTTTAAAGTGACCTGTCTCACAAGCCTTAGCAAACACTTCTTACCTGTGTCCCAACAGTCTCCTGAAAGCAGCGCCCAAGCTGAGTTTTAACTGAAACAGGAAACATATGAGGAATGGGTTGTTGATTTGTGTAAGTTGTATGTCCTTTCTGGGTCTTCTGATACGGAAGACCTTGGTAAGAGACCTGTGGATGTACTGGCTGAGGTACTTTCGCTTTTTGTCCTGTTGATGTGCTGTCAATCCTTGACACTTGATGGATCTGAACTGAGGCTTCAGGGGGATGTTTCACATGGATATTCACTATGTTAGGAGGGAACTTCACTAAAATAATTGAAGGAAAAACACATAAGAGAAATTGGTAATAAAATATGTGAAAAAGATATCTTAGGCACCTCTAAGACATTTCTTTTTCATACATCAGAATTTTTACAGAGTGCCTTCAAGCGACTGAAATATAAATGAGGCCCAAATTTGGGGGTTAGAGGGAAGGCTTAGAGAACACATAGAGTCTCATTAACAAAGCAAGAAAATAAAAAATCTTCATGTAGGAAAGAACAACATTATAGGATTGTAAAGACTGCTAGATAAACATGGATGTCCAAATTGGCTGGTATGATTTTAATATTTGTGGTCATACTGTGTAATAAGAATCCCATTCAAAGATCCAGAATTCAAACTCTACTGGGTTATTTTTGGATGTATAGTAAGCTTTATTTTCTTTTTCAGATCCATCATCTTTCTCTGGAACACAGAAAAAGCTTCAGATTTCATCCCTTCACCTTTATATACCTGCCAAGTCCTAAGTTTGCCCCTGCAAGAGCTGCCAACATCTCAACCATCTAAAATCACCACTCCCTTTCTTGAACACTGAATTCAGATTGGGTTTGGCAGATAAAGAGGGAGGAAATGATTTTCAGACACTTCCGTTTTTAAATACAGTTGTAGCTTTAAGTCTGGGTATGTAGACAGAGACCCTCTAGTCAATGCAATCTGCACAGAACTGCTTGTGATCCTTAAGCCTCTTTTCACTGGAGCACAAAATGCCCTTTAAAGACATTAACTCAAACTGTTATTGGGGTGGGCAGGGAGGAGAGGTAACAAGCTGCACAGCTTGTAAGCTGCATAACTAAGTTAGCATTTCCTGTGCCTGGCTGGGCCTCTCTTGTCAGAGAGTAGGGCACAGGCTACTTGAGGCCAGACAACTCATCAGAGCTAACACCCCTTCCGAACACCAAGAACCAACAAATATCGTTTGACACAGCTTTCTCTGTGATCCACACTGGATTGTTGAGTCTTCTGGATTGTCTCTTTGTCCCCTGGAGTTTGACCTGCTCTTTGGAACTTGATTAGGCATTTTCAGCTCCACTCCTCAGGATGCCCATTTAATTTAATTGAGCTACGTTAAAATTATAATATTTTGGAGAAAGGGCTTTTGGTTTTTGCCATTCTTTTAATTTCTCTAGGCACATTATCAGTATTAATTGGTCTCACATAAGAATTCCTTAAAAGAAGCAGATTTTTAAAATTTATTTATTTTTTTTTCATTCGAAAATTGTCAACATACTCAGACAGAAACATCAGGAATAAGATGGTAGAAAGTCAGCAAAATATGGCTGCAGGGCCAAGATCTTGCCTGTAGCTGAAAACAATCTACAAGCAAAATGTATGCTACATGAGGTCTGCTAAAGGCAAACCCACAGGGGAAAGATTCAGTGTTACAGGCAGAAGCAGTAAGGTCCTTCTCAGGCTATTAGACTGGGTTTGCAGGGCGAGACAAGACAGCATAGTCTGTCTGTAAAAAGAACAAAACTCACCCCAGCATTTTTATGCATGAAGAGTTTCTCTAGCTGCTAAATCTAAAAAATATATTAGTCTTCAAAAGAAATCACTGAATTGCTCTGCTTTAGTGTCTCGATCCATCCAGAGATGTTCAGATGCTGAAAACATCAAATTTAGGCTGAGTTCTCCCATGCAGTATTATTATCACAATCCTCTCAAGGTCTTGGATCACTGCCAAGATGTGCTCATTTTTATTTCTGCCAGCCATTTCAGGATGAATTGTTTTATTCTTTCCTTTAAAGAAATGAAATATTTGTCTCTCAACAATCCAACATCCTCATTTGGACGTGGAAAGAGAAGAAAAGGCATTGTGACTGCTAATGATCCTTATGAGGATTTGAAGGTCAGGAAAAAAATATTCAAGAGGTCAGACTCTTTAGCAATGAGAAACCTATTGTGCACTTTAAGAGAGGAACTCCAAATCTGAAGAATAACTGTCTTAAAAATTTTAGGGTTGTGGTCCACTGTATTGTCTAAAATTATTTCATCTGGAATTACACAGACACAGAAATAAATTGCTGCTCTGTTAAATGTTTAGGTAATTATATTCTCTTCTTCAAATGGAGGAGATACTCAAAAGTACTTATAAAACACTGCATTTCCAGGACTCTGTCAACAGTTCCTTCACAGCTACATCCCTTTCTAAAAGCAGAATTACTACCTTAGATTATATTTATCACAAATATCTAAATAGTTTGGCCTGTTTTAGCTAAGTTATTCAGAAACTATTTGCCAGCAAGTGAGCCTCCTCACATATTTCCCTATATATTTTCTTTTTATTCAGAGATACCAACCTTGGAGAAGTAATTGTAAAATTACCCTTGACCAAAAATCAATCTGGCAATTCAAACAAGCAAACAAAATTCACATTAGGTCATGTGTTGAGAATCTGAGTCGCAGGGGTCACTCCATATGGATGAGATCCCACCCAGATAAAATCCTACCTAGAGCCACAGGACACATAAGAAATAAATTCAACACTCCTAAGTCATCAGAAGCTTTCACCTCACAACAAAAGTATTAGGGGAAACAGATCTGAAGCTGAATAAACTGTCTTTGACTGGGAAAATTTGATTAACTCTACAGGTTTCCTTTTTTTCTTATCCTCTGTCTTCTTCACAACATTAGCAGTAGGAAAACCCTACTTTATTTTTTAAAATATTTTTTCTTAATGACGTTGTTATTTGACCTGGAAGGAATGTTCTATTTAAGTGGATCATGGCCTATCTACACTAAAAAGTTCACCACAAAATTAACTTATAAGATTCCACCAAATCATGTAAGCTTGGCTTGCATTTTTAGTTTTACATTAGATTTAAAAATTTTTAAAGTTGAAAAAACTCTACTAGTAACCACAGAATCACTTGCAACTCTCTGTCTAGGTATACTGCAATTTATGGACTCTGTTCAATCACAATCATTATCTTTTTGAACAGGTCTACATTTGGGGAAGAAATCCCCTGCATTATCCCTTAACTCTTCAATCTGCATTAAATTCCACCATAAAGCAAAGTAAATTTACCTATAAAGTCTTTTCAATAACACTGTTATTTCTTATTATTTTAGTCTTTGAGCAAAGTATGTTCTAGACATTCTAGTGACATTCAAGTTGTGGTGTCAATATTTGATATATAAATGTAGCACTACTGTTACTAGTTGAATACCCAAAATAATTTGTTAAAATCAACAAGTTAAAAATATCTATCAAGAAAGAAGTTACCTTTTACACCTTGCTGTCCAGACATTGTCAGTGGTAAAGTATGAGTAGAGTGGATAACTTGTGGTCCTACAGCCTTGTTCACCTGTTGCGGGTGATGGTAGAGTTTTGGAGAACTGCCAGTCTGCACGGGAATCTGACAAAGTTTACCAGTGTAATTAGGAGGGCACTGGCATTTATCTCTAGAACTACACTGGCCTCCATTCATGCATGGAAGGTGGCAAATAACTGAAATGAAAAGAGAAATAAAAATTTTGTTAATGACTTTAGCTTTAGTATTATCCAACCACATACCACACACAAGTTGAAGAGGAAAGGAATAGGGCTGGAGAGCTTGGTTCTTCATTCTGACATCTGAGGAATAACTATCCATCTGACATACACTTTTAATCACCTTGCAGTAGAATCACTTTCCTTTCCCTCCTTGTGATCTCTGACCTCTGCCTCATTTACATCTTCTCTCCATGACAAACACAGTAAGCACATTCTTCCCTTAGATATCCCAGCTATTTTATTTCATTATGCTATTAAGCAAGACTCTTAATTACTATAGTGTCTGGCTCCACCTCTTATTCACACTTTGGCATAGGTACTGTTATTTGTCAGCCTCCCATTTCCAAAAATCTTGGACCACTTACTCTTCCCTGGGAGTCTGGGAAAAAACTCACCAGAGAATAGAAAATACTGAGGACAAATATTTCATTTTGACTTTAAGCCTTGGTTGTTCTCTAGAAAACTCTTTCTTGCAGAAGACCTAGATTTTTGCTTAACATTTTTTTCTCAGATCAAAGAAGCTAATTATCAAGATTCTACTGAAATGATTTCACAGACAAACTCCAAAACATTAAAACCTTATAACTCCAATATAAAGACAAGGGTAATTATTTCTGTGGCAGCTAGTGCTTGCACATTTACAGCAATATATATTATCAGATGAAACATGAAAAATGTCAACATCAAATGAAAACTATTTCTTAACTCAGAGATACATGCAGTAATAGGCATGGATCAGCACTTTCCAAAAATATAATGTGGGACTTTATATAATCATTCACAATGTAAATGAGCTGTCAGAATTTTCAAGAATTAAATGATATGAAAATAACAGGAAAAATAAACCGTAAGTTTTTGATCAAGACAAAGGTCGTTCTTGTTAGTAATCAAATAGTGTTCAGTATCCATTTGTCAGACTTAGGATAAGATTGTGACTTCAAAAAATAAAAACCTTTATAGTAATCATGGCATTTTGGTATTGCTTGTTCTGTAATGAATTACAATAAAAATGACAAACTGTAGATAATGTAAGGTAATTAAGAACCTAGCGCTCAATATTCCAATTGCTGTGACCTCTGGACAACCACAGGCTATTATTAGTATAATATAGAATACCAGAGAAGGCCAGTTGGAAAAGGAACCCATATGTTGTGTGCTGCAAGAAGACAAAGTAAGACACTCAGCAGCCCAAGGAGTTCCAACCCAGCTGCGTAATTCCCTTGGCCCAGGAAACTCGCTAGAGAAACAGCGCACGCAGCCCAGCTTGTCCCTCACGCTGCACGGACAGCGCCTGGAACGCCAGTGCCTGATGGCTGGATAGGTCCTTGCACAACACAAACTGCCACAACCGTTTTCTCACTGTGCTCTGCAAAAGTGTATTTAATATTTTTCTTGTCTTATCTTATATTTTTCATTTAATATAAACTGACTGAAAGTACTTCAAGCTGTAGCATTGTCCTAGTTAACTTTGGAAGGCTACTCATGACAGCACAAGCCTTTCTTTTTTGGGTCTCAACCCGTGCTGGGACTTCATCCGAGTGTATAAAAGACATCCTTACAGAACTGTTGTTACTTCAGGGCAAAATGAAGTGGGGTTGACCACAGCAGTAACTAAAACATGACATCTCTCTCTCTCTGGTACCGTGAGCAGCCACAAACAAGAGGCTGCACTGTAATAGAGACGACATACAAAGAATTTAAGTGCTTTTAAAGATGTGCCTGAGCAAAGTTGAACACTAAGGTGGTCCTCCTGAAAAGTAAAATCACACAACGAAACAGCGTGAAAAAACATTAAGGAGGGAGCAGTTCGGTGTTTGAAAGAAATACCGTGAAACGAAGGCAAACAAAAATAGTTTCACTGTGGAATTGAGTGCGAGAGGTCTATCCTATAGATTTTCTTCCCCTTCTCTCCAGGGTTAGGACAACAAGGTGATGTAAAAAATCCACCTTTTACACAACATAAATATACCCAGTATTTCCACCAAAATAAATTTTTTTTTCTATGCTAGTGTTTGTACTAAGCAATTGACATCCAGAAGGCTGAGTTGTGTGGGTATCTGCACCACCAGGCACTCTTCACGTGTTCCTCTCCTGCAGGAATCTGGTGGGTAATAAATGAATGGGCACGTGAAAAGCTTTGTTTTCAAGCAAAACATTTGTGCTAAAAATACTGGGAAGGAAGATGTCAATAGAAAAGAGTTGGTTCATGTTCCTTCTCATAACTGTTTGCTTTGGGTAGCCACACAAAAAACTTGTGCAAATAAGGGTAAACAAATGAGGTCTAGTAGGAGGTAAATAATTAAGAATTTTTAATGCCTCGGTATCTAAATGGAAATTTTAATTTTGATTTTAATTTTTTAAATTCTTTTTTTAGTTTTAGTTTTTAATTTTAATTTTAACAGGAAATAAAATTTCCAAGCTTCACACATTATCATGTGGTGCAAATCACTCAGTTAACTGATACTGTTTTACATTTCTGGCAATTGTAAGTTCAACTCAGCCATGTAAAAACAAATAGGATGCAATCTCCAGGTTAAACTGTAAACTTGACAATCTCATATGGCAAATATTACGGGAACTTAAAAAAACCTCTCCAAACAAAATACCAAATAAAAAATAGAGATAAAAACCCCACACCACATCGAAATAAAATTCCTGATTATTCTAAATAGGTGCAAGCAGTCCACACTTTTGTTGCATTATTTCCTCAGATAGTTTATGACCAGAAGGAGCTGCTTTGATTATGATGCTGGTGCTGGAAATCACAGGCACACAACTTCACCAGAACTGGAATTACCCATAGACCACTTGAGAAAAGTGAGTTGGAGGAACGTAAGCTTTCAAAAAGGCATAGGAAGGAAACATGCTTTTCCTTGACAAAGGCTCTGGGAATCTCTGTTTAACAAAGACCAAAGAGCCCTGGGGAAATGACCACTTAAGATAGAAACAGGACATAAAGCCAGGGTATGTTCGAACAGCTCAACCTCTCATGTAAGTTTTTTGCTTTGTTTTGTCATTGAGGCTAAAGAACCTAAACAGAATGGGAGAATACTGCCAGAGGCATAGGGGACATTCCTGACAAAAAACAGACCCATGTTTACGTTTTTTGGGAGAGACCATTAGAAGATGCTGGGTTTGCACGTAAGTTCTTAACCGGCATTCAGAAAAAGGAGCCTGATTCTCACTGGGCTGTTATCATTTCCTCTGAAAAGAAAAAACAGAAGAAATAAAATCCATTGTGGAGGGAAACCCTCCAGCTCAGACCTTGATAAAAATGTGAAGATAGGTCTGCATAAGATTAGAAGAGACTGCAGTTCATGTGCGCGTATCTTACAAACAAAGCAAAGAAAGTATTAATGGTCTAAGAAAGGCAACAAATTCCTCACTCGGGTCTACTGCAAGCTAAATCTCTCAATGGTCTCTTAAGGAACAGCCAACATATGATTGAACAAGCTTAATTATTTTTTACTATAAAGGAACACACATCCTTTAGAAATGTTGAGACAGATTTAAGAAAATACAAACATTTTAAGTATTCTTCCCATCCTTGGGCATTTAATTAGTAATAGTAAGTTTTGATTCCTCTAGCATCCAAAAGCCTTAACTCTTCCCAGTCTGGCACTGCTTGGTGGCACTGTTTGAAATGAGGCAAGCAGAGAAGGTCCATCAAGACGCCCCCACAGGGAGTCTCTGAAAGGCTCAATGCATAGAAAAAGAACATTTGCAAGACGAACTCCAATAAAACTGCCACAGCTATGGGTTGGAAACACTAGTACTGGGCATGAAATCATCAACAAAGCAGCTAGGAAACCACTGATAAATACAGTTTGTTCATGTAATTACATAATCTAATTTGTTTTCAATACTCAAACAACCTTGAACAGCTCCAGATAAACTAATTTAATCAAGTCCAAATGTTTTCATTTAATCAAAACAATGTGTAACAAAACAAATTCCAAGCACCTAAATCCTCCTAATCCTCAAAAAATAGTCCACGCTTACCCAAACAAACCCTTAGGATAGATGGAAACTCCCTTCCTGTAACCAGTGTTAGAGAAAATGAAGATGAGTTTTGAAATGTTCCTCATCTGACTCTCCAAATTCCTTTTCTTTTACACCTCAGGGAACATTTGAGTTTCCCTCACCACTCTTTGCCTTTTCTACTTACATGATATCAACAATTCAAGCGTAAGCATTATTCAATTACACCAACAGGCTCGCCAAAGAAAACCTTGAACTGCTCATTTAGATTACAGTATTTCCACTAGATGCATCACAAAGAGCAGATTAATTTTGTCTCTGAGTACTATAGTTATCCAGCATTACTACATGCCCCCCAGCTGTTTGGGCATCTTTCATCCACCCTGTTACTAAGCACACAGAAAGCACAGGGACTAGCAAGCAGATCTACCAAACACAAATCGTCACAGAAAAGCAGGGATGGTATTCCCCGAGGTGAATGCATATGCACTGCTGCAGGCAACATTCTTTTAATATAGTGCTCTAAAACACCACATGTTTTAGGTAAAAGTTGAAACCCAGAGGTGTCACACATGGATCTGCACGATTGCTCTAAACTTATTTCTACTTTCTAATTGCAGAAACTCTAACAATAACTCACAAAAGGCACAGAAGCATGAACTGCAGTAGTGATGCTATCCCTCTGGTTTGGACTCTTTCCTACTTTTTTCCCCACATCTTAACTTGTGGTACTTCAACTTTCTAATTAATTAATCCTAAACTCTTTTCTCTTCAGATTCCTGGTTACAATTCTGAGGTGTTATGTAAAGAAGTTGCAAGTTAAAACATTAATTGTTTGGTTACTTTAGTAACAATCAGATAATCTTCATATCACAAACCAGTGCTTTGGGAAGCAAAGAGAGAAAAGAAAATCTTTAAGTGGTTTTAACAGTATAATACCTCTGCATTCACCTCTGAATTTATCCTAATGTTTGTATTTTGACAACTTTTAATATAAACATTCCATTGCAAGAACAAAACACAATTTTAAAAAGCAGATCTGATGGAAGAGCTCCAGCATCAGATGTAAGAGTGATTTTTTTCTGCTCACCACTGAAAACAGTGAAGTGATGAACTGCTTCTGTGACTGGCCTAGTTACATGAATATGATACTGAAGGCACCAGAGATACTTCTGGAAAGAGGTAAAATCTGCAACACTGCAAGGAAATTTTTCAAACAGGAACCTAGCTCAAACCTAACTGCATGATAAAAAAATATGCAGCTACTAAACTGGGCTCTCAGCTATTGTAAATTAACATGGTTACTGACGTCATTAGAATTTGCTTTATATTTTTAAACTATTATTACCAAGGGATCTTTAAAAAAAGTAAAGCACTCCCACTTGGGAACAGGATCATAAATATTGCTATTTAACCAGATAAGCAAATCAAATTACTGCCAAAACAAGCAAGCTTTGTGGTGTTATTCTAGTCTGGATCATGGCTGTTTTTTTGGAGCTATTGGAGGCTGCACTGTCAGCTATGGAACATCCTGATACTGAAATTTGGGCAGCAAGTTCAGATCATAAAGGACATGGCTACAATATGTTACAGAGAAATACACATTTGTTGAGTGAGCATCACCATCAGCAAGAAATCCAGAACGAACATGCACTAGATTATTTCACTGTTCTCTTCATCTGTCCTCCTCAGTTTTAAACTCAGTACTTCAAAAAAGCTCAGGAAGAAAAGCTGAATGTTGACAACTTGAAGATGTGTACACAAAGTCAACCAGGTGACATCCAGTATGTCCCCAAGTATTTAATTCATCTCTCATTGTGGTTCAGAATGGGATGGTAGTCTCACTGGCCCTGTATCACATCCTTCCAAACTCATGTGATAAGCCACCTATCCTCACACATGTCAAATGCAACAAAGGCCTGTGTGTAGGTCACTTAAATGAGCACCATCTGACCAACAGCTGCCAATAAAACTCTTAGTGTTAACAATCTGGAAAGAATAGGATGGGGAGAAACAGTCTTAGAATATTAAAATGCTATCAGAAAAATAAAGTGTATACTGTGCCATGGAAAATGACCTAATGCTGTGCTTAGTCAATATAGAAGGGGTAGAGCAAAAATTAATGGTAGTTGCAAAATGATTGACAGGAGGATTTTTACTAACAGACATGATGCTTAATCTTTGCTAACTGCTTCTAACATTCTCAATATCTGACATGATTCAGACACTATTTTTGGAGGCAAGGAGACAGATTGCTAAGGAGTCATCTGAGTCACTCCTACCCTGATCATAGGTGGCGAATCTATTGACTTTATTAGACACCACCCTGATTTATTGAGTATAACACAACAGTTAGGCTTAGACTCAGTATACTAAGGAAAAACAAAACCCCACCAGTTACTGTTTATTTACAGGAATTAAAACCTTACAAATGGCCAGTGTCATACCTCTGATAATGATACAAAAAAGCTACTCCAGACATTTCTTTGGATTTCTACTGTATTGACCTTTATTTTCCTCAGAAATAAAATATCTAGGAAAAGTTGGCTTTTTAAGTGTAACAAATTAGCACCCTTGTTTAAAACAAGCATGCTGCAGTATAAAGATTTTATAGGTATCAATTTAAGCAGTCCCAAATAACTTCTTAATTGCCATCATCAAAGTAGGAATGCTGAAGTCAAAGTGCACAGTGTCAGATGAAAACTACGTTCCCAGCATTTTTAAGACTTACCCTTCTGTATAGTGTTTTGTGTGCCTGAGCACATGTAATCTAGCATGTATTTATAAATGTTATTGAAACATACCCATTTTCAATAGAACCAGAATTCAACAGAAGGACAGGTAACAACAAACAACAAGCATCTTTACTGCTACAGAATCCTTCCAGACAATACTCTTCCCTTCAGGTGCCAGCTGAGGAGCCCTACCCACCTTTCAGGACAACAGGATTAATGAGTAATTCCACCATAATGACATAGGCTGTCATTGCTCATACACTGTTACAATCAGAAGAAACCAGTGAACTGATTCTCTGCTCTGACACCTATTCTGCTACTAGACTATTTTCAGACAATTTACTGGACTCTTGCATGGAGTAACATCCAGCAGCATAAGGCAGAAAAAAAGAGCTGCCCCTAGACATCTAACTACTTGGTTACAATCAGACAAAACAGCAAAATGTTCTGAGAAACATTTAAGCCATTGGGCACGCCTCTGCTACGTAAAGGCTCTGAAGAACCACAGAGGCAGTAAAGCTGACACTGGCCAGGGACATCAGCATCCTTACCATTTCTGACAACTGAATAATAGATATTTAAGCTGATGTGCTGGGTTCATCTGGGGTAGAGCTAATCTTCTTGACAGTGGCTGGTATGGGGCTGTGTTTTGGGTTTGTGCTGAACACAGGGTTGATAATGTAGAGAAGCTTTCGTTATTACTGATCAGGGCTTGCACAGAGCCAAGGACTTTTCTTCTTTGTGCACTTCCACACTGGCAGAGGCTAGGGATGCACAGGAAATTGAGAGAAGACACAGCCACGAAAGGTGACCCCAGCTGACCAAAGGGATATTCCAGACCATATGACACCATACTCATTATATAAAGCAGGGGTGAAGAAGGAGGCAGGGAAGGACATTCGGACTGATGGTGTTTGTCTTCCCAAGTCACCATTACATGTGATGGAGCCCTGCTCTCCTGGGAATGGCTGAACACCTGCCTGCCCATGGGAAGCAGTGAATTAATTCCTAGTTTTACTTTTGCATGGCTTTTTTCTTTCTCTATTAAAGTGTCTTTATCTCAATCCACGAGTTTTCCAGCTTTCACTCTCCCGATTCTTTCCCCAGTCCTGCTGATGAGGAAGTGAGTGGCTGTGTGGTTATTGCCAGCTGGGGTTAAACCACAACACCTGAGAATCATTCCCATTTAACCTTTTGCCCTTTCTTGAGCAACACAAGTTAGGAGTGTTGCCACTGAGGTTTTCTGATCTGTCAGTGAAGAGAGGCTTGCCCGGTAAGGACATCCACAGACCAACTTGCTGTATGGGTGCATCTCACCACCCTTTTACTACTAGGCTCTTAACTGAGTTATCTAAGTATGGTTTGGTGAGCCAGATGAACCCCCAAACTTAGATCCAAAGGATCTATAAACACTCATCTACTGCATCCCACCATACCACAAGATGTCTTCCAATAATAAAATTATGTTTAAAACAGAAAAAGAAAAGCCACAGTAACTGTAGCCATGAAAAAATTTCCAAACATCAGAAGACTGCTTTCTGATTACTGTAACATTACTGCAGTGCTCACTTCGGTGTAAAACATCTATAAGAAGAACAAAGTAGGAACAGACTCTTTAAATTGGATGTTCATTAACATCCAAATAACAGCTCATAATCCAAACGTTCATGGAATAGTTAAAAAACATGAAAAACATACACTATGATTTTCTGGCACTAGCTACATCACAAGAATTGGAGAGTTTTCTAGGGAGTTGACCTTAATGTGAGAATGGGATGGATATTGTTCAGAGTTTGAGTAATAAATTAGGTCATAGGAGACCAGTGAAAAGCTAGCGACTCAAATCCTGGAGCTCTGAGGGTGGAAAGGAGCAGAGTCACTGCTAGTGAATAGTAAGAATAAAGATTACCCTGCAAAGAATGTACAGTAGGAATTTCATTAAAAAACACACAACTTCACCACACATTGTGGTTCTTATAACCATAATAGCTGTATAAATTGTTGCACAAGCTGTGTAAACCTACAATACAATCAATGCTCTGCTTGGTTGTGTCCAGTTCCAAGCAACTTAACCATGCACCAAATTCCCCTGAGCTGTGTAGAACCTCACTGAGAAGCTTCACACCACAATGTTGTACCAGACCCTGTGCCCTGAAATGCGCACAAGTATGAAAAATCCCTTTTCCTCCTTGTCACAACAGGCTTTCTGTGTAACTCAGTTCAGACAGAAGAAGGTATTCTAGCACCTACATATATAGCATCTAACGTAACAGGCTGAGTTTAATATATTCAAACAATAGATAAGAGAGATGCAATGGACACATATTAACTACAGAAAGGAAGTATTACAGCTTATGTTATGAAGCTGGTCTCCCCTTATTACCTATACCAGCAGTTTCCAAAGCAAGGTGTGCTCATCCCACACAGTGTGCCAGAAAATGTACTAGGATGCAGGAAAGAAATATGTTTTGTACCATTAACAAATAAAATGAATTTTCAAAAGAGTTCACTTAGTCTTTTTCTCATGCATTTTTACTTTCTATTTTGTCTATGGTTTATAATGTACAAATAGATGATATATACAGTAGTACATGTATAATTTATAAATATATACATATTAGGGAGAGTGTTCAAAAATATTTTACTGATCAGAATGTGCAATCAAAAGAGTTTGGAGACCACTGCCCTATACATCCTATGGACAGAGGCAGACCCTTTCAGGGACAAGTCAAAGAACTCATTCCTTAATTATGAGATGAACAGTTGCTAAAAGTTCCCCTAAATTTGAAATATCTGAGTAACATCTAATATAAAAATATTATTTAATAGCTCATCTTATAATTTTTAAATTAAACTGAAAATACAACCAAAATGAGAAATGAATAAATTATTTGGATGAATAAAATATAGGTGAGAAATATTCTGGATTCTTAAAACTCAATCCTCTTTCTGTGCAATAGGCAAATACCAATTTTCCTTTTATTCATTGACTAGCATCCCTTAAGACTTCGCAAGAGATTAGAAGAGAAAAAAAAAGAGTTTACAGCTCCTATAGACTTCCATTTGATTCACATTCATAAATCCCTCGTTGAAAATTCATGGTTCACCCTCTTAACAGGTTTTTACAGATACAAAGAAAATTCAATGAATTTAAGTGATAACAAAGATAAGGTTCATGTTCCAAAACAAAAATCCAGGAATCCCAGAGCCTCTACACTAAAAAACAGGACTTTCAATCACAGTGATACTCAAATCTAAGAGCTAATACAGACTACACAGGCACAGAGATGAGAATTATCTGGAGCAGAATAAAAAACCAGAACAAACAATAGAAAGGCTGAAATGGGTAAGACTGTGATCAACAGAGCACTGATAGCTGCTGGCTTCTTTCTGACTGCGCTAAGCCCATTAAATACAAACCCATTTGCTAAGAAATCTATTAATGATATGTGCCATATTTTAACATGTAGAGAAAGTTTTCAGACTCTTTCTTCTATAGTTGTATAATTTAGAGGTAATTTCTTTTCTAAGCCAAAGTTGGCATGTACTTGATCTTCAGTGAGGTATGTGCAAAGACATTGAGTTTAACAATAACAATATTATAGCTGTAGGAGGTATTGTGTTTATTTGAATACGCAACAATGTAATCATTCAAATAAATGCACTCTTAGTTCTCTTTTTACAGTACTTCAAGTCAGATGTACATAAACTAATCCCTAGAAATTAAAACCATATACAGTAAAATAAAACATTATGCATTTTAACTTTGGTTCTGTTTTGCTTTAACTTTGAGGGAAGCATACTCCATGTGTTTTTGAATAGCTGCAGGTGTGGATTTTGTACAATTTTCACTCATGGATTTTTCTATGACTGAACATCCAAAAACTGTGTTCTCTGTAACAGACATTTTGGGGAGTACTTTGAGAGCAGATGGACTTTTGCTTCATGATGATGGTCTGAAATCTTTAAGGTAAGCAAGGGAATGGAAATGAGTTGCTAACAGGCTTGTATGAGTTCAACATCATTAAAATCATGTGACTGAACAATCCCTTTTCTTTAAATTAGCATCTGGCCTCCACTGGAATCTGAGGTAAAGATGTAAATTTTGAATAATTATTTAAAGATCATGAAGAAAGAGCTCACAGATGCTGTTACCTCCACAGTAGAAACCAGAACTATTTGTTGATAACAAGCTCTGATGAATACATTGGGAAAAGAAATTTTTTTTTTTTTAACAGATGTGGATATCAAAACCAGCAAAATCCTTAAAATACAATTTTTCCTTGTAATTTGAGCATTGGAGGCTCATAATTGAAAATGCATTAAAACCCTGAGCTTTGTTCAGTCTGTAGAATCACACACTTGCATTACAGGATGCAATTGTAGTCCACTAGTATTTCAGATTAGAAAAGCCTATACTATACTACCTGGGCTGTAAGTAAATTTATTCATTCTTCTGTCAGCTCAGATTTATTTATAGAAGAAAGGGGGACTGGAAAACAGAAATGTCTTTTGAATTGATGGTCAGAAGTGGTTCCTTCCAAACCATTTTGCATTGGCTCTTCAGGCTAGGAAATACATTTTTTCCAAGTATCTTCCATAAGGCAAAGAATAATTCATAATAATAGTACTGTTATTATCTGTCCTTATTATTTTAGCTACTCAGTTCACTGTCTGAGGAAAATTACTTGGCCTCCATTTTGCTACAGCTATTACAATGTTGCTGCATGAATATTTCTATCATAGTCATCATTTACACAGATTAAATTTCAAACTACCAGATAAAGCAGTGCATAAATCCCAATGTCCTTTTCTTATTTTTTTTCCTGAGACACACACACTGATAGACTGTCCAAGTTCTCTGACTACTGTTTCAGAAAGTTTAAAAAGTTACTATTTTAGCCAAGTTGTCCAAGAATTCTGAAATTTTCACATGTCTGTTAAAGGAAATAATATTTCATCGGGAAGCAAAAAAAGCATAAACCAACGAAGTCTAACAAGGCACAAATTATAATCAGTGCAAGAACAGCAGAAACAAATCTTTTACCAAATAAGGCTGCAAGGTAGCTACCAGAGACAGTAAAAGGACAAAAGTGATAATACTGAAGGAATAGCAAGGTTCTTGCATCACAGCTTCTGCATATTTGCCAGTTCAAACACAAAACTCAAGGATATTTCAAAGGAACACTTTCCTCTTACCCACAGAGAATATACTACTAAAAGCAAACTATGAATTATCATATGCTGTTCTTGAGCTAAGTAGTTGTTCCAGAAATAAGCTTCTCTTCAATTAGGTTGTCTGATGGAACATACAAAGTCGAAAATAAAAGATTTTTTAAAAAATTAAAATAAAATCACTTCTCGCTTATGTTACCAAAATGAATGTAAAAAAAACTTCTGCATGACATGTGCTAGCAATTATTTTAAATCCTCCACATGTTCATCTGCTAAGTCTCTGATGAAGCCACAGGAATAGTGTTTTGGGCAGAGTTACATAGGTCATACATGATGAGTTACCTACACAGGCTGACATCATCCACCAAATAGCAAATACCACTTCAAAATAGAGAAGAAAACATCTCTTCTGACATGTTACCTTTCTAGCAACTCTTACTAAACCCAGTAAAACAAAAGAATAAAATATAATGGGTAAAAATCTGAACAGTGTGTACCTCACAAACCGCCAGAAGAGACTGTGACTGTAAATTCTCACAAATCAAGATGTTGGTCTTTCACATGCCTTTACATGTCATCAAATTAACCTTCCAATACTATTTACAATACGCCTGTTCATCAAAAGTTTACTAAATGGTAGCAGGAAAACACCAATCACTTCTCTTGGACTCTCTGTGATATGTAATCTACAGATAAAGGCAGCTGGCTGGCTTACCAACAGGCTGCCTTGCTTACAGGTAATTGCCATTTTAAACCAACACTATTCTTTGATAATACCTCAAGTGCTTGAATAAAAAAAAAAATGCTAATTCCTACAACACTAGCAGTAATTCATGATCACATAGGTCTGAATAAAATTCAGGAATTCTATCAACATTTTGTAAAAGAACTGCTTTAAATTTTCACAGTTCTTAATAATTATGTTTTCTGAACTCTTTCCTAGATAGGAAATTCTGTTAGAATAATAATTACATAGCTAGTCGTCTTATTAAATTTCCTTTGATGTTTTGAAATATATTGGTCAAATTTTCTTTCATTGCTTTCAGCATAAATATGCTCAAATAAAATTTGAGCAAAATGCTTCTGCTGCTTCTTGGAAGTTTCTGTCTATACGTAATTGGAAACTTCTGGAAAACCTCAATTATCCAAAAACATTTATACAGAGTCAACACAGTAAAGCTGGAAAAATTTTTTATAGAAAATTCCAATAGGAAAAGTGCCAAAATTCAAGAGGCAACATAATTTGAGCATTATTGCAACAGGGTACAGAATATCCAGGTCACTGTGATCCACGCTGAAAGTCTCAAAATTTACCATTAAATATGAAGGACCAGATACATTATTATCTAAGACACCATGCTCACCTGGAGAAGGCTCCAGGGTGGCCTTATAGCAGCCTTCCAGCCTCCCCTAAAGGGGGCCTGCAAGAGAGCTGGAAAGGGACTTTTTACATGGGCATGGACGGGACAAGGGGGAGTGGCTTTAAAGCGAAAGAGGGTAGATGTAGATTAGATATGGGGAAGAAATTGTTTACTGTGAGGGTAGGGAGGCACTGGCACAGGATGCCCAGGGAAGCTGTGGATGCCCCAACCCTGGAGGTGTTCAAGTCCAGGCTGGATGGGGCTTTGGGCAACTTGGTCTAGGTTGGAAGGTGTCCCTGCCCATGGCTGGGCATTGGAACTCTATGTAAACGTCCCTTCCAAGCCAAACCCTTCTATAATTTTATGAGTCTGTTTCCTTATTTGACACAGATACTGCCAAGTGCTCTACAGAAAGGTATGTACTTTCACTGACTAGCATGCAACTTTGACTTCTCATTTATAACAGTTTGAATGAACCACTTTAAATAAGATGTGGGACTGCAAATGAACAGTGAATATGAACCTAAGTATTAAAAGACAGCTTCCTTTACTACATTCTGTCATGCCTGTTGAATGAATGAAGCATAGAACCCATGGGAAAAAATAGAATGTAAATCTCTAATTAAATATATATATAATAGTGGAAAAAAATAGAAAAGCATGAAAATATTAATTTGGGCATTTACCAATTCCTTATTGCTTCATTTTACAGTTACAAATTAGTCATTGTCCTCCCACTCCTTACAGGAAGAAAATTCATTTTAAAATTGGAATGTGGACTAATTTTGAGTAGAAACAGGACACCTCACTGAGTAACTTCAACAGTGAAAGAGATGGAAACCTCATGTGCTACTCTATTCCCATCCTTCCCTACGCACACATATCGACCCTATTTTACAAGCCTCTGTAGATATATCAGGACTGAAATACCATACAAACTGCACATGCATCAATCCAATAGAATAATGAGATTCATCTATTCAGCAGAAGTTTCCACTCAGATTAAATGCTTTCATTCTCCAAGCCAATGAAATATTAGAGGTTGGTTAGTTTAACTGCAACATATCCCATTCACAAAATGAAACTGCAAAAACCCCCAGAGTTTCACTGAAGCAGCCTGGCAATCAAAGAGGTCCTTCCTTTTAAATACCAAGCTTTCATCACCTTCAATTGCAGTGCTAGGAGCTATTCCTCATCACAGCCAAAAATCTTAGCTACCTGAAAAGCACCATTTCCCCCAATCTGTCCCTTGTTGTGAGATTTTGTTTTTTAATGGCTTATCCATATCACATAAAATTTTCAGGAAACAAGATTTGTTCCTTGCCTGAGCTCACTGCTACCAAGCTTCAGGTGAATTGACAAACTGAGCACATTTTAAGAATCTGAAACAATCCATGACAAAGTTTGAGTAGCTGTAGTACAGGTATTGCAACTAATTCTCTCTGAAAATGCAGTGTTTACAAAATTCAGCAGAAAGTTGAAAAGAAACAAAAAAAATTCATCTGGCTCATCATTATAAATAATTTATAATTAAGAACAAAGCAAAGTGATGTCTAACTAATCTGTCATCTGAGAACCTAAATTCAGTCTCTTGTACTAGAATGCTGCTCCTGCTACAGAAATCCATTTAAAACCTTTCCAAATAGGGTATGTGACTATCCTCTCTGGTTTTAGGAAGAGAAAGTATTTTTAAAAAAACACACAGGAAAAGTCCTGTTCATTGCCTTAATTATGTATTTTCTGACATGACATTCTGTTTCATAGTTGCATTTCTAAATATCAAGTCATCTAAATAAGAATTTCTACACATTTTGGATTAACAGTAAGTAAAGAAGTTAAAACAGGCACTTAAAGCAAAAAGCAAAAGTTAAACATAATTCAGTTGTTAAAAATATAACAAAAGTTAATGATCTTGGAAGACACAAATTACTTCTGCTTTATGTATCAGGAGACATCAGGACAAGCCTAAGCTAGTGAGAGGCACTAGTCAGAGAACAGATATAAAAAATTATTTCAGTAGTATGTATTTTAATTTCTGATTCAGAAGCTCCTGAAAACTGTGACTGGTGAAAGAATTCAATCTACAGGTGTAGGATCCCTCTTCTCTAGTTATTAAGAAGTTCATGCAGCATTTTTGTTTTTAATTGGAGAGCCTTTAAGTGCTAGTTCAGACCTTCTTATTCTTCCTGTGATAAATGCTTTTTGTCTTTTAAATGTAGTGGGCAAGATAGCTAACAGGCAGGTAAAAATCCTTACCCATTTGTAGCAACTTGCTTTTATACATTTTTAAACATAACACTCCCTTATCTTTCCATCAAATACTATTATAAGCTGCTTTTGTTGAATGTTTCTAGCAGCCCACTGTACCCAGTGCATCAGAGCTGCGTGGACTGAGGCCAGGAAGGAAGGTGTGGAACACGTCTTCACAGGTCAATTTCCACTCTCCAAGTTTTCAAGTATTTGAGAGAAGGTCATGTTACAGCACAGATTTACATAGCAGACAAATTACATGACTGCCTGTTCTCAGCATTTCATAATTTCAATAGAAAAAAATTAGGTCAAATGAAAGGGGGGAAGAATAACCTTACATTCTAGTCAGAAAATTAAACAAAAAACTTATTTAGCTGGGGTTCTTGCCAAAACATTGATAAAAAACTGCATTGGCAGTAAAGACAAATTTAAAGTATTAGATTAACCATTCCTTTACAAAATACTTTTCTTGTTTTGTGCCTCCAAACAACCACAAACAAACCCTAACATTTGCTCTATTTTTGTTTTAAAACACTGGTTTTAATATTAGCCCAAAACATAGACATTTTTACAAACGTGCATACTATCAAAGAATGAGTTAGTAATTTCAAAGGCTTTCACACAGTCTGACAGCATAGTAGGAGTGTTAAAAGAGGGGATTGCTCTTTGTATCATCTATCCAGAAGAAAAGAAAAATAATTTGGAAAGGCTTTCCCCCCCCCACCCTCAGAGCATGAAATACACTGCACTTGAAAAACGGCAATATTGGCCAGTCTCAGCACTGCCTGAACTCTATGTTTATTCTAGACAGAGACTAAAATTACAGTGTTCATATTTGGCATTCTTTGACTAGAAATTTGCAAAATAATTAAGGTTTTTTTTCAGAAAACAACACTATGATATTTTCAGGACAACTACAAAATTACTTTCCAAGAGCAGTTCAGGGTATCATAATGTGAAATGACAAATTTAAAGTGTTTAGGTATGTACCCATATATTGGTATATCTTAACTTACATGGCACATACTTGCACACAAACGCCTATATAGTATGCAATTAAAATATGCAAATCATTATCCTAGGTAGCTTTCAGGATTTGTTTCAGAGTCAAAGAGTTGTAGGGTTTAGTCTGGCATACTGTAGATACTCTTACTGAGCAAGCAGAAAGAATAAACATTAAAAAAGAAACTACTGGCTTCAATAACTTTAAGTAGACTTAACATTATTTCAGTTTCTAAAAATGCCAAATATGAAATCTGATTTACTTTCAGCAGTAAGAAAAGTTTTAAGCTGATGCATGCTTAAAATGGATTGTAGTTCTAAGGAACTGCTGAACAAATTTTTGAAGACAGAGTCACTGTTAGCTGTTCGCTAGATTTTATGTGCATTTGATACATATTAAACAAGTAAAAAAGAGGAAACACAACCTTTTGTGTAATCTGTCATTTTCCCTGTTTATTAACACAAACTCTGAGGGAGGAATTTTACCAAAAACTTCAGCTTAGCATGTTGCATCCCTGCAGCTGAAAACTCATATGAAAAATACGGGAGATTTTTTTCCTCTGACACAAAAGGAACTTTTGGGAACATTTGCGAAGGACACCAGAAAGCTTGTCTAACATAAAACGGTTCCTACTCAGCAGAGCCCTCCAAACAAAGAGTAACAGACGCACAACTGGTATTAATAACAAAACATCTCCTCCCTCTGTTAGTTAAGAGAGGACAGCTAAGGACAAATGCAGCTTCAGGGTACTTACCTACTCGGAAGTTAGTGGCTGTCAGAGTGTCAGCAGCATGGCCGTTTTCACTGATGAGGGTGGTTGTGTTTCCCTTCTCACAGTTGTTCTGACAGTTGCCTTTGGTACAAGTCACTTTACAGATGCTGGGTGTAAAGACCACCTTGATGCGACCAGTGTGATTTCCCACTGTCAGCGGAGGCAAAGAAAAAAAGAAAAATAAACAGATCACTTTGGTATCCATTGATTTCCTTCAAAAAGTTTTTGGGAAAAAAAAAAAGGCGCGGGGGGAGGAAGGCGACAGGTCTACAGGAGGAGGGCAGTCTGCAGTGCTCTCTCTCATAGATCTCCAGTGGTGTCTCTGAAACAGGAGTAGGAAGCTTAGCAAACAGAACTCCGGGATCCGCTCCAAAACCACATTTAAAGTCAAGTCACTGGAGTGGGATTAGTAATCACAATGCTGCACTTTATTCACAGGCAGACAAAGAGCAATACCAAGGGCATGACAGCTTAAATAGCCAACCCTGACAGGCAGATGTAATGTAAAGAGGCTGGCTGTGCACCTAGAGGTGAATAAACTCTTGTGTACTCCTACATACTTTTCCTGTTTCTGCACTTCTTAAGTCACTATTTGTAGCTCGACCCCTGGAAATGTTTTAGGCATGCGGCATGTCTGAAAACATCTGTCTCAAATCTCCTGGCACCCCAGCCTGAAGTGGTCAAACCTTGTGACGCAGCTGCCTGGACCCATTTTTTCTTCACAGTTTTTTGGCACTATTTTTCCACAAGAATTTACATATTATAGACTGAGCTCTGCTGTCAGCCTTTGTTTTAGCAATAAATAGCTCAGAAAAAAAGGTGAGGAAGTATCAGTGCTTTAAAATAGTGAGATCAAAGATAAAAAATTGCTGGATTCTCATTTTTATATACTTCTCTCTAGTCATTTTAAAAAACTTGCATGCAATAAAGACTGCACAAGCACTAATTTGAAATTAAGCTAGTTATAAGAATTTCTTGTTACAGAATTATATTTAAAATTTTATATTATATTTAAAGATGTATTTGATTTTATATCTAACAGCTGAAGACAAAAACTGTATTAAAACTATTTATTAGGAAAAAAAGGGAAAAGAACAGATTCCATTCACAATTATTTAAAAAGAAAACAGTTTGTCCTCTGCATACTACTAATAAATTCAGCAAGTTCTTGTAAATATATCATCTTTGTGGAAACTATTAATAAATACTTTCATATCAAACCTAACAATACCAAGAAATGACGCACAGAAAGAGAACAATCTCCTTCTTCCTCATGTCATAGAAATAAAAAAGTTGCTGGATAGTTGTCTAACTTCGTTCATGAAACACTCTCCAATCATTTTTTTTTTTTAAATATCAAGACAATCTTAAAAATCTTCCAATTTCAAAAGAATATAAAGCCTTCTTATTTCTGGCTCTTCATAAACAAGTGAGTTAAAGCAATTGTGCCAATTGTTTTGTCTACAGTAAAGGCATTGCTCTATTTGAACAGCAGCTGTAGTACAGATGCTCCCACCTTATTCTCCCTAAACAATGATTAGAAAAGGCAGAGCCCAGACAGATACAAGAATAAAATATTTCAATCAGAGGCTAATATTGTGATTTTAGGGGATTTAGGAGACATCTTGGATTCTTGGATGCCATGCATTTCTTATGAAAATGAATACATCTTAACCAATAAACAGATCTAAGTGACCTGTGAACTGCTGAGGGCAGAACTTTTAAACTTTGCCTTTTTTAAGCATAGTTTCACAAGCAATATTGCCATCTTTGTATTTTACTTGCACAATTTTATATACATTTTTCACTAGAAAAGAGTCCATTTTATATTTTAAATTTTCAGACATTTTAGCAATATTTTTCCTTTAGGATGTGATCTAATTAAAAAAAACATAGTTAGTTGAGTCACAAAAGTCAGTTCTGCCTACACTGTAGAAACCAGTATTGGAGGACTCAGACAAGCCTTCTGGCTTAGTGGGAAAAAAAAAATAATTAAAATTTGGCTTTGTCAGAGTTGGAAACGAAAAAAATGCAGAGCTCAATATGTGATGGAGCTCACAGTGCAAATACTGAAACTGGATGGAGGTCACATGGTTTGTGTTGTCCCAGCATCAGGAAGGAACATGGAGAAAAGTGGAGGCCATGAGGTCTGATTCTTCTAACACTTCCCCAGAGATCTTTTGTACAAACTTAGCACACCTCCTACCAAGAAATATTCTGTGCAATGCGTCCAGCAAGAGCAGAAAGTTCGACCATAGTCCCACCACAGCACTTGGCACAACAGTGATTAATATGGTACAACAAGCACCCCAATTTTCCATCTACCCAGGAGATGAGAATTTGACATGAAATTGTGCAGGGAGAGATCAATAGGTTTGTTGTCCTCACCCCCCTAGAAGGGACATCTTTTGGTAAGTCTTGTGTCCTCAGCTCTGCTGAGTGTTGACCTGGGACATGAAGCTCATGAATACAACAGTGTTGTTAGTGTTATATTCAGCTACTCTGCAGTTAATGCATTTGGCACCAGCAATCCAGAAGAATCATCCTTATGTGTGGCATTCAATAAATTGTGCTATTCGTGAACCCAAGCAGCTCTTTTGAATGTGACCCAACTTAAAGTGCAATAGATTTTTTGCACACCCAGCATCAGACCCATAGTTATGTTTTGGAAATAGTCAGTAAAGATGAAACTAAATTGTTTACTTCTCCTTCATAGTATTCTGTACTATGTTGTTGAGTGCTGAGCTGTAGTAAATCTTGAGTGTAATGTTCACAACAACAAAAACTTAAAAATAATTTTTATCACATAGTTTAGATTTTACCAGAAAATCCTGCAGCACAATAATTTTAGTAAAAAAGATGCCTTAGTATGAGACTCAGCAGAAACTGTAAAATTTGCTTTTTAACACTTTTGTATCAGCAAATATTAGTATCTAAGTTTGGGAGTTAGAGTGGCCAAATGCTACTTTCAAAAACACTGCTCAATATCTAAAGAGCTAAAGAGTATCCCTGAAAAAAATTTAAATGGAGCTTTTCAGGGAAGAAGTCTTAAAAAACAAGATGCGAGCCCTAGCCCCTACAAATATTCAAATCCTTATTCAGCAAAGTTTTTCATAGAATATCCTGAGTTAGAAGATGCTTATAGAGAGTCTAACTCCTGGTCCCACACAGGACCAACCCAAGTGTCACACCATGGGCCCTGAGAGCATTGTCCAAACACTTCCCAAACTCTGTCAGGGTTGATGATGTGACCACTTCCCTGGGGAGCCTGTTCCAGTGCCCAACCACCCTCTGGGTGAAGAACCTTTTCCTAATATTCAACCTAAACCTCCCCTGACACAACTTCAGGCCATTCCCTCAGGTCCTCTCACTGTCACCACAGAGCAGAGATCAGTGCCTGCCCCTCCTCTCCCCCTCACGAGGAAGCTGTAACTGCAGTGAGGTCTCTCAGTCTCCTCCAGGCTGAACAGACCAAGAGACCTCAGCCACTCCTCTTTTTGCTTCTCTTCAAGGCCCCTCCTGTTTTCATGGCCCTTCTTTGGCCTCATACGCTTCTTATATCATGGCACCCAAAACTGCGCTGAAGAGCACTGACTCTGGAATGTAGCCCTACAGACACTCACTAGTGACCAGTCACCAGCCTGATGTAACCCCATTTACTACCAGCCTTTGCACTTGACCTGTCAGCTGGATGGTCAACCATCACATATTGTGTTTATCTAGCTGTATGCTAGCTATTTTGCTATAAAACAAGTTCTCAGCTAGTCCTGTTCTGGTAGTTGCAAAGAGACAGAAATAAGACACCTTCATATTCTTTAGAAAATCTTCATGGGAAGATTTCCTCCATCTTTCTTAGGTTTATGAAAACTACAACCACACTGAGTTTGTTCTCCTTCCCTAGCAGATCACAGCTTTTAACT
The DNA here is from genome assembly GCA_013396875.1 of Vireo altiloquus. NCBI lineage: Eukaryota > Metazoa > Chordata > Aves > Passeriformes > Vireonidae > Vireo > Vireo altiloquus. Next base: position 934,891 of record VZRF01006295.1, read on the forward strand.
TCAATTCTCCTGGAGACATTTAGGATGGATACAAAGCTCTGAGCCTTCTGAGCTAACAACTCATCAGTGTTTGAGCAGATGATTCAAGGCAGAGATGTTACTCATTCTCTTCTGCAGTTGCAGAGAAGTAGACTGTACTATCATCACAGATTCCGAGGCTTAGGGACCTTTACAATGATCTTAATACATGCAGATTCCAGTTGAAAAAAAGACCACAAGCTCTTCTCCTGAAAAGCTTTTAGCAGAAACTTCAAATTTAGCTTGAATCTCCCCTTCTGTATTTTTTTTCCTCCTCTTCTCCAAAGAGGAAAATTCAATTCTAAATAAGAAAGTATTATTCAACACCTGTTAGCTGATTAATACTGATTTTGCAGTATTAATGCTAAAGCCCACAATTTCATGTTAGGAAAAGACCAGTACTGCTATAGTCTTGACCTCTTTTGACTTTAGACTAGCTCATATTAAAGGACTGTGTATTTTTAAGGAAGCATACAGAGCATTTTCTTTAAACTCTGGAACCTCTACTGATGATGCCACTGTGACACAGGCATGACAAAATCTGCAACTTAGATTACCTCAAATTCATTTTTGGAAAAAAATTGATAGTGCTACAGCAACACACCTGGAATAATTTTTTTCTATATATGTAGACAGAAATATATCAAACTCTTCTAGACTGATTTTTAACATGTGGAAATGAAACACCTCACTATGCTCCTAAGTATAAGACCAGACTGAAGAAATACAAATATGAGACCAGATAAACAAAGGAGCCGAATGAAAAAAACCAAAAGTAGAAGATGCAAAGACCAAATAAATAGCAAAGTTACTGAAAATAAATGGCCGAACTAGAGACAGACTCAGATTGCTGTTTAACAAAAACAGGACAATCAAGATGACTAATACTGGATACAGCTTCATCCCTCAGCTAGACAGCAAACTCACAATGAGATTCAGCCAACAGCGCCATCATCCTGCCTCATAGTCCAGGCTCACTTATACTTAAGAACTCCATGATATATTTGTCAAAAGAGATCAGTGGAAGAATGTACCCATAATTTCCAAAATCTGTAAAAGTCTTGAGCCAGATTAAAAAAAGAAGGATGTCTGGGTAAAGTGATGAGATTTTAGTTGAAAGTTGGCACCGTATGTATGTGATTTTCTTTCCATCTACATAAGTCACTATGATATAATATCATGAACACAGCAAACTCCTGCTGTGATAAATTTATGATTTAGCAACAACCGCAGGAGAAATGGAAAATGTAAGCAAAAGGATTTCTTCATAGAACCCTTTCTGCCCCCACTGTTTATTATGACAATTTTTCTTTTTTCCCAAAAAGAAAAGGGGCATTAGCAAAGAAGGTGAATCAGTTAAGACAGCAGGTGGCAGGTTTTATGTCCAGGTGGTCACAATACCTTACACAGCCATGCCTGGAAAGACCTGTATAAGGGGAAGAATTCCTCCTCAGCCTCCTGAGTCCCTGTGTAATGCAACTCAGACTTTGTTTCTTTCTAGAAGAATTTCTATAAACACATTTTTTTCCTTGGGTTTATGGCTGCTCTCACAGCTCCAACATTCTGACAGAATTCAATAGCTGCAGTGGAGCTCAGATGATTTGTGGTATGTCCCTGTTTTGTGGGAAGACAATGGGCTAGCAACACTAGTGAAAGCAGGACTGGTATTCAGTTAAATAGATAACTACACAGGTCAGGCAGGGCAAAGAGAATAAAATATTTTAATGTGTCAAAAATATTGATGTTATTGGGTGATGGTTTTGTGCTTCACAGTGATCTAATCAAAAGGATTATAAAAAACCAAAAAACAAGCAGTGGCTTCTACCAGCTGAGTACACAGTGTAGCTTATGCATACATCTCCCATATTCCTTGTACAAAAACTTCTAAAACTATTTTCGTAGGCCGGTTTTGAGGGGCTGTTGTTGCTCTTGCTGTTTTGCTTTTTTTTTTCAATACCTTCACTTACGACAAATATCCTGAGGCAAATCTCCTGAGGAAACAGATCTAACAGAACTATAGACATTCCATTAGTACCTCCAGTAATGATACACACTACTCTCTTTTCATGACAATTTAATTCTGCAATGATCCTAGTGTGCTTTCACATGTTTATCTACAGAGTGTCATCCGACGAGAAGATTCTATTTTTAAATTACATTCTCTTCCCAATGGGAACAGATTATCTCAGGCTAGTTCATGTTTTCAAATTATAACCATGATGCATGAGGAGAGCATTTAAAATTGAATCTTCTCAAATCAAACCAAATTAGCTTTTAAACAGCTAATAGATTCAACATTTTAAATTCTCAAATGACCAACACCACCTTTTTTCTTAGCTAAATGCTGACACACACACACAAAAAAGGAAAGAAGCAGAAGGAAATTACTTATTTCCTAAAATGGTGTCTCCCAGTTATTTCACCAGTCCACCTGGTTTAGTCCTTACACTAGATGTGCTTGTTCAGCTAAAAGGAAAGATGACATTGTATGAAAATCAACCACACAAGTAAGATAGCTAAGCTATTAGAATTGTCAAATGACCTTTTTACACTTTAGACAATATATGAGGAAGTTCTGTTTTGTCACCACTTAGTCATCAATTTAAAACAAGAGAAAAAAATCCCAACCAAGCAAAACAAAAACATAGTTCCCAAAGACCAGAACAAGTTGAACTTATTTGTCATACAACTTAAAAACAGCATCATCTAGAAGATTTATGATGCTAGGAGCTAAAGAAGCAAAAAAAAAGGGGGAAAAAAAACCCAGGAAAAAAGAAAACAAAAAAGAGATTGACATCTAGGCCAGAGTCAGATCTTCCCTAAATTTTTGATTACAGATTGAGAGAAATATAGGCCTTACAAGGCACAGAAATAGCTGAAAGAGATTCTAAGAGACCACTTAATCTCCCCTCTCTTCATTTCCCCAAGATAAAGCAGCAACATTAAACAAAAGTTTTGTCCAGACTATCCTCAAACTCCTTCTATTATGCAGATTCCACAGCCTCCCTGAAGAATTTATTCCGGCACTTCAGCCACTCTTATTATAAAGGTATTCCTAATACCTAACCCACATTTCCCCTGTAGCAAGGCAAGCAAACTATTGCCCTGCTTTATCTACAGCAAGCTTAAACAAAATATTATTCCTCTGTGGATCATTTTCTAACATAGTTGAAGACCACTGCCATCAATTTCCCTCAGCCTCGTTTTGACCAGACCAAAACCATCTAAAGTTTTTCAATCTAACAGGCTGTATTTTGCAGATCTCCATCTTTTTTTTTTTCTTTTGATACCACTCATTTGGTTGTCATCTTTCTTCAAATACCCTGTCCAAAACCACACTATACTGCAGCTGAGGTCTGATCAATAGTGGGAAGGCAGCAGAGTTACTTAATATAGCTTTACCTAAAATGCTTCTATGAGTTTTATTTATTTTCCTCTCCCAACAGTGCGCTAACTGATACTTCATACCCAGAACCAACCTGCAGGCTAGGCCAAAGGGGCACACACCTCCCAAATCCCTTTCTGATCTGTTCATACAGGTATCATCCCAGTAAAACAAATATGGAACATGCCTTGCACAACCTTAGCAGGACTGAACTCAACCCTTACTTTGCTCTGAGCACAGGAGTAAAATCTGCATTCAAACCTCATCCATCTAAAAATTATGCCGAATATGAGTCTTATTCTTTCTGTAACAGTCACAAGCACAAACAAGTCAGAAAACTACATGGATTCAATACAGGCAAGGCACAGCTGCTGAGTAATTTGATTTTTGGCTTCAATATTTAATGCTTACCTTCAAATAAGGAAGCGCATCTTTTCTCTTTTCAGAAACTTTGTTACTGTTCCCTAGTACACCTCACACCCAGCTCTCTTTTCACAAGCATTGGGAGAAATTAGAAACGTCAATGAAACGAAAAATAAGATGATCCAGATTTATTTCATCCGAGACCCAACACACCTTCTCTAATGCATAAAAGTACACTCCCCCAGTTCTGCATGTGGCAAGGTCTATGTGTGCACATCCACCCAAACATTTTGAGCAAGATGACAGTATGGCAAGCTGTACTTGATTTAACATGTCTAGACAGCTACGAACACATTATTGAAATATAATTACTTTAGCACTCCGTCCACTTTTTCTTATTTCTGTACTTCATATTTTTGTTGCATTTGTATGATGTTACATGCATTTTATTAGTTAATACAGTTTAACCTTTGCTATTTCATCACTTTTCAAGTATGCAGTTCTACTGTCTTGATGCAAACTAAAATGCTTTCAAAAAAGCAAAACGCGTTCCAACTACCCAATACGACAGTAACTGAAGGGGGATATGCACTGGTATTTTTGTTGCCATTCTTATTGCCACTATTGCTATTACGCACACTTCTCTATGTATCTATTTCTGATTAGCCATGTCTTCAACCACATCTTCACATCATTTCTTCCTTCTCTCTTCCTTAGAAGCTCCTACCATAATCTTCTCCCTGCAGGCAGAACTGAGCTCTCAGACTTCCTGCTTCTACTGCACTCTTGTTTTTCTACCCTCTTTTTAAGCCCTACTTGCTTCTTCAGCACTCTTGACAAACAGGAAAAGAAATCATCCATAAAACTGGATGCTTCCAGGATAAGGAAGAAGGTAACTTAAAAGAAGATATCTGGAAAAGTCTTTTTCCTTCCTGATTATCACAGGGATACAGTCTCTTCCTTGCTCCCTGTCACAGAATAGAACAGAGAGAATTCCACTGTCTTCCTTATCACCACCTCCATCACTCTCCAAAACACACTAAAATTCTTAGTAGTATACTCTAGGAGAGGCAAATAACCCACTCTTCAGTTCTGTTAATCTCAGTTTAACATAGAGATGAGTGTGAATAGTGTACTGTTGGAAGTCATTTACCATAGCAACACTTTTTTCATTCAAGTAGGTTTCCTTTATTAATTTTGACAAATTCCAACAAGCTCTCTACTGTCTGCAACACAGGTTTCTTGTGTTTTCTATGGATGGCTTCACTTAAAAGTACCAAAGGAGCATATGCAGGCATGAGTGCTGAGATTGTTTAAAATGACCTAAATGTGTTTACATGCCACAAACCCTTTGCTGGTAAATTCTCTCACTGACACAGCCTTTTTTAGAGCAAGTGAGAGGAATTCACAGAAATTACAATCATTTTTGTCCTGTGGAAACCCGTAATGTACAAATTAAACACAGATCTGAAATCTCAGATCTCTGTCAGCAGGTTTTAAGAATCACCTTTTGTCTTTCTTATCTTTTTTACCACTACAAAGATTCTTTATATGCAATCCTCAGGCAATGAACATTTTATCCTAAACTACAGCCATTTTCCATGCAATGACAAACCTAACTATCATTGCCCCTCACATAATTGAGAATGATCCAGAAAAAGGTACCAACCCAAATAAATTAGAGACTGTAGTGTGGTTTGATGTCTGACAGAATGGCCTCAACTCATTTCAATAAACTTACTGGGCAATAATTCTTTTAATCTGTATTGCATTTTTTTAGTTTAAAGATATTATATTTAAACTGGATCCATAAATGGTTATGATGCTAAAGAGCAAAATTTCAGTCTGGAGTTATACCACTTATGAGTCCGAGGTCCCTTTTCCAAGGGATAAGAGAAGTTAATTTCATGGAGCAAGCAGCCTAACCACCACAGTGAACAGGAGTGTGCCCAACCCAGCCAAAAGTAAATGCTGATGACCTAAGACTGCTTAGTTCAAACCCTTAGCTCAAGACTGCTTAGTTTAGGACTCAGACACATTTTTTTGAAGAACTGTGTGACTTCACTACAGCTGGGTTCCAGACACCACTGTTAATGCTATAGCAGTCCTTGGGGAGCTTAATTGTGCAGGAGTTTAGCTGACTGTACTTCTAAGGATAGGCAGGCAATCAAGTGCTTCAGCTGCAATTTCAAACATGAATTATGCAAAATATTAGTACCCAGATGGCCTGTCTTTTTCAGAGTAAAGCACTTGTCCTGAAACAGAACTTCAAGGTCTTCAAATGTCTCATGCTTGAGTTCACATCTGTGCTTCAGGTTTGGGGCTGGATACTACTCCAGCTGTAAGCAATCCAGCACAGCATTCAGGTGAACAAACCTTTTTAAGCTTCCATTCAAATGATCCAGCTTCTTAGGTACCTAAGTATATCTAGACCTCTTTCACTTGAGGGACATGGTAACAAAGGCCCAAGAGCCACATTTAGACACAAACATCCATCTCAAGCACAGAGTTATTCTACACAATGCCCATCTTGGCTGTAATGAAGCAGCAGTAACTTCACAGCCACCACAAGCAATTTTCCACTGATGGAAGCTGCTGCAATGCACACTCTAATAATGAAGTCAACATCTTTACACACAAACTTACAGCCATAGAGGAGCTTAAGTATTACCAGCTAAATAGAATGTCACTGTCCATTTTATCAACAGGACTTCTTCACTCTTTTCACAAGAAGGTCTGAATTCAGTCTTTATACACTGGGAATGAGTCTCATTCCCACCTGAAATCATGTACTCATCTGAAATTATGCCTCTTGCCTATTATTTAGGCTTCTTTCACAATAAGAATACAAACATTAGACAATGGTATTACAAGTCTTAAGTTGGAAGAGCATTACTTTTGGAGAAAATAAATTCTTGAGATAGAGTTTCCCCCTCCCAACATATGCAACTCCCTCAAATGAGAAAAAAGTCTAAATTGCAAGAGTCAATGTTTATAATTTCTAGGAAGAATAGGGAATAAAAATGAAATTAATATTACCTTACTAAAGTATATCCACTTGACATTTCATTTCCCAAAAGGAAAAAACCAAAAAGCACTAAGGAAGTCAACAAACTGTAAACAGTGACAAAGGACAGGACATAATGGAATTAAGTTATAAATGAATACAGCCGCCTCTGCATGCTGAATCACCATTAAAAATCTTCCCTCTCAGCAGTACATGAAGCCAAGATCTTTTTTTCTCTTAATTTTCTGAAGAGAGGAAATAATGACAACAGACATAAGGATGTCCCTGATTCTGAAATCTCAGTTTCACAGGGTATGAACCTTCTTGCAGTAATTTTTTTGTCAACATTTGTTCATTTCTTCTGGCATAGGCAATGCCACTGACAGAAGAGCACTTTCACATCTCCAGTGAAGAAAACCAGACTCAGCTACTTGCAACAATCAGAATCAATTCTTGGTATCAAAGACTTGTACCACAGCAACTCTGGAATTAGCCAGGCTAAGGGACTTTTAATGTTTAATTGCGTGGGTTCAATAGGTCTCTATATCCACCTAAATTAACATTTTTTAAACATCATAGAGGCTTTTCCCTACAGAATTTTCTGGAAAGCCTCTTCTTTTCTTCTCGAGAAATTTTTGGTTTTGGAGCCAATACTCTTTCATCACAGAAGTTGAAATGCATTTGTCTCAGTCTGTGTTTTCCCCCAGCAATTATACACTTTGAACTGATTTTAATTCTGTTTGCCAGATCACCAATCTGTTTTTCCAACATTCTCCCTCATTCTGCTGTATATCAGTCTCTGTTTCCATATTTTAAAGCATGGAGATGATAATTCATTTTTGGGTGAATGCAACATTTAAAATAGTTTCTATAAAAGCACCGGCAGCCTTTGCCTGTCAGGCAGACATTTATTTTCTGGTGAGCTCAGTGCCATAAAATCTTTTCAGAGTCCGAAGAGAAAAATACAGTACATTTTGGAGGGGGTGCTGATTTTCTGGCCTCCTCAATTGTGAGCCCTTTATGGACACACAAACAATCACAAAGACAGCTTAGTAAGGGTATTGTTAGAATGCCTACAGCAACAGTATATTGAGTTAAATAGTTTGTATTTATACAGAGCTATTCTGTCTCCAAGGTTTCCAAAGAACTCCATAGTCTTTTATAATTGCTAAATAAACTGCATTCATTTGTTAGTTACTTTTTCAGAATTCCTCACTCTATTTTTTGAGGCAAAATCAGAGTAAATGCGTTGCTTGGTTTGGTAGAGTCAGATGCATTAATGTGAATCTAGATAACCCACTTAATTTTTACCTAAAATTCAGCCTGTTGCTTCCAAGTCCTACTGGAATCAAAAGTAAACTTTAAATGGCTGTTATGAATCTCCATGCTGTTCAACAGCAGGAAGAATAATGCTTTTAAATGGAAGAGGGGAAAAGAATGCTTCACACTAAAATTGTTCTTCAAAAAAGCCCCAGTGCTGTTTGACCCTGATGCTGACAGCACCAAAATTTTTTCTTGACATTGTTAGAATGTCCCTGAAAAATCCCTTCTGCCTCTCAAATGGGAGTACAGGCTTTGAACACATGTGCAATTGAGAACACAAAACAAAAAAAGTCCCCAACATTTATACACTTACCCCATTCCCTTGCATCTGATTATGTACAATTTTAGCAGCAACACATGAACGGCAGTTGCCATGAGTGACTGAAACGAATTTGACTCTACATTCCCTCCAAACAGTCTGTTGTAATTTTTCAGTTATTTCTTACTGTTAGTCTTGTAACTGTTCATTCTGTTTTCAGCCACCTCATTCTGTTGGCTGTACCTTGTTCAGAGTATAACCTTAACATCCTTCCTTATCTCCAAATTTCCCAAAACTTCTAGTTGGGAACATTACCACTGTTTTACTCTAATATCCATAAATACATTGATAGGCAGTGTTGGAGTCAGGAAAAGCTTGGGAACTTTTCCTGCTCCTCTGGGTGTTTGCTTTACCCTCAGAGCTCCACAAAAAAGGCTTGGCCTGCAAACCAAGCTTGTGGGAGCATTTGCCTCCACTTCTGAGTGAACTGAGAACACCAAAGAAATGAAGAGATGGTTGTTTAGTGTACCACAGAATGTGTAGTTGTAGTTTTTAGGTTTTGCTATATATGTTATATGGAGCCAACATGGAGATTTTAGGGTGTTGGCTCTTTCTTCCTCATCATCTTCTCTTTTCTCCTTCTCTTTCTTTTTCCCTCTGACATGAGTTCCTGTGACTTGTTAATTGGTAGATAGAATTCAGTGTAAAGGAGACATATCAATAAGGTTGATATTCACTGGTTTCGGGAACAAAATAAGATACGTAAAGTTTTCTAACTGGTTGATAATAGATATAAAAGCTACCTGCTTTTGGCAGCCATTGCCATTCTGTCCTCGTGTTCCTGGAGGTCACAGCACAGTCTGTGCCTCTGAAACTCTGATAAGAACCAGAAATAAACAAGCTCTGAAACAGCAGAAAGAAGCCTCATCTCATCTTTTCGGGACATGGGACACTGAAACAAGGAACACAGCCGGGCCAGATGTCAGGGGAAGAACACCAGCCCCCTGGCAGGCAGAAGTTACAATGATCACAATGCAATGATCTAGTTACGACAAGCCAGTGAGAGAATTATTTTGCTGTTCCACAAAGAAATGTCAAGAATGGTGGAAAGAGTACCTGACCCAGGGAAAACCTAAGAGAGATTTTCCTCTAAAGCTCCTCTTGGGTAGAATGTCAAATCATACAAATTCATTTATATGGAACACATCATATCTCTGTGTGCACGTTTTTAAGCATTTTTATGCCTTTTACAGCTGTTTACCCATACTTCCTGGTGGGGAAATACTATTATTATGAAGTAAGTGTCACTTAGTGAAGTCGGAATGGTGCAATTCCACAAAAATAGTTTAAATTGGAGTTTCAAAACCTGGGTTTTGCTCAAATCAACCTATGAAGTCATCAGTGAAGCTAGCATGTGTAATTACATATAAGCTTACAGAAGAGCTTCACTAAGTTACCAGTGTATTGTGCTGGCAATATAGGATAGCAATTGTTATGTCAATGTTTTCTTCCACATTAAGCTTATTTCACGTGCATAAACTTATGTAAAATATGATGCAATACAATGTATCCACAGTTAGAGGAGTCATATGACTTTCCTACTGTTTCAGCTTCGTCTTTACACAATAATTTAGGAGTTGTTCACAGAACCATGTGCAAATCCGAAGTCCAAAAGCCATGCAGGCATATTTGTCCAACTTCAACACACACAACTAAGCCACAATAGGGTGCTGCAAGCCCAATATCACTAAACTTTATATAATCTGTATTAACTGAATTCAAGACATGTTTTCATTTACTACATAAAATAGAGACAAGTTCTCCTTAATGAATTTTATAAAGAATTTTGGTGAAGACCAAAAAACCCCCATCTACCTAAAAGAAATAAGTTTTCCATAATATTTAATTTTATCAACTTAACATGTAAGTTCAATTGCAAAATTCACATACTTCTCATATCTTCCTGAACAACGAGATTAGTCTCATTTTCTTTCTTCTCCTCCCTTCTTGGGATAACTTCGGTACACAAATACATGCCTTATTTACTTCACATAATACCATTCCAGTTGCAGGTAAAGTACTCTTGAGTTTTTCTTCTGCTTTCAGTGCATTCTGCGGTCACCTCCGACATTAATTAATATATTTTCTCAGTGTGCCTCTAAAACAGGGAAGTGGTGGCATCATCATTGTCCTTATGGGGAACTGTAGCCTGGTGAGAGGGTGTATACAATTGTCCGACACATGCAGGCAACACCAGACAACTAATTTCAGAGACAGAAATTTCACTATTTTCAGTTCAATGAGCAAAATGCACAACACCACTGAACACTAGCCCTCAGTCATCTCAGGCTGGAAAATAAAGAGCGTATTTAAATGCATTTTCTAAAGAACCATATAGCACCAGAAGTGGATAGAGTGAAACTGAGAACTTCCTAACCTCTCACTGCTGTAATAAGCAGGTCTCACAATAATTGTGTTGAAAGAAATTCCAGAAAGACTATACTCAGTTTAGAATTTGTTTCTTATCATATATATTTTGGACCATTAGAAAGAGCACAGAATTCCTTTAACTAATTTTCTTCAGCACTGCATTTATAAAGCCAGGGAGATAAGCACTCATACGTAGAGGATTCATGCTCAGATGACTAGTGGTTACTATTTAACAGTGCCATTAACAGAGTAGTGGGAAATGTCTGAGGTAGAGGTAACTAATTGCTAAAAAGAATTGCTAAAAAGATTTTATAGACTAATACTAGTACTAATACTGTTTTATAGACTACCAGGTTGCAAATAGAATTGTACAGTTGAAAGTTCTGTGTTGCTGCCATTGATACTACTAGAGAATTTTTAACTCTGAGGTTCCAAATATTTAGGCAGCTTATAGGTCAAGTGTGACAATATGTACTTTTCAGCAAGCAATGCATCCCTTGAGAATTACTCAGAGTTCATGGTGGGCTTATATAAGACATATAGTAGCTTATAAGAGTCAGATTTGGCTGCTCTCACCTAGATGTTAAGGTATTTCTGATTTGTTAAGGTTTACATTACAAATGTTGAGATTCACATCATGTCATTAATTTCAGTTTTTATTTGCTGGAATTGATCATATCAATTCCAGAGCAAGCTTATTTTTATCACTTATTTTTTCAGTCCTCCTACTGGTGCAAAACCGTATTTATAATTTGTCTGCAGCTGTCAGCCTATCCAACATGAGCTATTTCCATTTGTTTGAGAAGTCTCTGAATTTCTGAAGCCTTTTCCTTAAGTATTTGCTAATGTAACACAAAGATAGCTGAAGACTAATTTGCAGTAGTTTAAATATAACAGCATATTGATTCAACAGAATCGGAGAAATGCTTTACAGTGTAATATCTTTAATAGACCATTTAGAAGCATGCAGAGTAGCATTTCAGCTCTAAAAACAAGCACATTAAAGGCACACACCACTGTATTTATAAGTCCTGATTTTTTTCTCCGGTACTGAATGTGGTATGAGTCCATTGAAAAAAAGCAATATACAGCCATATAAATTAAACTGTATTACAATGCAAGGCTTAAGGAGATAGTATTGTGGCATAAAACTGTGACCATTCTGAAAATTTGAATGAGTCAGTGAACCCAAAACAATGTCTAATACTTTTAACATTGTTTTCAGGGTGGGGTTTTGCTTTGTTTTGTTGTTAAAAACACAAGACTTCTTAAAAATCACTCTGAACAACTGCCTCAGCTATTAGCCACAATAAATGAGAATCACAAATTTAGCACTAAGAAATTACAATTTTAATGCAAGCTTTATGACTCCTTACACTATCTAGTCTTGGGAGATGACTTGTATCCCACAAGACAAAAGTTCAAAACACTTGATAGTCTAAGTGGCTACTGGCAGGTTTACTCAATTTCACATCCCAGGGTGACTTTAAATGCTATTATTACAACCCCAATGGCTTACTGAATTTTCAAGCTCTGTTGATGTGATATATAACCTTACAGTAAAATTCAGCTTAAAAGCCAAGAAAGAATAGACTATTTGCTGTCTTTAATAAGAGTACTGTACTGCATATTGTGAACATTATCAGAGAAGTGAAACTGCTTCCAAATACACCCAAGTAAACACTCTAGAAGAAATGCTGAATTAATTTTAATTGAAAAACATTTAATGTGATTTAATGTTTTTTATGCCAGTATCTCCAAAATTTCATCTGACAACACTGTGATGGGGCATTTAAACATGACTGACTTTCTATAAACCAGAAGATGCTCAGAAGCACCTAGTCAGGTTTGGCAGTTTTCTTCCCAGTGTACCAGTCCCCCACATCTCATTTGTTTCTGCCAGCGCAGAACTGTTTCTAAAGGTAACAAAAGACTGACACTTTTTCCAGTTTCAAGACTACCCATATCATGTCACTGGATTGAAACCATCTATACAAGTCCAGAGAAATCAAAACTAATTGCAGCCACAGCTAGAGAAATAAGTTTATTCTATGGAGTACATTTTTCACAGTTGCCAATCTCTGGCACAGTGTTAATACTTTGAAGTAAAATGCACAGAAATGCTCATAAAAACCCAAAAGAATGAGTAGCTTTGCACTCCATGTTAATTCATAACTATGAACTCTTGGGCAATGATACCAAGTATTACCTGGCTACTACTTCTTCTCACCTGTAAAAAAAATTGTTTAATGTTAGCATAAAACAAAAGTTGTGAAGCATTCCGTACTAACTTTCTGGCTTTTGCTTTTTAATAAAATTATTACATTTTCCCCCTCTTCCTTTTCACGTATCTCCACATGGCCATAACCAATTCCTTTGCTCAATGAAGTAAGAGGCTCTCCCATTAAATAAGATTACACATTTAAGAGCAATAACAAAATACCATGAGATCATGAGCCACTCATAAGACAATGAACGTCAACCTTGCCATAAGCATGAACTAATTCACAGAGTCCATCTCTATTCAAGAAAGGACTAGGAATTGCATATTGATGTTTATCACAGAACACTTGACATGAAGTTTCACGTCCTAATCCTACCTCAGTGTAGTTAATTCAAACATCCCTAACATCAACATGCTGACAGTTGAAATTTAGCACTCAATTTTTATGAAAACAAGTAGCCTTCTAAGCCTTAGAGTTCATTCCACCATCTCCAGCAACCCCAAACAAATATGGTTGGCCAAGTTGTAGGTCTCCTGTTCAAGCTAAGAATACATAATCCTAGACTCTAACATACAGGTTTGTAGTAGCAGATATCTAAACTGCTTCATCAGAAGTTGCTATCACCGACTCCCACCTCATAGATGTAGAAAACAGATGAAACAGGTAAACTGGACTGTTTTTTAGGCTGCCAGAGAGCTCAGAATCAGAAATTTTGACACCATCCAAATAGCCCGCATTTTACCTCTGAGTCAACACGTAAACACTCTTTTTACTACTTGTCCTCTGGCTGTTTTAGGAATCATAAGCCTTTCAAGAAGAGTAGAATGTTTTAGTAATGCACTGCTCACTAAGGGGCTTCTTAGAATGTGATGAAAAACACTCTTCTCTTCAGCTCCTCGTTTTCCTTCTTCTCATCATGCCCCTCAGAGCACTGTAATTAATAGTGGGGCTCAAACAGGCTAGAAAGAGCTAGAAGCACTGGCTCCTTTGTCTTACAGCTGCATAGAGTCATCTCCTTATGCTACCATAGAAGACAAAAAAAAAAACTTACAGAATCCATCCGTTTAGTGGCAGCTTGATACTTGTAAGTAACACTGAGTGTATTGAACATAGAATGACTCAGCCAGCCTGGAAAATGGGGGCAAAAGGAAAGTCTTTTTTGGCTGTAATCCAGCCTGGAACAGTCACTCCAAATACTGGAGAACTATACAACCTGGAATTTGTATACTCTTTGACTAGAAAGAGTCAGAAGAGAGGGACACAATCCAATTCCTGTGGCCATTAATATTTTATTTGAAGTAAAATGATGGCTGACTGGAAAATAAAGCAGTATTATCTTATTTACAAAAGAGACTACTGGATGATGTTGACAGCATGACTAAAAAAAAAAAATCTTTCTGAAACTTGAGAAAGGGAGATAGTGCTTTGCAAGAAGTACACTTCGCCACTCTAAAAATGTTAATTGAAAGACCTCCAGCTGCCCACTGTTCTTCCCATTAGAGCCAATAGTCTCATTTACTATCCACGAACTTCCACTTGAAGAAAAGGAAGCAGGGAGTTGTATTTAAGTATAAATGGACAGACCATAAAGATGTGCAATGCAGAAAGGCAAATATACACAAAGGAATTCTATTTAAAGATTTAGAAGGAAAGGCTCTTCCCTAAAACCTCAGCAGAATTTGTGCTACAGCAAAGGAAGTCTGTCAGGAGACTGCAAGTACCTTAAGGCCTCAATGTTAATCACTCCATTATTCAACTGCAGGAACTTTTCTCCAAATCAAGCCAGCAGACGTTCTGTAATACCTAACCCATAATTCATCAAGCTCTTCATCTTCTAAGCCAAAACTTGTCCTCAAGCTCTGCACACAATGGGGCATGAGCCAAGGCCACAAGCTGGGCACCTACACAATCTTTTTTTAATAAATATGAAGCAGAAACTTTCAGGCAGCCTCCATACTGTGCAGAAGTTCATAAACACGTAATAAATTAAATATAGAGAAAAACAGTCACCAATGAGACCACAATCCTGAACTCCAGCTTTCCAAAAAGGGTATCCATCATACTGACACTGACTACACTCACAGTTGTGCCCATTCTAGCAAAGCATTCACAAAGCACCTTTTTCTGAAGAAAAAACTATTACCTAGAAATAGCATGATGAATTTTCAATGGTTTATCAGGTTCTATTTTTTTTTCATCCAGGAAATCTGCTTTGCTTCTCCACAAAATGCAGAATATTGGAGCATTTGCTAATCTTAAGAATTCTCATGTACAGTTATTTTAACCTTTCTCTGTCTTCAAGTGTTACTGCAGAAAATTTCAAGATCTTTTAAAAAGGGGAGTGGGGGCTTTATGGGGGGAGAGAAGGGAGTATGCTTTTTGTACTCACATCGCAAAGGTGATGCAGGTTGATCCTGGCCCAGTCTCAGTGGTAATAAGCCCTCAGTGGACTGCTCTCCTGAAATCACTTTTTTTACTGGATAATATTTGGGCTTAATCACATATTCCTGTGTTTGGCCATGATGAAGATTCATCATTAGTGTCTGAGATGAAAGGGGTATCATCCTGTTTTGGAAAGAGATAGAAAAGACAGAATAATTTAAGAATTCACAAATTAGACTTAGAAACTACTTGTAAAAAGATTGAAGATAAATTAAACTGTACTCCAAATTGTCAAAACACATTTTAGGAAACCTACTACCTTACAAGTAAGCACCTGATTTTCCATGCATTTAGCACCCTCATTGTCTTGTCAGCTCAACAAACTCCTAACAAAGAAAGACTTCAGGGATTATACAACTTTCTTTTTGACACAGCAAGAGAAATATCATGGACAGCTCAGGTAACAGGGAGGAACGGGGAAAAGCCCTGATCAAAATCATGAGTTGAGGCTCAAATTTCTTAACACACAGAGCTTTCCAGACTGGTCAGAGAAGCAGTGAGAACCATTCAAACCTCATCCCATTTCTTCCAACTGTCATTTCATACAAAGTATATTAAGTAGAACCAAAACCCAGCTGACTTTCCCCCTCTGTTCCCAGAAACCATTTCCTTCTTCACCATATCCCTCTAGCCACAGAGCAAGGCACTGCTCCCCTTTTTCAGTCTGTTTCTCACCTCATTAGAAGGTTTGTGTCCAAGAGTCGCATTACTTTGCCCGTCCACTTTGCCTGCACTATTGAACATCTCTGACAGATGTCCTATAACCACATGGCTTCCCTTAACAGCAAAACTATTTCCCCTCCTGTTAAACAAGATTCCTTCAAGCTCACAGATTCTCTCACTGCTAGAAATGGTTGGATTCCTCCTCTGACCTCAGCTTCTCACTGCACAAGGCCTTGCCAACTTTCAATAACAATTCCCTCCTCTCCCTATCAAAAAGCCCATGATTATTTAGCAACCATCAGCAGTAGGAATCATTTCTTCACTAACAAACTGGACTTCACTCTTCCAGCAAAAAATAAGGCAGTGGATTGGGCAGCTCTTTGCTACATGCAATGAATCTGCAAGCTGCTTTGGGGCCCTGAGGCTGGAGAATCCCACTGCATAGCAAGTAACAGCACACTTTCAAGTAACAAATCTACTAATAACATGCCTTCAAGCAGTCATAGCTAGTGCAGATCAGACTGTAAAGACACACACTCCATGGAGAGTAGTATGAATTACTAACCTAATAGCAGTGGCTATCAGGACTACATCATCCTTTGCTCAAATGAAGGCATATAGAGTGGGATGCTGTAAGCCTCTCTCACTTTATTCTCAGCTGAGGGTCTGTAACTAGTTCAGTCTTGAAAAATGGGAAAAAAAGTTATGGGATTTGTAACAACCATCCCTCAGAGCCACAGTTCTGCAGGGTAAATAGCTGTCCTCTGAGAATAAGTCATGAACCCTGTATTATAAAGGACAGCTGGGCAGCACTTCCCCACAGTGGTGAGACTGCAGAGTTTCAGCTAAAAACTTAGATGACTACTGCATTGTTTTCTGACATGTGGAGCCTGAGCCAGCCCCTATCTCCAAAGCAATGCCTAACTCCTTGGTCATGTTATTCAAGATGCTTAGTAACTGCTGTAGCCAATGGATTTGTGGTTAGAACAAACAATGGGGTTTTGTCCCACACAGATGCTCTCTTTCTCAAACTGATCCAAGTTAACAAGAGCATTCATTAATAGTGACATTCTAAGCCTCCTATGTAGAACAGAAACTTAACTGCTCAGGCTGTCTCCGAGTCAATTTTTCTAATACAGTATTTACACAGTCTCTTTACATTCAGCAAAAATGCTTTCACCAGACTAAGAGAGAATATTGTATTTTCTATGTTGTCTTTAGGGTTCGTACCAGAAGATCAAAAGAGAAGCTTCACAGGCATTGGAGATCAGGCTCAGATTCCAACACAGTCTGATAAGAAGTACTGCCAGGAAACTCTGAGCCTGAGATAAAGCTGAAGTAGTTGCCTTCAGGACTGCTTACATATGAATTTCATTTCTTTGAGGAGTTGCTGTAGTCATTCCTGCACAACCCATTTTTTCTAACAAACCCCATTTGATGCCTATCCGTAAAGACATCCACTTCTGGTTTGGACATAAAAAAGTGTCTATACTGAATGTATAGGCAGGACTTGACAACAAGAGATCAAAATACTAGATACAAATGCTGCCATTTAAGTGGCTGAGTGTTTTCTGATAAGGTTATAACAAGTTGTAAAGCATTACAGAATCCCAGAATGGTTTAGATTGGAAGGGACCACTGGTGGGGTCAACCCCTCTGCTCAAGCAGGGTCTTCATAATAATCTCTGATTGGCAGTCACCTAATTATCTTTGTTGCCCTCTGCTCATACCCACTCCTGGAGCTCTGTGTCTCTCTTGTCCTGAGGAGCCCAGAACTGGACACAGAACTCCAGATGTGCCTCTCCAGGGCTGAGTAGAGGGGCAGGATCACCTCCCTTGACCTGCTGGCAGTGCCCTTCCTAACTCAGCCCAGGATTCCATTGGCCTTCTTGGCCACAAGGACACACTGCTGGCTCATGGATGCCTTGTTGTCCACCAGGACCCCTTCTTCCCAGAGCTGCTTTCCAGCAGATTGGTCTCCAGCCTGTGCCGGTGCAGGACCCCACATTTGCCTTTGTTGAACTTCAGATAGTTCTTTTCTGCTCATCCTCCAACCAGTCAGGATCCTTCTGCACAGCACTCTGGGGTATCAGCTGCTTCTCCCAACTTTGGGTCACCACTGAACTTGCTGAGGAGGCACCTGCTCCTTCATCCATGCAACTGATGAACGAGTGAACAAAATGGGACCTGGTCAAATCTTCTGCCATTCAGCCAGTTCTCAAGCCACCTCTCTGTCTACTCTTCCAGTCTGCACATCCCAAGTTTGTCTGAGAGGATGTTGTGAAGTGTCGAAGGGCATGGTGAAATCCAGGTAGAAAATACTTACTCCTCTCCCCTCATCCAACCAAGTAGTTTTGTCACTTTAGAAGACAATTGGGCTGGTCGAGTATGATTTAGCTTCAGTGAATCCATGCTGATTACTCCTGGTCACTTGCTGGTCTTCCAGTACTTAAAGATGGCCTCTAGAACAAGGCACTCTATTATCTTTCCAGAAATTGAGGTGAGGCAGTAGTTCCCTGGGTACTCCTTCTCACCCTTTTTGAATACAGGGGGGGCATTTTGCTTTCCTCTAGTCCTCAAGCACCTCTTCTGAATGCCATGACCTTTCAAAGATGACCATGAGTGGCCTAGCTATGACATCTGCCATCTCTCTCAGCCCTCATAGATGCATCCTATCATGGCCCATGGACTTGTAGATATCAAGTTTGGCTAGGTGATCTCTAACCCAATCCTCCTTGATGAAGTGAAAGTCTTCCTTCCACCATTCCTTTTCCCTGGTCTCCTAGGTCAGAGATTCCTAAGTGCTGGTCTTGTCAGTGAAAACTGATGGACAGAAGGCATTCAGTAATTCTGCCTTCTTTGCATTCTCTGTTACAAGAGTCTCCACTCCATTTAATAACAGGTCCACATTTTCCTTCATTTTCCATTTGTTATTTGTTGTGTCACCACAGCCAGCCCGTGTTAGTTATTGATGTATTTCCTTGCTGTACTTGATATCCATGGCCAGGTTTTTAATTCCAGATGGGCCTCAGCCTTCCTTGTTGCATTTCTGCATATTCAGACAACATCTCTGTTTATGTTTTAAGTATTCTGTCCCTGCTTCCTTCTCCTGTGTATCTCCTCCTTGTGCTTGAGTATTGACAGGAGTTCCATGTTAATCCACACAGGTCTCTTGCCCACTTTGCTCAACTGCTTGCTTATCAGGATGCACCATTTTTGAGTCTGAAAAAAGTCATCCTTGAATACTAACCAGCTGTCTTGGATCCTTCTTCCCTGCAGGCAGATTTCAATGACATCCATCCAAAGAAGTTCCTGAACAGGCCTAAGTTAGCCCTCTGGAAGTCCAGGGTAGCAATCTTAATTGCTGCCCCTCTCCTTCATGCAAGATACCAAACTCCACAATCTCATGGTCACTGTAGCCAAGTCTGCCCCAACCTCCACATGTTCAACAAGGCCTTCCTTATTTGTTAGTATTAGGTCCTTTTATTATTTCCTTTTATATTGCCACACATCCAGTCACACTGAAGCCCAACTGGCAGCCTACAAAAAAGTCCATCATAACATTTGAAATTATAATCATATTTTTAAAAATCATTTTAAAAACCCGACAACACGCTATGCCACACCAAAAATATGAATGTCATACGTTGAAAGATGAAAGCTTAACCATCAGAATTTACAAAAGTTGCCTCTTCCTTCTCAGGTATTATAATTCTCTTCATTAATTTAGTTTGCATTAAATATTAACATTAATGAATTACTGCTAAGACAGCTTTGTTTTCCAAGTGTGGCTTACTCAATACTACACAGGACAGCTGTAAACTTGTCCTGGGGTGACTGTATGATACTGTATTCCCTATCATCTGCCCTATTCCAGGCATGAGTTCTGTGCCTTTAAAACTGGGTCCAGGAGAGGGGGGAGAGAAGTCGAGTGAACCCCTCAGAGGGTTTTGTGCTCAAGGACACATGTGCTTGTGCTCAAGAACTCTCCTGCGTTCTCGCTATGGCAGAGACACGGAAAGTACCTTCCTGCTTTTAGACAGCTTTTGGCTCTCTTTCTCAGAAAAGAGACAGAGTTAAAATTCTTTGCTTTTTAGCTAGCCTGCTAGCTGAGGCAAGAAAGTTTTTTTTCCCTGAGACTGTGGCTTTTTTCTCTTCTTCTGGAACTGTTCAGCAACACCAGAACATCACCAGGAGGCCACCACCGCAGCCCAGAGGGGCCCATGCCACACCCCAGCTCCAGAGAGAGCAAAGCCACACCTACAGAAAGGACTCAGGTTTCCTCCACAGCGAGAGATTTTATTATTTAATATTATTCCTTCTCTGTTGTGCCTGCGTGCACCCTGCTTATTAAATATACAGGGTTTTTTTTTCACTTTCCTCTGAGAAAAATTCTTTCTGAACCTGGTGGGGGAGGGGCTGCTGAAACGTGCCTTCTGTCAGGTGACATTCATTTTGGATGCTCCTCCAAATTTGTCTCAAACCGTGACAAAACTTTAGCAATCCAGTTCTTTAAAAGGAAACAAATCCATGTGATGTGCAAGTTGATAGTTTTTGTTTCAATGCAGACTAAATCACCTAATCTACATCACCAAGGTATATGCTTACAATAATCACACGAAATCAAAGTTAAGACTTGTCTACACCCTTTTTCTTACATACTTATGCTCAGTTTTGATGATCTTGGTGTGTAACTGACATTAACTTAATAGACTTGACAAAAACTTTCCATTGCTGAAGTGAACACCAGGCAGATAAACAAACGTCTAACTGCACTGCCAACAAACAAACAATATGATAAATACTAATAAGGCTACAAGAGCACTACAAAGGAAGAAGAAACATTTTCAGCTAACTATCATGCAAAAGAAAGCTCTCTTGCTTGATAAACCAAAGAAAGAATGTGATGTATCAGATTAACTCTGGCAAGCAGAAATGAGATTGACAACATTTGGCATGGAAAGCACTGCCTAGACTAAACTAAGACAAATCTCAGTCAGGTTCCTTTCTTTTATTTTATTTACTGTAAGTCTGATGCTCCCATGCCTAGCTCCTAGCTAACAACACTTGAGAAAATATGAATTGTTTACACTGTCACTTCATGCAAGCATACAAATTAATTCCTTCTTCATTACCTCCTCCCAAAGTCACAATGAAAAATCAAGAGGAGAAGAAGAAAACCAGTATTTTCTAAAACTATGAGATAATAAAGAAAATATGCAAGCCGGTTCAAACGGCATTAAAATAGAACTAACCCCTACTCCCCCCCATAAATTGTTAAAATTCAGTTGCTAGTTCAGTCTGACCTTTGCCAGCTGTTGCCTCCTTCCACTGTTTGGAAGGATGTATTGTTTTTTTTAAAAAAAGATACATGAAAAAGTTTAACTTCCCAGCTGATGATGAACAGATGGGATCTCTCCAAAGACCTTTACATGATCATACCCATCATTAATCAAGGATGGTCTATTTCACAAGGTCCTACCAGTAACAAGAGATGAAAAAGAGAAGTATTCAGCTTTTCTTTATTTTCACCATTGCAAAAGTTCCACACAAAAGTGATTTTACGTGCAAATATGTATTTTTAATGCATATTTCAAAGTCCTATCCCTGAAATACAGTGCAAACACGGCAAAACAAGCACTGAGACCTGCCTATCCTACAATAACAATCCTACAATGTTGCATTAATACCTTCATTATCTAACTGCCTTGATTTATATCTTTGTGCTACATTTATCCCAAGGCATATTTTGAAAAGACAGTAGCTTGGATATGACTAATTAGTTTTCAAATAATACCATCAAGTTATTAATTCCTACTTTTTTTACCATCTTAGAGAGTTAGAATGTTATTTACAATATAGAAAAGATCTTATTTGATCATCCTAAAGTTTATTTGGTTTGTAAATAATGTAACACAACAAATACAAATCTTAATAAAGAAATATTTAATCTACACCAAGATAAAAAAAGGGTAAAAGAAATTCAAAGTTGTTTATAAAGGTTCACACAGAAACATGAAACATTAACTTTTATCCACATGTACCAGTTTTGCCTGTCTTATATATAATTTCTGTAGTAAAAGCCTTGAAAAGCCAAGACGCTTTCAGGGATTATCTAACTCTTAAGCGTTTGCTAATAAAGACAGCCCTGGATTTGCAGACTCAACTGAATTCTTCATTGGTTGGAACCCATTTGCCAGCATAACCTGGTGTAAGAGATGAACTAGAGCTCTGTGAAACAAAACTGTCTGAAAACAGCACAACTATGACTCCATTGATACATTTCATCTTTCACATACAGCACAAACTGAAATGTGTAGATTACGAACATTCTTCCAGATTTCTAAAGAAATACACTGACTTTTCCAGAATCACAAGAAATTATTCATTTCCTAGATGTCAAAAAGCAGAAAGAGCTCTTAAGGCAAAAGAAATGTATCTGTTGGTTAAATATTCAGATACAGAGCAACAATACAGATGCCCAGTCACACAACCCGAAGGAAGCTACAGTTCTTGCAAGTTATGCAACAGCAGGCAAGCATTCCTCATGTAATACAGCATTCAAAGAACAAAGTTGAAGAATATTCCTTTTATAAAATACTTAAATTATAAACAGTAATTCTATTACTGAAAAAGGAAAGCTTGGTACTACATCTTTTCATTAATATAAGTACAGAAAGTTTGCCCCACGCCACTCCCAAAGTGCCTTCAAGATACAAAATTTTTAAAAATCTTCTTATAATATTGTCTTAAGTATCCTTCAGGTATTCTAAACCACCATTAAAGAAACAGTATGCATGAAGGCTAGAAAAATCTGAGACAGCGATGAACACAGACTAGCTGAGTGTAAGTCTCACAGTAACAGCAATTCACAAACTTTCCTTTCCAACATGCACCAAATCAACAACTAGGAGTTACAAATTATTTGTTACCTCATACAAACTTTCCCTAACACCTAGCCAATGAAGCTTTTCACAAATTCAGATTAACTAATTTGACATCTGGATTATTTTATATAGGTTTCCAGTCATACATACATCTTCAACTTTCCAGACAACTCTTACCAGTAAAATTCAAGAAGACAAAAAAGAAAAAAATCTCCACAACAGAAAATCTACATGTGTTGCTGACTTGTTCTTGTTCCATTACTTTTATTGGTTAACTCTTTGTTTTGAGGGTCTTTGTTGTTGTTTTCCAGGATACTATGTTGATAATACCACAGTCAGGTAAGATATTTTGTCAGTATCAAACTCAGTTTTTAAAAGAGTGGCTGCTAATGTCACCAACACTTGCATTAAGAAATTGACCTTCAAGCATCCACTATGTTGCAGCACTGAGTCGAGATGAAATTCACTAGTTAGTAGCAGATTTACTTAACCAGAGCACTGTGTAAGTTCAATACATCATCTTAAATAAATTCATGAATGTTTTTCCCTGTTTTACATTACATTTTCTACAGGAAAAATGCTTTTGTTTCCATAGTACCAGTAGCATGTTACACTGACACTGCATAATAAAAAAAACTACTCCGATAAAGACATATTAAGTAGTGATAATTTCTAATCTGTCAACCCATGAGATAGACTTTGGTATTAGAAAAGCATGTTGAAAGGACAACTAAAAATAGAAACAAACTCCCACAATGGATGTTATACAATAAAGGCAAGTGAGCACAGCTGTTGGGAGGTAAAACCACACATTACTAATCTACTCAAATTCTTGAGCATGTCAAACAAAACAGGAGACAAAGAGCCTAGTAGGTTGATGTAATTTATTTGAAATTTGAAAAAAACTTTGAAGATTTGTATTACAAGAGACTACTAAGAAATCAAATTATAAAACAGTGTTGCAAACTTAAAATGGGCAAATATATGGAACATAACAGATTCATTTTCTTGAATATATATTAATTAGAATATATTTTTTTGAAGTCTACTAACATATACATGGCTTAATAATAACTCACTTGAGGTAAACAAGTAACTTAAAAGTATATGCAAATTTGTTACAGTAGTTCAGAAAACCCTCAATTATTATTTTGTCTTCCAGACTAGCAATTATTCTCAGTAAAAAATTCTCTCTGGGAATATGCTTACATATTTGTTTGAATTAAGTAGAAAACTGTCATTTAGGAATGTAATACTGAAATAGAAGTCCTGACAGGTTAATTCATAATCACAAAAAACATAAATGCAAAGAGCAAGTACCTATCCCATCAAGTTTTTTCAAAGATGCAGAGGAATTTGCAAAAAAACGTTTTCTCACTACTGCTTATTATGTTTAGAAAATGTTTTACAAGTATGATCTTGCCGGTATGAACAGTTTCTCAGAAGGAGCCAGATATAAAGGAATACATCATAGGTTTATAAACTTCTTATAAATTAGACCTATGTACAAGTAGGAAAAGACACAAAAACCCAAGACAATTAATGGTGGCTAGGTGGGAAGCGACAAAGACTCAGAGTACCTGGACTGTAGGTGAAATTGAGCACTGATGAACATGACAATGTGCATCAGAAGCAACCAGAACTTGTCACACATAGAACTGATGTCTATGCCAACTGCAGTCAAACAACCAAGAGATTCTCGCATCAGCCCACTGAAAGTTTTCAGCGTATGAAATTGGATTAAAAGATAAAACACAAAGCATTACTGGGGTGGAAAGAGCTGAGGGAAAATAACAAGGAAGGCTTTTAAAGCCATTGATATTCACAAAGCTAAGAGTGTCCAGAAGGTGCCCAAGCCGGGAAAAGCCAGACTCTGGTTCCAGAGGAAATTCTTTAGGGAACACATGACAGAAAAAGACAAAATAACCCTTAATTAGAAATTAACTGCAACAAGTTCTAGACTAAAAAAAAAATACTTTTTCCACATATTGCAGAACCAGAACTATGACAAGATGTACCTGATCATTACTGCTTTCAAGAATCCCAGTGTAAATGGTTGATGGACACACCTCAAATTTGACTGAGATCACTGCGAAAGGTCAGAAATCCTCCTGCTTAAGGATATCAGTTTCCTAATATCATCAAAAATGCAAACAGACCTTACTTTTCTCCTGCTAAGGAAGTGCCAGGTGTGCAAGTTGAAGCACTTTATCCCTCTGTAACACACACTGATTTCTTACATAAGCAATTACTAGCAGATGTACCCAATACTGACTTTGCTCAAGTACTATACACAAGAAGTGCTCATAGGAGAACAAATTATGTGTTCATGTTTGAATGGGAAAATGGTTGCTGCATATTAAGAAACTTAACCACATATACTGAAGGCTTTCTAAATTTACTTGACAAGAAGCATAATTTATGATGAGCAAGTCTTGAAAATTTCAAGATTAAATCCAGACTCCATCTTCAGTATGAGAAGTCATCAGCAGAAGTTCTTTCTGTTGTATGAAATGAGCACCAAGAAGCTCTAACAGCCTGTACTGGCTACAGGATACACTCCCTGAAACACCCTAGGGACTGCTCTTCCTAAGTTACACCACAAAATTTAGCAATCCTAAAGATGGAGGGTCAGAAAAAACCAAACCCCAAAGTTTACCCAAGTTCTCCACAGCAGTCACCTAAATTCAAGTGATGAAACAATGGCATGCTTCCTGCCACGTCTGGGAAGTCTGGAAGTGATGCACAACAAGAACAGAAGTACATGTTGTGCTGCACCCCAGAGGATGAAAAGATGAGTGGTGAAAAGTTTTGGATGTAGAAATAATATTTGCATTAGGCCAAGAATACTTTAAACATCTAAGTTTGTAAATGTATAATTACTTTCTTAGCTGAACTAGATAAACAACTCATATGATCTATTTCTTCATACCACAAAATTGAGCAATAAAGACTGTCCTTCATATTAAGTCATTACCAAAATGGAATGCTTCCATCTGTGGGCAGAACCAGAGAAAGGGGGGACAGCAGCAAGCAGTTACAGTTACCAGAAGTCTAATTTTGGGGCTAAGGAGCTTCCAAAATCTTGTGACACATATACACAAATAATTTGAACATAACATTAAACAGAAAATTATTTTCTAATTAGTTAAGATAGTAAACTTATGCATTATAGCTATGTGTTCATCATCATGTATTTTCAGAAAAATAACATCCAGAGAAATAGCATGTTTGTGCCTACATTCTTTTTGTGTCAGTACAAAAGGGTCACTTTAGTAGAGCTAAAGAACAGACTGAAGCCAACAGAACTGATAAAGCATTTATTCACTGTCACGACCTAAGAAATTCCTCTGCAGAGAGAACCTTGACAAAAAACCTTGACAACAGATTAACAAAAATCAACATGCTTTATTTATACTTCTATTACAGATACCATAAAAATTATCAAACTCCACCACGATGCTATTTATCAGCTTATCAAGCTTGTTTAATAATGGAGACCAGCTATGGTAAATTTTAGTTACATGAGTAATTGCTTTAAGGCTTAATAGGAGCACTTTAGGAATATTTCTATATTGGCTTATTGTCCCAGAATCAGGGGAGGTACAATACATACCTTTTAATTTCAGACATTAAAGAAAGAAAAAATAAGCTTAGTACATCAACAGTAACTCTTGGCATATATAGATCACTGCAACATTTCATACAGCTAGCAAATCTAAAAACAGCATGCAAGGAATCTAGATTTAAAAATAGGCCGGTTTTCTTCATTTACTTGCTTAATTTAATCCTGCTATAAAAAGACTGGTTGTTTGAAAACTGTGTTAAAATAATTTTTCAGAAGGAAAACCTAGATAATATAAAGACAGTAATATTTTTGTCTGAGAAATGTTCATGACTTTCAGCAAAAATTACAGGGCTAAAAGTGAGTGCAGATTTCAACTCAGTAGTGCCTTACCCCTCCACTGCAAGTGAGCCCAAAAAATGCCATAATTATAATTAATATCATAATTATGCCCTAACTTTATTTCTAAAATAATTAGGTAAAAGGTAAGATTTTCTGGTGCGCTGAGGTCAAGGACAAAAGTTAAACTGTATGAAATTCTCAATTTTCCTACCAATACTGCTCTACTGAGGCATATCATCATCAATACTACCAATATGCTCTACTGAGGCATACAGTTTGCTCCAGAGACGTTTGCACAGAATAGGCACACATTTTTTCTTTTCTCCACTACCCTATCTGTAACAAAGAGCTACATCACCATCAAATAAGATACTGCAAAGTTTTTAACAATGGAAGGTTGGTACACTGCTTGGTATGTAAGTGAAAGAAAACCAGACAGTTAAACTGGTTTTCATACAAGCTGTTTTCCCAGACACTAGCATAAAATCCTGATTTCACTGAAGTCAACAGCAGAACCCTCAATTATTTAATTGCTGGCCATGTTTTCATTCCAGGACTTTGTTACTTGTATAAAATCGTATAAAGTCCATTTGCATCCTCGGACTTTAAACCCATAGATGCTACATTCAGTGGTCTTTACCCTGCCTTGGAATGCCAAAGCAGAGATTCCTTGTGGTTCCTAACTCTCGCTCCTGAAACCCACATTTGTCACCCTGGAAGGCAGTGAAATGCAAACAAACTTAAAGAACACCATATCCCTGACTTCAGCTCATGATCAACACAGGGATAAAGTATGTGAAAGCAATCTAATTCATTATTATAAAAATAAGTCCACCTACAATTCAAATTCAGCTTGCAAGAAAGCAGCTATGAAGAATTTCTGACATACGGCTGAACCAACAATGTCTGGAGGAACTTGGATCTCCTACTCCAAACCACTTTGCCTACTTAAAAAAAAAATAAAAATACTGTGACCAAAAGCCCAGATTGCATTCCAGAGGTCTAGGAATAGCTTGTTTTTCTATTTGCAGTTGGTAAATTTGAAGTCTGTGAGGCATTCCTCTGGTTTTTAAGGATGTCTCCGATTTCTCCTCAAAAATTCACTTTGCTTCTTTCTCTACATGTAAAATTTTGATCTCCTTAGAACTAAACTACAGGCTTTTTTATATGAAATATTTTTCAGAGTCAATTTTGAGAAAATGTAATTCAATACACTCCTCTTTCTGATACTATCCCAGTCCTTAGTTTTGGTACAATATACCAGGCATATATTTTAACTTGCTGAAGCTTGTGACTTACAGGCTCATGTTATATACAGGCATAACAGTAAACCACATTTCACCATACTTATTTCTTTTTCTCCCTGTTGCATAAGGGACAGTTTTTAAACATAAGATGAATACTGTCATTCCAACAAGTCTGAACTATAAAAAGGACAAGTCATGAAGTGTTTGAAATTACATCCTTAGGGCTCAATTTAGAACCTTCTCCTCACATTCTTTTGATTTGTGTGCTTCGTTATTGAAATTGTCTGCTAGAGTTCTTTTTCTTTCCTCGTTAATGACTTCAAAGAAATACATGCTTGAACTCCTAAATATATTAAACTAATTTAAATTATCTTAAAACATCCAGTGACTGCTCAGCAAACCGGAAAAAGCAGACTGCACTTCTGGAAATAATACTCTATTTAGCTAGTGGACTGCATGCATAATGAATTACAAAATAAATACATCTAATTAAAGAATTCCATCAATATCTATTTCATATATTTTGAGTTTGTTAAAGCTGCTAAATCATCACAGTAACATAGAAATATAAAAATAAATTTATAATCTGAAAGTAACTATTTCCTAATTATTTTAAAAGATGTTTTCATGACATATTACCTATGCTTTTTATTTTCTAGGGAGGGAAATAAAAGAAGGCGGCAAGCAGTTATGCACCTTTCACAAAGAAACAATTCCAATGTACATTTTACCTCTAAAAACTCTTTGGTTTATGGGATCATTTGAAAGACTGTGTGTTATATCTAGGTTTATTAACTTGAAAAATTTAAGTACAGTAATACCCTGTGAAATTCTATTACAGAATTCTGAAAATTAAAACATGGTTTCAACTGAACTGAAAAACCATCCTTAATGTTTTTGGGCTCTATAGAAAAAGAGAAAATTATTCCGCTACTAAAAAGAGGTATCTTAATTGTAAAACCAGATCAGAACTTTTATTTTCAAAAAAGATGATTGACAGTGACAACTTCCTGCCAAAAGAAACAGAAAACTTACTGTTCACAATATTTGCATAGGCTAATGCATGTTGAATCACAAAACTGATCAAACAACTTTATGAACGTACTAAAACACAAACAACTTGCAAACAAAATCTACTGAGATAATTTGTCATGGTTAAGAATATAAGTAAAATAGTACCATCTCAGGACCACTGATAATAGCCTATGTTTCGGAAACATCTTATTCTGTGGTGCCAGCTGGTTTGTGAATTATACAACCTCAGCAGCCTGGCTGAACTTGTTCCTCTGAACTCTTGGAAACTGGCATTCCTGCCAAAGAGACATGTTGGTTCTGCACGAGGCAAATTCACCTCTACCTTGGTAAAGCAACCAGGATTTCAGAAAACTCTGGATACTGCTACAAAACCCACATTACACATTCCCAGGCCACTTGCTAATTTGAATCACGACGATGCTGAGCACATTCTTCCTGTTTCCAGCACTTGAATGTTCCTGTAATTGCCTAGTATTTCTCAACACTTTTTGAGTTCTTTGGCAGGACTCATTGCTCAGTGCTATTTTTAGAAACTCCAGCAATAAACACCATAGGTACCTACTCTTACACAGATTTTAATAATGAAAAGATGTAGCTGTTTGGAATCCCTGGGCTTCACACACTACTTCTGAACAAAGAGTAAAAGATGGAGCAGTTACTACTCATCTCTAGTATTTTAAACTCTAATTTGGACTCAGCTTGTTCCAATGCCTTCATTCTCTTGTCTGACCACACAGGTGACCAATGAGCAAACACTCAGCTCCACCGTGCACAGCCACAGACAAGAGGCTGGAATGGCCAGGGCTTTGCTTCTGCCCTTCCAGCTGACTGGAAGTGACCAAAGTCCTGCAGTCTCTCCTGCAGCCTGTCAGGTTGAGATTGGCTCCTGTTCTTAGGCAGGACGCGGCTGACTCACCCACAGGCACCTTCTAAACCAGCAGCCTAGCCTGCCTTCCAGGGGAGATACCCAGAAAGGCATTGGTGCAAGACTCCACTTCCCTCCAGCAATGGGGAGATACCAGGAGCATCCTGCACACAGAGAAGGTTTGCCCAACTACCCCACTCAGGATAATGATAGGTGACTATGGATACTGTTAGTAGGCAGAGGATGATCCTCTGCTGCCAGTATTAGCCTCACAACAGAACAAACTGGAACTGAGGGCTGGAAATGAAACTCTAGGTTGGGAGGGCGGAAAAAAGCAAAAAGCCCCACACAAGAGCCACAGTATACCTATGTCATTTGGCTTTGGATGTTCGTGAACAGAGCTGACTAGCTGACCTTTTATAATCCTTACAGCCTGCTGCTTCTTAGTTTATAAGGAGTTTTATCTCATACACAGAGTTCTACATAAATGGAAACAGAAATTGTTAAGAGTAAAGTCTTGTTTTCACAATTAAAGCAATCTAGCTACACCAGAATATCTCCTGCGCATACTTGTTCTCAAACAGCAGCTTTTTTTAGTTCAGCTTAACTTTGATACAGCACAAATGTACTTAACAATTAGCCAAGAAATATCCCAACTATCTTCCTTGACAGAAATGAAGATAAAATCCACCCAGCACCTGAAAAAATACCCAATTTCACACTACAGGACACACAGCAATTTCCTACTACAAATAATCAGCTGGATGTTGAGAATATTTTGATTTTTCAGAGTACCCTTAAATTTGTGTTCTCTGTTCTGTAGCTCACACCATGAGTTGCTGTAATTCTTACAAGTTGCTCTTGCTCTGTACTGTATGAAGTTCTGCATATTATTAATAACTGTGAAATAACACACAATGATAAAAAAGAACAGTATTTTATAACAACAAACCAAAGGGTAAAATTTGGGCTGCACTTCCAGCCACATCTACTTTTCCTGCCTAGTGTAGTTAAGAACTTGTATTTTTAATGACAGCTCCTGTGAATGCCAAAACATTCTGTATAAGGCTGACACACAGAGTACTGCATGCAAACTGCAATAATTTAACTAAATTATAAAACAATTTTTTAAAAAATGACAATATATATAGTGCACAACAACTGCAACTGATTTAAACTATACGGGATATTGGAGTTTTTTGGTTTCATTCAGTTTTCTCCCCAATAACATAGGAGGGGATGGGAGGAAGAGAAGCAGAAAGGATCAGAAAAGCCAAGAGTTGACATTTGAATTTTACAATAGTGGCACATAATACTTCTTCAATTCTCTGTAACAAGTCTGACAATTAAAATTATATCTTTTCAGAAGACAATCACTGTAATTCATAGTTTAACAACCTAAAACTATTTATGTGAGTTTTATAGCCCCAGCCAAAACCAGCTATGGCTCCTCATAGCATGTGTTTAAGAGTACAGCAGAAATAGTAATTCTGGAAGCTTGTGTCAAGTATGCTAAAAGTTGACAAATAAGCCTTTTCTAGCAAGCACCACCATGCTAAGAAGATTTTAAGAACACATGCACACTGTTTTCTATACAGTTAGGAAAGTTAATAGAACTGTTTTGAATGACTACAACTCTATGTACAGGGAGGATGTTGAATCAGAACAGCAACTACTTCCTATGTGAGTCACTGGTATTTTAGAACTTCACAAATATAATCAAGAGACACAAACCTAGGAGAGCCACGCCAAATTCAACATGTCAAGAAATCTGACAACAAATATGTATGGAGCTTATGATCTACCTCTCTCAGCATCAAAAACTAACTCCAGCTTTGAAGTGAACTCATAGAAACAGAAACATTTAACAAGCCTTCCCAGAGTAATTTCTATCTAGAACAGTGTGGCTGCCATAGATTTAACATAAAGAAATGTTAAGCAGCTTTTATTGACTCTTCGGTTTCATTCTTTTAAATTGGAAGAATCTCCCTCCCTCTCCTTTCTCTTTAATGAGAAAATAACTACTCAAGTATTTTTTTAAATGTCATTATCTAAGTAAAATTGTACTGTTGAACCATTTGTCTTAGAGATGCAATGTAAATAATGTAATCTAAGAAACTGGAAGTTATGCCCACTAAACTCTGCACCTTCAGGTCTAGGTGCACAACTGTAGCCTTCAGGACATGTTTTGTAACATACATAAGACAAGTCTTTTGTCTTAAATTATTTAAAGCTGTATTTTGGCACTCTTGGTCTTGTTTCAAGAAGAAAAGTCTCTTTAACCAGATATTTCCATCTTGGAAGAGAAAAAAGATTCTATTTATGACTTAAAAAAGCAAACAAAGCAAAGCAAACAGCAGTCTTATGTTTAAAACTCTACCATATCTTAATCAGGATGAATACTTTGCCCATTTAAAGAAAATTAAATTAATTAGAAATGCTGTAGAGTGCTTGTGAAGCATGTCAGTTTCAAGAATGGAGCACAGCCAATGAAAGTAATGAATGTTCATATTAAATTAAGAATCATCTAGTTTCCATAGCTACTTTTTAAACAATTATAAACGCTTATCATTTCTTAGAACGACCTTGTTTACTATGAATAACTTTAAAATGGCTGTTCTCAGAAAGAGCTACTTAAAAGCATTTAGAAAAAAGTACAGTAATCAGCAGCAGTTGTTGCTTTAAACTTTCAAAAAGACAGGTAGTGTTAAAATACAAAAGAACAGTAGGTAATGCATTCACCCTTTTCATAATATTACTTGTAATAAAGTGTAAGCCCTAGACATCTCAACCTGGATTCCAATCTTGCCACGGGAAACACTTCAAAAACACCCAGCAATGTAAAAATTATAGTGCAAGGATCGTACAGGCCACACAATCACTATAACAAGTGGGAATTAAAGAAGAGGACCTCCAAGAGCATAATAAACACTCAAAGTGGAAATTGATCACCAGAGCTCCCCCGGTAATTTTTTTAAGTATTTGCTTCATTTTCAACAATGTCAATGCAATACAACTAACTATCAATTAAGCAGATAGCTATACATAGCAGAGCTATAAAGTCTCATCCTGGTATGAATAAACTATGCATCATGTAGAAAAAGCATCGTGGTACACACAACAACGTGTGGCTAACCCTGTGCAGAGCAACCCTGACAGTGTGTAACCCAACAGAACTCAGGGTTTCCATTGGCTTCGATTCACCTCAGGGACAGTAAGCCCAGGACTTTCCTCTCATTTGGCTGAATAGGGAGACTGAGTGTCTCCCTTCTCCAATGGGAACCTGAAAAACGTATACGATGCCATCCCTTCCAGGAGACTATTACAGAAAGGACTGACAAACTGACTACTCTGGAATTGCCCCAAAATGATCTCCTTTACAAGGAGCACATAGAATTACCAGTTCTGCTCCACTCTTTCAATTACAGTGGAAATTGGCAAAGGATGGGAGGAAAGGAAGAAGGGAAAGGGAAAAAAATAATTACCCTGCTGAATTTATACACCTTTTTTTCCTTTTACAATCTGTCTTCCTCACCTGAATTCCCATTAGAAATGTTCTGAGTGTACAGCTGTGGGTTATATTTATTTCTAATATCACTTCCAGAAGCACATCAAAAGACAATCCAATTTAGGAATTCACTGGATTT
Source organism: Vireo altiloquus (assembly GCA_013396875.1). Lineage (NCBI taxonomy): Eukaryota > Metazoa > Chordata > Aves > Passeriformes > Vireonidae > Vireo > Vireo altiloquus. Next base: position 968,594 of record VZRF01006295.1, read on the forward strand.
CTAAATAGAACATAAGAACAAGAAAAGTTTATAGATACAGCCCTCCAGGGTGCAACAGAAGGAAAATTCTTCAGGATGCAAAGAGTACTCTGCAGTGAAAAGCTGCTATAAGCCACTGGAATAGCAAAAGGGAAATGAGGGGGAGTTGGCTTCTTCTTAAGAATCTGCATGTGTGCAACAGCTGGAATGCCCAAACAGGCAATGTATAATAACAACAGAAGCTGTTTGAAGCAGTAAGAAGGCACAGCTGGGACTACGGTGACTAGCAGTTGTCCTTCACTTTAGAGCTTTGAGGTTCCAGTTCAGGAAGCAAGACAGACACCAGAGCTTTTTCTCCAGTATATAAATGTATATGCATATTTCTGCTTCACTGTCATTACCAATTTGGCAGCGCCATCAATTCTACGACTATCCTTATCCACCAAGCTGAAACCAGAACAGGATCCATATCACAGTAGTATTTAAGATCAGATTATCAGTTGAACACAGTTTACATTTGTTTGCTACCTCTTCCAGAAGCACACAGAGGTTATAAAGTACAAAGTGGTCTACAGAAAGAGCTCTCCCAATGTAAAACCCATACAAAGGTAAGAACTTTAAGCTCCCAAAAACTGTCACATCCTGAAAGTACTTTAAAAAGTGCTTAAAGCTAAAGGGATTCTAGACTCAGATATTGCTGCCTAGAGGCAATTGTTGAAGATTACCAAAGTATTAACTTTGCTCCAAAGCAATCTGGGAGTGTGGTTCAGAAAGCAGTCGAGCAGTATCCTGTTGGAAATGTGTGTGTAGAATCACAGTGAAATTTTCTTCAAAAAAAGTAAAGTATTAAGACTGTAAATTTTATAACTAGGAAGCTGATGTAAAAACAGAAGTACTGACTGCCGCCTGTAAGTTGACTATTCCCTCTACTACAACTTTAGATTACTTCTTAAGAACCAGATATTTGTAACATATTATGTTATAAAATATTTTGGAATTGTGCATATTATATAGACGCATTTACTTCTGTTTTATCACAACCTTAGCTCTTGAAGGGTCAGGGGGCAACTGAACTGAAAGAGGGACATAAAGAACAACTTTTTACAATGAGGGTGGTAAGGCAGCATAACTGGTTGCCCAGAAAAGTTGTGGATGCCCCATTCCTAGAAAAGTTCAAGGCTAGACAGGGCTTTGAGCAACCTGTTCTAGTGAAGGGTTCTCTGTCGATGACAGGGAAGTTGGAACAAGACAGTCTTTAGAGGTCCCTTGCAAAGCAAACCATTCAGGGATCCTGGGAAAGTGCCAAATGACAGCACTTTTGTCTCATGCACTAAAATTTAACACTTTTTGCTAAGTCTGCACAAACAAGGTGCCAGAGAGGTTGACAGCTTTGGGGCACAGCTCAGAAAATGGTATAAAGATAGGGGACTTCAGAGTTGTCAGAAACCGGAACAGAGAATGTTCTATGGAAGACAAAACTCCATTTAAAACTTGATGGAACTGACAAGTACCCATAGGAGAATTTTTAAATCAGAAACCGGGAAAGAAAGCATACAAATCTGAATGATGCAGTCACAACTTTTGGTCAAGTCAGTACACTCAAGTAAAGAACAAAGCAAGAGCTGGTAACAAACAGGCAACAGTGAGAAAGGGGAAAAACTGAAAGCTTTTTAAACTGTGTGCTTTTTAACAGAAGAGGCAGCTAAATCAGAAGAATCTGTGCTTCTACATGAAACATTCTAAGTTCAAGAAATAGAACTGAGAAAGAATGACGAGACTCACTAGGAAGGAATCATTCCTATCTTAGGAAAGTAAAACTAATGGGAGGACTGGGAAAAATCCATGTAGTATCCTGGACATGAAACAGATCACCTGGTGAAGGAGTGATGAGTGATGCTACTTGTCAAAGAGTAGCCTGTCAAATTAGATCAGCAAGTTAGCCATATCAGACACTAACAGAGCATCTCTGTGATCTGTAATTTCAATAAAAAAGAGAGAAAACACAGCATTAGGACTATGTCATTAATGGCCTAAGATGGTGACAGCTATCGTTTTACTGAAGGTAGAAAGTCATGAAACAGTGGTAGTATGAAGTTTCAGTCACCTCCCAAAGCAACAGCACAACACTAAACCAAATTTTTCAGATGTAATTAGCATCAGTTTCAGGGATCAGCTCATTCAGGAATGCAGAAGAAAATAATAAAATGTTGGTTTGGTCTAACCTGTGTACAGGATCCAATTCAGGTATTACCACTGAAGAGACGCTTCAAGGGTGAGGAAAACAGAGTTATGATCATTGATGGAGAAAAAAGCCAAAGATTCTCTACAGCAGTTCATAGTTCCAAAACAGAAGAATGAACCATAAAATGGAAGCTAGTTCAAAGAAGTTAATGAACTGAAAAACTGCCCAAAAGTCTTTACACCCAATTAAGAAGTGTATTAAAGGAATGCACGCAGAAGAAAAGACCAAAGAAGACGGTCCAATTAATTCTTCTCATCCAAGCTTATAAATGCACTTAGGTCCTTATGCCTTTCCCGGTGAGGGTTCTCAGGATCTGTTTCAGACTGAAGCACAAGAGAAGGTGGGAGAACAGTCAGGCAACACCAATACATCATTAGACCAGATAATTCTCATACAAAACTTGCAGAAGTTAAACAAGATTCTACCTACCTCTCTCTTTTCTAGTACTCTGAGCACAACAAAATCCAATACAGTAACATTCAACAACAACAAAAAAGCCCACACTAAATTAGATGGGATTTAACTTTCCTTACTATTCATGTGGAACACAGGTTTTTTGTATAGTTTGTTACAATTCATGCACAGTGCCTGGAGAGAATAATCAAACACAGTAAGCTCTTAAGAGACTGACCGGAATCTTGACAGAGCTGTTTTCTCTTACTCTAATGAAGGTTGTCTGGTTTGGCTTCCTGACAGATGAGTCGTGAATGACAGGGGAAGGGGTGGAGAATTCTCCTACAAGCATTTAGCTGATCCTTCCCTCACACTCAAGATGAATTTAGTAGTGGAAATTGTACAACATGGCCAGGCAACAGTTTCCCTGCTAATACTCCAACAATGACCACCCTTTTCTTGCACCAAAGCTTTACTCAGGCAAGTGATGTCACATAGCCACAAAAAAAACATAAACCAACTGGCTGTTGCCATCCCACAGAATAGCTTTCTCCTCCTGTCCGGAATAAGTTCTGGCTGGCTCCTTATAATTTCCGTCTCTGTATCAAAAATATTTAATTTCTGAGAATCCTTTTCCTGTCAAAGATATAATGAAAACACTGAATATCCTCTAACGGCCGCTTGTGAGATTTTCACTTAACTAGAGAATAGCTAAAGTGTGGATAAAACAAGATGTTCATGCAAAGGTATACAGCTGCATCTAGTGACTTCCCTGCATGCTGCTACAGTGGTGATACTTTATCTCCACCATTCTTTCCAAGATATCTCTGCCTTCCTGGTGGACACAAGTTTACTGCATATGCACAGTAAACTTGACGCGGCCAGATGCCATCTGGATTCAGTCCATTGAAAGGAATCTGTGTGGGACTCTTAACAGAAGTAAAATGGATACTTGCAGCCCCAAAGATTTCAACCCAAACAGACATAGTAGAAATCACAAATGTTCACATTCTAAAGGTCTTATAAAGAAGTCCTTAGAACAGACTGGACTTAGTCCACCAAAACACCAAAGAGTTCACTCAAGGCAGTTTGCCATAACGATCTGCCCACTTCTCACACCATTGTGAGTTAATGAGATCTATAAAATGATTAGCCCATTTTGTAATAATCACAGGGTTTCTGCCTTTCATACCACACTTAAGGCAATGGTCTTTAGACCCAGGTCTACTACAACCCCATTAACAGCAAGTACTCAGTCCAGAGGTAACTGCAAATTATCTGTTAGCTTAGTGGATTAGCACTGAAGTACACACTAGCAGTGTTCAAAAAGGACACCAAGACAAGACTGACATTATTGTCATCAAAAAATCATCGTCTTCGCTGCCAATACAAATTATCCCAGTCCTGAGGGAGACCAGCCCTTTGAACTAAGCAGTGACTTCAGCTGCGGCAGCCTGATGACTACATTTCCCTAGAATGATGAATAGAGGTGTTCTTGAGGGCTGACTCAGTGCCTGGCAGCACAAAGAGATGAGTAACTACCTTTGAACCAGTTTTTGTTCTAGCACACACAGATCATAGCCCTGCCAAAGACTACAGAAGTGAGAGTTAACCACAGTATCAGAATCTCAAAACACTGGTCTCAATTTACCAATAGTTGATGCCAAAGATCCTTTTAGCCTAGTGCTGCTGAAGCAATGAAATTAACCATGCCCTCAACTGACAGCTCTGATCTGCATTACCAGTCCCAAAACACTTCTGATCTTCATTAGGAATTGTGTGAGGACAGAAAACTTCAGCAGTGAAAATGTAAATTCATACAGAGCCTCTACATAGATGAGGAGACCCCCCTATGCAGAATGCCCTGACATAGCAATAAGAAAACGTTCATTACTGTTTTAGAATTTCTAGAATGACGTAATTGAATGAATATGTTGATGTTTGTGATCAAGGATATCCAAGACAGCTGATCTTTCTCAGAGAAATTATTATAAAGTGCACATAGGATGGAGTCACTGAGAATGAGAGGCATGTAAATTTTTTAAACCAGAACAGACTTGCCCAAAACTTCAATAGCAAAACAAGAAGAACTCTAACTCATTCATTATGAGGAAACTCAAAGAATTAACTTGGCTAATGGATAAAAATTGTTCTAGAGAACAGCTGAGAATGTCTAAGAGGGAAAACAGATGAGATGAACTGCATAGGAGTAGAGGTTCTACAAAGATACAGAGTATCTTTGTAGATAAAGATACAGAGCTGGGTAAAGATACAGAGCTGATCACTAATTCATCAGCTGCCAGGTCATTTGCTGTAGGCAAGAAGTCTGAGCAAAGAAGAGATATTAACAGTCACCCTCAGCAGAAAGTTCCTAAAGACAAGCACTCAAGCATTGGCCTCTCTACACAACCTTAGTTTTAGCTGGACAATTTGCTGCTGCTGTTTTATTGTTCCTGTGCAGAATGCTACACATCAGCAGAGAAGGCTGAGTTTGTGAGGACAGCTACAGCAATTCATGGGGGAATAGAGGGGAGGATGTGAGCACACAGATCAGAACAGGACATGACACATTGTAAGAAAGACAAATAATTATTATATTATTTTTTCTTTAGATTTATTAGTTACAGGGATAGAAGTAATTGGGAAATTATTGTGTTAAATGAGGGTGTTGTCCCCCCTTGCCCCTAGCTGTACTGTGGTCCACAACAGAAGTTGAACAGGAATATCCCAAATAATTTCAGATTGACTGCGACTTCACCTTATTTGTATAATGTGTATTAGTAATCTGCCACAAAGTCATGAGACAACACATCAGAGCTCACATTTCTTGATTTGCATCCATCATTTGAAAAGAAGCTCTTCTTCAGCATTCAATAGCAAGACAATTATCCACAATGAACAAAAGAGATTGTTAAAAAAAATGTGCTGCCAATAAATGACATAATCCAGTGAATTTAAACCACTCCTCTAAAAATTCTGGCATTCTGCAAGATGAAAATAAACCCTAAGCAGAAGAAAAAGCAAAGCTTGCCACCTACTGCCCAATGACATAATAGTATGTACTAATATTGTCTATCTCCTTTTAACAGAATCTCTTTTCTTGACACAGAACATACATAACTGCATCTTCAGGTTTTTTTAAATGAAACAAAAAATACAAAATCAGTGCATGGAATATCCAAAAGCAGTCTTTTCTATAAAACCACTTATAAAATCCCTGACAAGCCTGAAACATCATTTCTCACAGCATCCAAGCAGACAAATAATTCCTTTTAATATCCTCAAATGGGGTTAGAGGCTTTAATAAAATTTGTACCCCAGGTGCATGTTAAATTTTAAAGACAGTACTTTAAACTTTTAAAATATATTACAATAGATAAAGCCTATCAGAAAATATTTTTTTCCTGTGCACATCTGAAGGAGCTATTTTCAAAGCTATAGATTACATTAGTAAAAGAGAGACCAGGGCTCTAGCAAACACTGACTTATTGCAGTGTTTGATTGCTTTGTTATGTTTTCAAGCACAGAGAAATTCTCCTCAGTAATTGCAATGCTTAATTGAGCTATTACTCCAAAATAATATTTATTTTCCTAATATATCACATACGAAAAGTAATTTCTGATAAGAGTAAGTCCTTTGCTTAGTGTAGGAAGTTGCTTAACTCAAAGTCAAGAAGTCATGATTCAATTGCCTATAAAACTTTTGAGCACACGTGCAGACTTATCTTCAGCAGCAACACCGTGCTGCACACTGCAGTTAGCCAACAGTTCACCTTCTGGTCCTCCAGCCCCGCTGAGGCTGTGGGATAACTCAGGGAAAATTTGATAAAGAGGGAAACAAACGAGGATTTACTGCAGAGTCCCTCTAACAGACTGCTGGCTGGTTACAAAATCTCCATGTGTATTTGAGCAATAACATCGGGAAAAGTGCTCACCTTCTCCATCTGCCTAGGGCTCTTCACCCCTTACACAACAAGAGCTATCAGTCTCAACAGACAGAGATGAACAGTAAGCCCTAAACTTTAGCACGAGATGACATGAGTAATAAACTTCCTTAGAAGTGGTTAAATTAGCAACTGATTACACACGGTATAAACCAGTAATTTTGGATTCCCGGGCAAAAGTGATCAAAGTACAAGGATACATGGCATACAACTGTTATGGAGCTTAGGTAAAGTGGAAACTGCTTCTCAGTGAAGTACTTGGACTCTAGCACTGAAGAAAATAAGTTCACCGGAGATGAAATATGTGTCTCTCAGGGTTCCTAAATCATGAGCAGAACAGGCTATTCATAACAATGAAATCAATGAGGCATTTGTAATTAATCAGACAGGCCCAACTCTGAAGATACATCTGCCTTTGTCTAAGGCCAGTCCACATCATCTTAATGAAGATTCTTAATCCATCTAGTTATCGGCTACACTAGCAAAACACTAAGTAAATCCCCAGAAGAGGGGGTCTTTGTGTCTGCGTTATCTATTTAATAAGGTTATTAACAATGGAGACTCAATAGCAACTGGAAATTAGGACAATACCAAAAGTTATATTGATACACAAGACATACTAAATCAGCTAATAGGTGCAGCTAATATTATTTTAAGGGGCTTTAGATCAAATATTCAGCAAGATTTCTGATACAATGACCAAGGACATCTACAAACACTTTAAAGTTCAAAATACCTGAAACAGAGGCTAACGTCCCTGGTTTAGTGATCATTAGATCATTATAACATTAAACTAAGACGCACAGATTTTTCTAAAGATATTGGTAAATCACATTTTTATACCTGAAATCAGTAAGAAAACCTATTCTCACTTTGCTTTCCTTCCTTTGAAAGTTAAACATACAGATGTATTTTGACAGGAGACAGTCTTCCAAATCAAGCTACTGATATCTATTCACAGGTCTAAAGGGAATGAAAAATCACATGAAAACTATTCCCATTTGCTGCAAGGAAAATGGCTATTTGCAACGTTGTTTTGATTTCAGCCACATCCCATAACCATTACTGTTGCACAGTAGTTTTCTTAGAGTAACCTGAATGGGTTACTTTTATCTGTTTGGCTAAAAAGACTCAGTTAAATATAAAATTGTTGCATAATTGTTTTACAATCAAAAACACTTGCTAGCAGAGAAACCTTTTTAATAGCAAAGTTCTGAATGCCACAATGTTGTGAATGACACAACAGCAATATACCAAACCAAATTTTAATAATACAAATGTACCTCTGTGAAAATGAAAATACACTGACATGCTTTCCAAGAAAAGCTGTGCTCCTTCAGCCCCAGCAAGTCCCTGGAAAAAAGTTCTTCCAATAGTTTTCCCAACATCTCCTGAAATAATTGTTTGATGACAAATAGTAAAAGTTCCAGAAGTTACAGAGAAAAAAAGCAAAACAAACAAAAAAAATCAAACCACAACCTGAAAAAGGCACTTTGGAATAGAACACAGCATATTGCAAAACAGTAACAAATACTAAAGCCTCATTAAAACCCTCCCCACACGTTCAAACACGGTGCAAACACTGAATGGTTAGACACATGTATTTTTAAGCTAGAGAAAAACAATTTTAAAATGTTGTGGCTTGAAATGGAGGCTTATTGCCTACTTTTCAACTAAGCTGATAGCATCAGTACAGTTCAAATGCAATTTTCTTTCCTGAAAAGTAGTGCCTCGAAAGCAAGACAATTATTTCAACACTGTCCTAGGTTACAATGTAAGTTGTAAGCAAGATTATGTATTCCATTATTATCTTCACAAGCTGTTAAAGCAGGTGGGGCAGTGCTCTTATCTCCAACCATGACTCGTCCTTGATAACTCCCGCCGGGAGCTATCTCTGTTTAATGGGCAATCAAGGATCCACGGCATGACTCACAGAATTACATCAGCCCATTGTGAGCTGCCCCGCCCAAGGGGGAGGGGCCAAGCATTCCCACCTGGATATAATCTGGGGTTTGGAACAGCACAAGCAGTCCTTACCTACTGGATTCCAGAAGACAAGAGCTACCACTGGACCTTCAGGTGAAGACCAGATCCTTCTACAGCATCATTGCTTCAACAGGACCACTTTACTGGGACTGCTACCACCACCCAGACTGACAAGGTGTCAGGTTGTATCCTGACTCTGTCAGTGTTCTTTTACTGTTGCATTTGATTTAATTTTCCTATTAAATTATAACTCTGACTTGCCATCTCCCACTGGTTTGTTTTCAAACTAGTACATGCACACATGGAATATGCCTAAATCACTGTCTCTTTTTGCTGAATTGACATACAGGAGCATAAGCATATTCCAGTAGCACTCACAAGTTAATTAAAAAGTCGACTTTATCTCATGGAGCGTTTTCAAGCTGCTGGGATTGTGGGAGGAAGTGTATGTTTATGATCTCAAGAGGAATGTGCCTTACAGGATAATATGGATAACTGGCCTGCATAAACTCTTTACAAGTCTATTGGAAAGTACATGAATAACCTGATGGCTAATAGGGTACACTGTTTCTTTGCAGGAAGTCTCTCACTGAAAGCACTGTGCAAAAGGCAACTCAGAATCCACCCCAAATAGCTCACAATGGGAAAGTTATTTTCCTGATTCTCCCTGGAGCCACCTTGCACTAGCAAACCTAAAACTAGCACACCCTGAGCTCATTACATGTCTACACAGAAGGGATGCAGTCATCAGCATAACCTGCAGACAGTGCCAGTTTTTCATCTCCCTGACACAAAACAGTGGGCTCAAGAGCTGCTGGGAAAATCTCACCTCTGACCACTGCAGTTAAATTTTTAAGTCTGTGGACAGTAACACCCCAGTGCTGCGAAGCACATGGTGCTAATACAAGCTCAAACATCTATGCCACAGGGCTCTAGGAGGGCAGAATGAGTAGCCCATGACTTACACACCAGAGTTCTGAAGCACCAGGTAACAATCCATGGTTGTATCTTAACAGTGCAGCCACAGCTGGCTTAACACCCTCGAGTACACACTTAGGCATATCAGCTCTGAGCACAAATATAGGCACGTGCCTAAGAACAGGAAAAACCAGATTTAAAAATACTAATATGGAATATTTAGCCTAGAATAAAAAAATAATGCTTTCCAAGATATCATCACTGGAACTACACTTCAATTGCTTCCAGCTCCTCTGTATAGTCCAAGAGAACATACGATCTCCTCTCCTGAGAAAAAAATGCAGTGCATCACACAAGTTTTTGGCTTCAAAAGGAAAGGGCACCACCAATAGAGAGCAACAACAACAGAAAAACAACTGAACTAAAACTTTCAGAAGTCAGGAAGTCAAACACTTCCTAGTTTTTAGATTGAATTAAAGCTTTTTAGTTTTGTTTGCTTGGATTTTGTTTGGTTTTCATGATGAGATTACTAGCTCAATGCATGAAAGGAGCATGATCAATCTTTTTAACCGAGATTTTAGCAAGGTGTTTGACACAGTCATGTCTTTATGTAAAAATTGATGAAATGTGGATCACTATAACTGGGTGCAAAAACTCTATGAATAGGTGGTATTCAGTGATACAAAATCCAACTCATAGGAGATTAAGTGACTTTTTTTTTCCTTAGAGATCAATACTGGATCAATACTGTTCAATGACTTGACTGATGACCTGAATAAGGGGAAAAATACAGTCTTGGCAATTATACCCACTTCCAATATGGAGGAGTGGTTGTTACACTGAGGCCTGAGGAATTTTGACAGGCCGGAGAAATGGGCTTGCAGAGTTCAAAGGCAAACACGGAGCCATACATCAGCTCTGTGCAAGAGGGTAGATTTGTCACCAAAGTGGCTGTAAAGCAGCCCTACAAAAAGGGGGGGTCCTAGTGGATGAGGTGAACACATGTCAGCAGCATATCTGCATGTGAAGAATGCCAGTCATATACTGGGCTGCGTTAGCAGCAGCATAGCCATACAGGTCAAGGGAATGATTACTCCCTCCACCAGGCACTTGTGAGACTGCATCTCAAATACTGTGACCAGTTTTGGACTCCCCAAATCAAGAAAGACACCAGCACAGTGGAGCAAGGCCAGCAGAGGGCCACCAAGACTGTCAGGGGACTGGAACACACAACATAAGAGGAGAAAGATTTCTCACCTCTAAAAAAAAAAACAAACCAAAACCAAAAAAACAGCTCAAGGGGATGATACAACAATCTACAACTGCCTGTTGAGAATCTGCAGAGGAGACTGAGCCAGACTTCTTAGAGGCATACAGCAAAAAGACACAGGGTAACAATAAATGTGCAACAATGGAAAGTCAACTATAAAAGGGAAATATTCTTTCCTTCCTGAGGGTGGTCAAACACTGCAACAGAAGAGCACATATACCAGAGATCTCCAGCCTTGCAATCTTCAAAGTATTCAAAGCTCAACCACACAAAGCCCAGAGCAGCCCCTTTTAAGTGATCCTGCTATAAGCAAAGGGTTGGACCAGATTGCTTTATACTTTCAACCTAAGCTTTAATCACTCCTTTTATTAAAAAAGCTTCCTTAAAAAAAAGTCAAAATCTTTTTAGACAACAGTTCAATATTATCAAGAGCTTCCATAAAGTATTTTCAAACAGACCTCACACTTTAGTTCAAGTGCAGGACTCTTGTAAGTAGAGAGTTTCACCTGCTCTGTACATCTTCAGGACAAAACTATCATAATGGTGGTAAAAAAAGATGTCCTCTAGAAATATTTACTTTTGCATTAGCTACTAACCTTCAAAAAGCCTGCCTATAATCTGTTTTAGACCATCACCTGGATACATCACCATATTAATCAATCTTAGAACCAGAAGTTCTAAAAAAATTAATTACACGCAGTCAAAGATACAAAAAAGAACTAGTATGCAAGACAGCAAATAGCCAAAAGAGCAGTCTCTTATACTTTACAGTAATCCTGAGCCTACAGGAGTTTGTACGATAGAAAGTCAATAATCTCTACAGATTTTAAATATACATGTAAAAATTTAACTTACAATTATATAATATACAAAGAAGGTATTCTATTTTCAGTTATGAACATCCAACATTGTCAATTTCAGTAGGGTCACAACAGCATGCCCAGGTCTTCTCTCAGGCACTCTTTCAATCTAAATTCACACTGATATGCCATCAACTAGTTAAAATTGGGAAAAAATAGTTTGGAAAAAAAATTTGGAAAAAATACTACATTTTTGAACAGAAGTTAAAAAACAGCTTTAAGAAACTAGTCGATAGGTTTATTAAAATTAGCAGGCAATACATCTGCCTGAAATAGCATGGGACTAGACCCAGTGACCCAGGAGCACAGGTTTGGAGGGGACCTCTTAGCAAAGATTTCTGGGCACATAAGACATGCCAGTAAGCCCAAATCTGTCACCTGAAGCCTGCGCGTTCACCACTCCTTTGAAGAGCTTTGCTTTGCCCAACATTAAAGCAGACATCCACATTTCATCACCAGCTGCCTCCAAAAGAGGTTGAAGGAGCAATGCCGTGACACTTCAGTGTATAATTGAGCTCCAGCTGGTTGATGCTGTACTCCAGGTGAGACTTTCCAAAACTGTACTAGAAAGGTCCCTTTAAAAAAAAAAAAGTTCGACTCACACAGATGGTAAATGCACAAAATCAAGCTGTTGGAGCTATCCTGTTGCCAACAAGTAAGAACACGAGATGTGAAAGGAACACCCAGAGTTACTGGAGAGCTATCACAGGAATTCAGGCCCACAAAGCATGCCTGTTACTGAGATCAGAATTCCCTACAGGTTCCAATAAGAAGCAGATTTTTGTTTCTGAAACACCACTTGTTTTCAATTACAGTCATCTATACCTTCTGCTAACATTTTTCTGAGATGAGACCTTGTACCTGACAGTATATCCATCTTCAGAGCAGAGCTATGACAGACTTGCTGAACTCAGGATATTCCAGGAAATTAATCTCTCTCCAGCTTTCCTTCTGTTCAGCACCTGATTCCTCAAAAAAAGATACCTGGAAAGAAATATATGAATTCCCTGCTTTCCTAAATATCATTGCCACCATGTTCCTAAGAAAACGTGCATGAACACATCTCGGTGACGGAAGTTGGAAAAGTTGCATTCCTACACAAAACAGAAAAAAATTTACAGAGGATGGCAAAACAGAAGCTCTGTAGAAGCAAGCCCCCTCTAGGAGCTAATTTAGGTGTTCCAGGTTGGGTTCTGCCCTGGCTCTCACCAGTTCAGTCCCTGACTGCACAGCAGCAGTGTCCAGATCAGCACACCAAACACAATGACAGTGGATGACTCCACTTTCTAGGACTGGGAAAAGAAAAAGCCGTTCCAAAAGCATCTGGCCAGCCTCACACAACATACAAGATATTCAAACAACTATCATAGTAGGAAGGAAGAGGAAAAAAGCCTGATGATTTTACTGGAAATTTCCCCTTCATATTGGTCACTTCAATAACCCTTGCTCCACTGACAAGAATGAAACTGGACTCAGAGTATTATGAAATACTAAAATTGGGTAGAAATTTCTCTGTCTTTGAAGACTGTGGATGTATTTGTACCCAAAGTCTCCACTGCTCTACCTTCTACCTTTCTCAAAGAACATACTGTCTTAGGAGCTCAGGTAAATTTCTCTTATTACACAAGACAGGGATCCACAGTTAGATAAACTAGGAAACAGTACAAAAAGGGTTTAGGAAGAAAAAAACCCATTAAAGAGGTTATGAGACAACAAATAGCAACATTGGCAATGTCCAGTGATCTCTGTTCTCAGATGCAGCTTTGGAAAGGAAGTGGCAGGATGAACTTTGTTGTCAGGAGCCTATGACTACTCAGGTTCAGAACTCTATAATCACACACCACCCTTCCACATTCATTTTTACACTTTCAAACATGGGAAAACACAATTTATTTTCTATTCCTGTTTCTCTTGCTATGGACACTAGAAGCACCCTCCTTACAGCTCTCCAAAAGCAACACCTGTTATAGGACAGAAACACTTTTTGTCACTGACTTCACCTGAAAGAGGAAGGACAGCAGTAGCTGAAAACACCTAAAACTGTTCACATTTGACTTGACTGCCACCAGGCTGTGCACCTCCCTCCCTTCATATCAAATGGGGTCTTGAAACAAATTAAGGTCAGACTCATCAATGAAAACAGGAGTACAATTAGAGAAATTTCAGACTCACACTAAGTATTTAAAGCTCAGAGAAATAATATCAAAGACTGGCTAAGGCACCAGCTACAAAAGAGGCAGATAAAATTCTCCTACAAGCTGGGTGTTTCCTTGTTGCTTATGGCAGTCAGATACAACATGAATCTCAAACACAAACAAGCAGATGTAGCACAGCCATGCATACTTGTATTAAGAGAGAAAATATAACACAAATACAAGAAACCAGAACACAACACAAGCACCAAATCTTACTCTCCTCAGTTACACAAGGTGTCAGAATTCCATGTCAGACTCTGTTCTAGGATAAACTCAAAAGGTCACTAGCGTAAATTAAGAATAATTCCTCCAAAATTAGTACAGCAGCATCATTCTAAGGCAAACAGAAGCTGACTGATATAATGGGATATTCTGTTCAGGTAAGGAAATCTCGCTCATAAGTAACAGAAGTCTAAACATACACTGAAACCTTACAGTTAAAACAAGAAGCTGTTTTTAAAAACCTGTGACAGTTTCCAAGTATAATTTTTTGAAAACACTTGCAAGGAATAACTCTTTATAAATCTGACATACTGGACTTCCTCGAAAACGAAGAAAACACTTACTGTGGTTGCATTTGCTGAGTTAACCCAACAGGAGGCTTCTGCTTGATTGTGAATGCCATCTGAGTCATAGGGCCAACCTTTGGTGGGACCTGCACCTTCTGAGAGAAGGACTGCTGGGCAGCCTGCTGGGGTATGGGCCATGGGGGAACAACGGGGCTCCGGCCTCCAGTGGAAGACGTGTCTTGCATGACTGTATCCTCACAGGAATTACCTTTTGTTCCTGGCTTACACACACAAAGCTGAGGTCGCAGGCACATCCCTCCATTCTGGCACGGTGGTGCACAGTTAGCTAAGAAAAGACATTTTAAAAAGTACCTGTGAAACAAAGCATGGAGGAAAATGCAAACCCTCCCCACAATAAAAAAAAAACCACATTAATTGTTACTATTAATTGGAGCAGGAGAGAGCAACATTGCTAAGCTTCACAAAAGATAATAAACAAGTTGGTATAGCTTTTACTGATTTCTTGCACAACAGACATGCACAACATTTGAGCAACTTCAAAAAGTAAAATGCTGGATCTAAAAAAATAGGAAATGCACTAGTTAAATCAAGAAATATAGCATCATTTCAAATCTTCCTCCTTTCTTTTCAGCATCCCTCCTCATACTTTAACAATCCAAACTGCATCCAATGAAACAGTATCACATAGATTATAGAATTTTACTACTGATCCAGGCTGGGATTCGTTTTACTACTATTTTAAAATCCGATGCTTCATAGGTACCTAGAGTGAATCCCTACAGCCTCAGTATAGATCACCAAAACAATGCAGAGAAGCATGAAGCAATACAACCCTTCCCCTCTAAAACCCAAATGACATTCCCTGCAGTACCATATCAACACAAGAGACATGAACTGCTGCTCCAAAGACATTGCTATACCTAGGAAGAAACAGATAGGTGCTTGTGATTATCCCAGACCAGCTTCTACACATTCCTGGTACCATCAGTGAAAAGGGATCAGATTCTTAAAAATACAATTCGCCTTCAGAGAGGATTAATTACACTGCTTTGTGTTGCTCTATCTAGTGACTACAGAGGGAGTCTGAATAACCAGCCTGGACTCCACACCCAGCTTGTAGACCTAGTAAATGCAGGATAAATTCCACTCTGGCTAAACAAGAAACTTGGAGAAGCAGCATATCCCATCAAAAAAAAGGAGGGGCGAAGAAGCAAAAGCAATTGCTGATCATATATATACATAATACTGCAAAGGCATGTCTAATTTGAGGATTTATTTTGGATGCTTAAATTTACATCACATAAAGATGGCAAAACAAATTAATTCTCTAATCCAAAGGACATGATTTCACATTAAAATATGATTCTAAGATAGCCAACAAAAATAATTTCTTCATTAGTCACATTAAAGATGGCATACAATGACGCCTGTATTAAAAAAAAATCATGGAAATCACGGTGGAGCTACTTTGTTCTTACAAACTAAGCAAATTTTTAATATTGCTGAAGATCCTTTAACAAATTTATATGTCAAATTATATGTCAGGTAATAAATTTTTTACTAGAATAGGTAAGATCATAGCTTCAACTGTAACATGGGATTCTGCACCACATTCAGATACATCCAACTGCACAATTATATTATTAAAAAACAAAGTCAGTCCACAGCCCTTGTTCAAATAAATTAGAGGACTTGACACTTCAATCAAGTTCTAATACATACTTCAAGGCATAAAAATAAATTAAATGCAAAAGAACACATATGAATTAACTCATTAGGATGGGACTGTGTTAGTTTGAGTACTAGTTTGTCAGCTGGTAGATGTATTATATATACCAACTGCACATGACACCAGAATTGCCCTACAACTTAAACCTGAGTTTTCCATGGGGTTTTTCTCACATATACTTTCCCTTTCATGTGAAACTTATCTTCTTTTCAATAATACTTAGCTAGGCTACCTTATTTGCATATTATGCATCTCCCTGGCAACACAAAAGTAATCATTTTCTCACTTCTATTTGTTTATTTTGGAGACTCTGTCTAGTCTTTGACTGCTGGAAGACTTCAGACCATTTGCACTGTAAACTTGAGAAGGGATTTGCAACAAGCATGCGCTGTAATATACAAGCCAAGTCTACTTTGTGCCTTATTTCTAAAACCTAGATTTCGCTAGAAACAGTGAAAACTCATTTATATGCACATGACTGAAGTAAATGGTATTTTGGAAAATGAATTCAGTAGCCTAAAATTGTAATTAAATTTCACTGGCTTTGAAGAGACTCTTAAGACCAGAAGAGTGATGCCATCACCTGGCTCATCTGCAGGAAATGTGCAAAAATCACAGTAAAGAATTTACTTGAGAGTGCTTTAGAAAAACATCTCAAAAAATTCTTAAAAAAAAGCGCGAGACTTTCAGAAGTCCCATTTTTACATTAAAAATCCATTCATACTGAACATATATTTCTGGAGGTTTATGGACATGCACCTATATTAACCACTAAGTTTCTCACAAAGTTATTTAAAAACCAATGACTCAACACAGAAGTAAGCTAACAAGACCACACCAAAAGTCAATATGACAAAATATCCCCTCTGTTAGGACACCGATCACAGCATATTTCCTCCCGAAAGTGAAGTAACAATGTATACATACACAAAAGACAGCCCTGAAAAATCTGCAACTCTTTTTCTTGTAGTTAAGAACCAAAGCTGTGCTTCAGAAGCGTACGAAAACTTGAGTTTCTACTTATTAAAGTGAAGATTGCAGTGAATTTAACACTATAAAGCTAAAAACAGAACCTGTTTTGAAATTACCTCATCTTTTTTGCCCACATAGACTCGAACATTCTTACTTCAGTGATGGCAATGTAAACCCTGGAAGTTTGTACACAAATTACGTGTACATAAAGCAAATGCTGTGCAGGACAAACTGCATTACTCTAACTGGCCTTTAACAAAACAAACATCAGGAGATCCAGTAACTATGTTATAAAACAGCAGTGACAACAGGTTGAAAACCCCATCCATTTTATCTTCACAGCAATGAACGCTTTGACTGAAGTCCTTCATTAACATTGTGTAATAGAAGATCACAAAACTGGATAAAAGATTACGCTTTTAGGAAAGAATTAAAATGAACATTTTAATTGACATAATCCAGCAGCTTAGTTTCTAAAATGTCCAAGACAGCTGTAGTGTGCCAAATGAATGACCTAATTTTTTTGTTTGAAGACAACAATAATGGCCCATAAAACTGAAAACACCAGTATTTTCCAAAAAGCTCAAAAACTGAAACATGGAAGTATTAAGTTCAAAACTGAAAAGCAGGCCAACATACTGCTGTTAAAGGCAATTGCCTTGATCCTACTCAATTCAAGGAGGTCATGACTGGAAATTCAAAATGGAGCTTGGCAAAGAGGCTAATAATGAGACTAAGCTTAGCAGGTCAGATCTACTTAGAACAGTCTTCTCCCTCCATTACTAAGGTGGATGTTTAAGGACAGGATGAGACACAATAGAAGTTTATACCACAACAGCTTCTAAGAATTAGAGGCTCAGCAACTTCCTAAGCAAGAATGCTGGTTTTGCACTTAATAAGTCTCAATAGATTTTTCTGTCAGAGGTTGACTGATCTGCTCTTTGAGCCACTTCACTTCAACATCCAAAACTTGCTGTGCCACAGAAGTTGGCCACATTGAAAGGCCAGACAAAGACAACACAACCAATCTTCCCTCACTTTCCAGAAGCATGGTTCGTGGTGAGGTTGACCTTGGCTGAATGCCAGGTGCCCAATTGGCTGCTCTATCAGTCCCCAGCTAGACAAGGAAAAGAAAATAAGATTAAAAACAACTCATAGGTTGAGATAAGGCAGTTTACTAAAGCAAAAACAAAAGTTTGCGTGTACAAAAGCAAAGAGAGAAGAAAATCCAGGTTTATTCTTTACTTCCAATCAGCAAGTGATGTTCAGGCACTTCCCAGGAAGCAAGGTTTCAGCATGCGTAGGGGTTACACCAGAAGGCAAGCTTTGTTAATAACAAATGCCCTCTGTTTCTTCACCTCCCCTTAGCTTTTCTATTTGACCTGATGTCATATGGTATGGAATATCCCTTTGGACACTTTGGGTCAGCTGTCCCAGTTGTGTCCCCTCACAGGATCTTGCCCACTCCCAGCCTATTGATGGAGGAGGGGAATGTTGAGAGACATCACTGGTGCTGTGCCAGCACTGCTCAGCAACAGCCAAAACCCTGCAGTGCTACCAACACCTTCCTAGGTACCAACGCGAAGCACAGAGCTGTGACGGCTGCCATGGGAAAAGGAGCTCCAGCTCAGCCAGACCCAATACAGAGGGGAAGGAACAGAAGGATTCTTTTGCACTGGTTTTGTGTTTTAAGACCATGCAGCCTGTATCTACTAAAAATAAAGCCACAGTGACATATTTGCTTTGGAAGTACCTAAATCACAAAAAGCCCAAACCTGTATCCCAAAATGCGCATCCTTTTTGTGCATCTTTCCCTGACCAACTGCTGCTCACCACTCTCTCTCAGACAGAGGACTACTGGGTTTGACAAATGCATATCAGGCCTCGTATGGTTGTATTTGTGACATTCTTTCAGAAAAGCATGGGCAAAATAACATTACCATTAGCTTTAAACACATTCCTTCCAAAACATCTTATGTTGGTTTGGGACTGATCTATACATACACACTTTTCAGTCCATGTGTTCATGTCATTACAGTCAAAGTGTTTATAAATATTTGCAGAAGCAAGACCTAAAAGAAAAAGTTTATAATAGTTTCAAAACACAAATATTTTAAAACTTCTACATATACAGAATGTATTTGTTTAAATACATTCTAAATTAAGCACAATTTATTATCTGGAATCAGTAAGTATAGAACATTGTCATGCATGGAAGCAGTTTAGATAAAAATTTCTTTTTTGTCCCTTCAAATGAATCAAAATACAAATATAACTGACTCCACTAGCTCTAAAAATGTTTGTATCAAACTAATATTAAACTAATGCTAATTCTTGGATTAAGATCATTACAATCTCATTCGTATGCTAATCACTTATTTTAACTTCTTCTAAAGTAACACCATATTTACAAGTTTATTTCCCTGTGGAGAACAGAAATTCACAAAAATGTCTTTTTCAGTGAGAAACAAACAATAAACAAATTTAAATATCCCAAGAGTTTCCTGCACCCAAGTTTCCAGCCTTTTAGCTCCAGCTCCACCTTTAAGCATTTCCCTTAACAAGCAACTGATGTTGGTTTGTACTTAAATGTCCGCAATGTCATTCCTGAATTTCTAATACTTCAACACAATTACACTACAACAGTGTTGTATTATGCTATTTCTAATGCACCCACGCACTTGATTTCTTTCTTTTTCCACACGAAAGTTACCTTTTTTTTTCCTTCTCTTGAGCACACATAGTAGTCCAGCACCAGTTTAAACAGAATGCACCGACTTCTGACAAATTTCATCACAGTGCACACTGGCACAGTATATATCAACTTCTCCCATAGGAGTGCTTAAATCCTACTGGCAAAATACATGCCAGAGGGCAAATAATAGAAAATACAGCCATTGGAAAGAGGATTTTATGTATAGAGCTGTTTCAGATTCCAGCATAAAATGGCTGAGAAATGATGCAGGCATCAATTTACAGAAAAGGGAAAACCCAACACCATGACATGGATACGGTCTTGTGCTGAGGGCGGAATTTTCAAGTTCCTTTACATGCTGCATAGGAATACTGTTAAAGGCATAACAAATACTGCCTTATTTCATTAATTTAAGATTTTTATTCCTCAAGCACACAAGTAAACCAAGGCTCATCCTGGTTGAGTGCACATCCTAAACAAAAAGCTGTCATACAAAGGCACCTTTAACTCCTGCTGGGTTGAAAGGCAGAGTGATGATCCCCCACGGATTCCAGAAGAAAAGCAGTGAAGCGCTTTTCTTGGAAGGCAACAAGCTGTGGGTTCTGAAAGGAAAGAGGCATATTCCAGCTTCCCTCAGAAAAATCTGAATATGGTGCTGTCACTTTGAAGAAGAGCAATGTTTTTTAGAATTTCCTCTTCTCTGAATTACCCTACTGCTTATCTCACCACATAATTTAAAGTTTTTATTCTGAACATCATTTTAAGTATTAAGTCATTGTTTGGAATGAGGATGCAACTGGAGTCTAGAAACCCAAAAGCTAAGGGAAGCTAAAGCTTTTCCAGGAAGCTAGATCTCTGAGCATCTCACACCAAAGAGGTTTCAAAAATTGAAAAGTTTAACAGAAATACATCCAGTAATTCTAAATATTCATTAAGAAGGGGGAGAGAGGAATTTGCAACCAAGGGTGATTCCACCTTGTTGTAAGACCATTCTATTAAAAAAAAAAAAAGTGAAATTACCTTATATAATCCTAAGAAATTACATTAACTGCAGAAAACCTGTGAGACCTCTACACTACTAATGGAGGTAGTATTACAACCATCTGTGTCTTTCTACACAGGAACTTGTTTTTATCATAACTATATGGTCTTAAGGAATTCTTTCCCTAAATATACTTCAAATGAAAGCATGTGTTGGAATTCTTTGCTGTCCACTTCAAACCATCAGATTCGTTCCCACACTGGCATGTAAACATGACCTCCAGGAAGGGAGGGAAACAAAAAACAATGCTTTTAGCATACATATTTCTTTCAAAACAAACACACAAAAGACCTAATTTCTCTCCTGACCTAATGGCAACATAAAGTACTTTATTAATAACATTTTTTATGTATCTTCATAGTACAATCTCTAAATGCCAATATTTATCAGAATTGAATAGCAGCTGTACTCAAATACTTCAAAAGCTTAACTTCAGCAAAAGGATGTGTTATTCTATCAGTAACAAGAATATAACACGCTGTGTGATACTTGGCATTTTTATTCATCTTGTGTTTACTGGAGTTTGTATAATATAAATAGTTAAGACTGTACAATCTGAGGGACATTTTAAATTATAGGGACATTTTAAATTATAGGGACATATTAAATTATAGGAGATCAAAACTATGCATATTCTGAAAATACAAGCATTTCACATGCTACAAATCCCTTTATCATTCCAGTGCTAACAGATAAAAATAAAAATCTTTCACTACAAAATGGACTAAGCCAAAGAAACCATCAGATTCACATGTTACACACTATTTTTGCTGCTGCAGTGGTTAACACTCCAGTATGCACTCCTTATAACTCTCTCAACATTTCTCAGTACAGTGCTTACTCATTTTGTTACAAAATACTTCATGATAAATATGCAGGATACTTAAACTAAGACAAGCTCAGTAAAAAGGCAACTGGAAATACTTAACTGGATTCAGGATTCAGACAACTGACGTGTTACAAAAAAGAGAAAGACTGGAGAAAAAACTATTAAACTGGAGAAAAAACTATTAATCACAATGGAGTAAGCAAAACACTAAGTACAATAAAGTTTTTCCTAAATCACAACTCCCAATAAGAGTTCACAACTGGATTGAGCGTCTCTGAAAATCCAGGCCTAAGCTGCCATCTATAGAAAATAAAAACCTGATCTAAATTATAAAAAAAAAAGCAAATCTCGCCATAGGATACAAAACAATTCCCCTTATGCAGAGATTACTATCTGCACTTCACAAAAAAAAGAACATGCCCGAGCAGACCTATTTTTAGCTTCATATTTAAGTGAACATCTTGTCTTACTAACATGTAAAATCCTTGTTCCCCCCTCTGTGTGCAGTCATAGACAGCATAGAGAAATGCTAAAGATTTGCTTTCTTTCTATAGTCAATGCACAGGATTTATTTTCTAGGAATAAACTAGGCTACACAAGTACTGCTGCTTTTAAAGGCAAAACAAAAAAATCAACTAAAAAAGAAACCTCAAACCCAACTCAGTATCAGTCTAACAACTAACATATCAGTTACAGAACACGGACTGACTTGACAACTTGCACCATCGATAATCTGCTAACATCCAGTACTGCAGAATTGGAACAAGGAGGCAGCTGAGGGAGGTGTGTGCCCCTCTTCATCCACCCTCCACAGATCCTATAGCTCCCAGGCAATCCAAGCTTGATTTAAGGCAGATTCAGTTGGCACAAGCAGCCCTTCATGGTGAAGGCTGCACTCTTCTTCTCAAGGCCCCACAGAGCAGAACCCCACCCCTCATTACACTCCCTGCTGTTCCAAAGGTTGGAAGCCCACTGGTCCCATACACAGAGACACTATGCCCTGCTCTCTCACTTCACAGGAGAGGAAGGAGAGGGGAGCATGCCCCTTTCCTGCTCTTTCCTTCTCCATGCTCAGGAAGAGCAAGAAGAGAGATGAAAGACTCGTATTGTGAGTAGCAAAGTATCACTTCACTGTCAACACATCATTTTGTCCCTGCACATGTGCAGAACCAGACAGTGCACAACTCTTGGATGAACCACACTTTCCCTGGCACTTACACAGCTTTCTACTCCACTTCTACATTGCACACTGAAAAAAAACAACCTCAAACTGAAAGAGAGAAGGGAAAAAAACCAAACCCAAACACCTCAGTTTTCTGTGCTCCTTCTTATTCTCTATCAAGAAGGGAAGTGTTCAGGACTTTTTATCCACTGTAGATTTTACTACATGTCCTGCTTCTTTTGTTAACACTATCTGCTGCAATGAGCTGAACAAGTTCACTATCAATCTGTCATCTGCTCCAGTGTGGGAGCACAACATCTTGACAAGTTTCTTTTAAGGTTCTCTTTTTTTTTTCTTTGTTGTGTCTTAATTTTATACACATTTGTAGTATTTGTATGAAACAGACTATGTACCATTTTAAGCTTGTTTCCAGTAAAGTCCCAAGTGTCTCACAAAGAAAAGGCTGGGTAGGTTTCACTTCATACTAATTGTGGACTTAAGTTTCCTCACCAAAACGAGGGAATGGCACATGGCATGGTCACATGTACAGCAGGCAGCAGCTAACAGCTCCCCCATCTTCTCACAGCTCTTTTACAGCCTCCTCTCACAGGAGGGAGGTTGGCTGCCAACCATGGCCAGGAGACAGGCATTGTGCTCAAAGTCTGCATTACTGCTGATTCAGGTCAGTCTCTCTTGAAGCTGTCATACCAGTTGCACTTACAGAGATTTGGTTTGTGTTGTGGGACCATCTTTAAGTATGTGCACTCTATTTCTTTTAAGATGTAAAGAAAAAAATATGTCTAAGTAATAAAAAGCTAAACTCAAAACATGAGCACTCCAAGAAGCACTCAGCCTCATATTGGCGTTCATTCCACAAAACCAGACTACACCTTGTCCAAAATAAAGCACTAAGCCCTGAAACACACATACCTTGGGCCTCAGGTCATCATACCCAAAGGGTTTTGTCTATAGATCAGCTCCATGCTGCTTGCTAATGTAGACAAAGACTACAAGAATTTGGACCCTGTCATTCTACCCCCTTCCCAAGGGCAGTAATTGAAAAATAAAGCAGAGTGGAATTACCACCAAGGGCTAACAAGAACCCTTTCTCACTACGAAAGCCCATCTGTTTCCTGTACACGAAATTCAAAAGTTTTATTTACATATTACAGTAGCAAGCACAGCAAAGGCAAAACCAAGCTTCTCAAACTTTCAGTTTTTCAATTCTGAATTGTTTAAAAACCTCATCAAAGGATAGATTAAAAATGACTAATGTATGGGTCAGTCACATGCGGTCAAAGCAGTTTGTCCCTTTATAACTTGGACACTGAATTTTGATTTAGACATAATTTGAATGAGATTGATACTGCCTTTACTGAGATGATGGTCTTAGAATGAAAAGAAACATTTGGGGACAGTATGTTATAGTTAGGCTTTGTACACACAGTGTAAATAAATACAACTTGGTAAAACTCAAAGCCACAAAACTGATTAAGCACAAGCCTCAGGAACTGGTTGTGACCAGAAAACCTCCAAGAAGCACAGCTGCAAACATTTGAAGTACTCAGTTCCAATCATCAGAAGTATAGCTCTCCTGGATACCACCACTTCTAAGAGCTGAACTGAAGACAGAAAAAGAGTAGACTCTGAGCAAGCAATACTACAATATTTTGTGATACAGTGTTTTATGTCTAAACTGGAGGACTCATGTGTGCTTGGAAGTTTCCAGGTCTGGATCCTAACCCTATTTCAGAACAAGACCTAAGCATGCAACCTTTCCCTCACCTTCCCCAAGAAATTCAGAAGCACAAGCTGGAAGCAACCTGAGGCATGCTCCATCCAGGTGATCTAGAATCACTGGTCACATTGTCAAGTGCCCATGACCTGAAGGAGATACGGAGCTGTAGCATTCTAACTCAGCCACAGCAAGCAGTAGAGCTCTGGAAGTTTAGGGAGGAGATGGCTCAAACTGAACAGCAGTACACAAGCAGATTCAGAAAATGAGCAAAGGCGACTCTTCCTCTGGGTAAGTATTTACACAACTTTCTAGTCTCCTGCCTCTACAGCAGCAAGTATCTACTGTTGTATATTTTCTTATTCTGAAAAATAAATTAAACCTCAATAACATCTTTATTTAATATTGAGTCGGGCAGACTTTTTTAAAAGAGAATTAGCAAGATAATCTTTTAATACAAAAAGACAACTGACTGATTTCTCATTTCTGATGACCCTCCCAAGTGCATGACAGACAGTTCATGACCAAACTGTTAGAATTCAGTCCACTTCCAACACCAAAATACTACCCCTATGCCTGGAATACATGCATGCACACACACAACACCTTCAGCGAAGACTTGTGACCCTTTTAATCTTAATTGACCATGACAGCGTACCTGGGTTCTACACAGAAAGTAATTCCTCTCCCTATAGGAACTTTACTCTAAACGTGTTCTGCAAAATCCACTTCCTCACCTCTATACCCTGTGAGCCTTTCTTACATCTTTGTAGTATGTCATTAAAAACTGCCAGCTCTTCCCTTCCCATTTTCTTAACCATTCAGTTTAACCATACATTGAGAACACTCACAAACAACTGCTATTAATACTCCAGACAAAACATATTACACATTTTACTGTATATTGTAAATTTATTTTACATTGGTGGTTCTTCTCATTTATCTTTTTAGGGTATCAGATTCTACATACAATAGGTAATTTTCTCTTACATTCCCAACATGAAAAATGGCTCCTTGAACCATTAGGCAAACAGAACCAGAAGAAACAGAAGAGCATCTTTTGTAAACGTAGTTTTAACTAACAGAAATTTAGTACTAAGTAATGAAGTAGGAGACAACAAATTTCAACGGGATAAACACATGGTTGGGTGGTGGGAACTCCTGATTTCTAGCACAGGCCTTCCAGACAGTTGTTATAACTTGTCCAAGACCACATTTAACCTATGGTTTAATTTCCATAAATGAAATAATAAAAACCCCACACTCTAAGCTTTACTTGCCTTACAGACATGTTACAGTGCTAATTAATGTTTCTATAAAGCTCTGTTATGCAACAAGTACTAACAAAACATGGTGTCTCCAGCCTTGGTGGTATCTTATTACTGCACTTGCACAGATTATAACCTATGATAACTATGACTGGAAGACAATCCTCATCCTAAACCCTTTCACATGGTTCTAACTTTCCAAGATGTTTACTGCTGTGGTTCAATTCTTCCCACCTCTGTCTTCACCCAAAGGTGGATGTTCTAAAAGCTTCAAAAAGGTTCGTTTTGATTGTTAGGCATCATATGCCCAGCATAAAGCAATTCTGAATACTTTTACACTGAGTGTTATCATTTCATCTTTTTAATTAGAATGATGCAGCTCTTCATAATTTAAATCAGGCTGAGTTTGAAAAAAGCTCTTAAAACTTCACAATGTAAAACTGAAATATTAGGGACAGAGTGGGGAAAACCCTACATGCGTAAATTGGATATGGTAGGCACGCTCATACAGCTTGCAGAAATACAGAAGCTCACCTTCAGAGGACTACCAGGCTTCCGAGAGAATATGAATAAATGTAAACATAACATGCAGTTCAGCTTCAGACTAAATTTTTTTAAAAAGGACTTGAAAAGTTCCCTTGCCTCCTCCATACAGAAGCTGCCCTCTGACCTGCACAGAAACACTTCAAACACCCCCTGTTGCTGCTACTGAGGGAAAAGTGATGTGGCTGCCACTGCTCCCAGCCAGAGTGCCACCCGCCAGGATGGGAGTCACCCAAGGGAACGGGCAGCCTCAGCCTCACGCGTGAGAAAGCAGGGCTAGCAACCACCACCACGCAGGGCAAAGGGAAGGGAAGGCAGCCTGGCTGCAAGGCCATAACTCTGCCCTTCACCCTTCTTTCTGTGGGTTCCAGGCAGGCTTATTCACACAAGAGCAGCAGAGCAGAAACACATGCTGCTTGTTCCAGCCTGGGATTACACCTGAGCTAATAAACCTCGCTGATCAGAGCTGGCTCTCAGCACTCCAGTTCTGGAAGCACGATGCAGACAAATGGAAGTTGGCTTTGGAAAGAGCCAGTATGAGTCTGGGGTTTATTAGCTCAGGCTTTACACCATGCAAAAGAATAGAATCTGGCCCTAGAGACTAAATAGCTTATTAAAGTGATACTGAGCCTGAACTAATAAAGCCTGACAGAATCAAACTGACTTTGCGTCAAGTCAGCTCAGGTGTGCCAGCATCTGTGGCCCAGCTAATCCACTGCTGCAATAGCCAATGGAACTTGCTATCTGAATTTTAAAAATCATTTAATTTTACAGGAAACAAAGACGTTAACTGTTGTTGAGTTATAGAGTTTATTTTCTTTTGAAAGGAACATCAGGAGCTTCCAGAAAAGGTGATATCTGGCTTTTATTACTGTGAGACTAATCTTCCATAACTGAATCAAGTCAATGCTATCTCATGGTTTGCCTAAGTTACAAACCAGACAACTTCAGTATATTTAGTGCTTCCCTTGGCCTGCCAAGAGAAGAGTGAAACTGAGAAAATCCAAGCCAAGTGTATTATGCCACTGCTAGGAGGAATTAGAGTAGCATCAGAGCAGGGAGTAAAAATATTTAATGCTAAGGAGAGCCTAGTATCAGAGGCACAAAATGAGAAAGGTCAGGGAGAAAATCCCCCCACCTTTATTTAAATCTGTCTCTGCTACTCCATTCTTCCAGTAACTGTATGAGCTAACCAAGTAATTAATGGATTTTAATTAAATTCTACATAGCTATCCCATAAACTCCAATTGTTTGACCTAGTCCTTACTGAAGACTCTAAAAATACAAAGGAATCAAAAAATAGATGAATGATAATCAGAAAAGTGAAAAAGACAAAACTTAAAGGACAAAAAGCAAAGAAAATTACTTAATTTACAAACATAAAAGTAACCTGGAAATGAGAGTTACTAGAAAACAGAAAAAAAGGCATAAAAAAAGGAACATTGCTTGGGTTTGGTTCAAAATAGTGAAAATAAAATTGGTTGAAAATAGCACAGTTAAAATACATTTTTCACTTAATCTCCTGAAATTACTAAGAGATTTTTTTCATTTTGATTAGTCTTTAAGCTGAGGTAGGCGTTTATTAAGTTCTGCAATTAGCCTCAAAATACCAATGTAAGCTGAAGGAAATCATTCTAGTACTTGCAAAGTGTTAAGCATAAAAAGTGACTAACGTAACACAGCAGCATGTGTTTGAAAATGTTAACTCTGGAGAATACCTTAAATACGCATCTAAGTTGGTAGGGAAATTGTGAAGTTTTGTCTTTAACTACTGTCATAAAGTCTTTGCTTCTTAGCAACGGGTCCATGCAGGTCAAAGGCACTTGACCTTAGTCAGGATTACAAAAGCGATTGCTCTCCCTATTGTGAAAAATCCCACACAGGGAAAAAACCCACCAAAAAAAAAAAAATCTTGAAAGCATTGTTTACTCCAACTCTCTCAGGACAGTAATCTGTCCTGCTGAACTACAGCAATATTCCGAGATCTACCCAATCTCACTGATACTCGCATGAGTTTCCTGAAGAGCTATACCATTCCAGTCTTTCCTGACCTCATGACATCACTCCAGTTTAGCCATTTCCATTCACACCAAATCTTGCCTAAAATAGCAGAAATTCTTCCTCTTTCCCATTACAAAGGACAACCAGTATACAGCAGGATTGACTCGATCAGCATTATTTTATGCACATACTTTGTGTTTCTAGTTATCGCAGTAAAGGTACATCACTCTACACGTCTGCCACCGAACCCACTTCTTCCACATTGTTCAGTGCTTCAAAAATTCCATGCCCTAAGCATGGGATCACTCACGTGGGCTACTGGTGAAGGGACAGTGTGAGGAGATGGCAATTTCTTGCTCCTCTGGTAGATTCTTTACCTTGTTAAGCCCCCCATTCTAAAATCTCCTAAAAACCAATCACTGATGGGGAGGGGATGTTCACACACACAAAGCCTCCACAAAGCTCTCTCCAAAATTATCACCATCTGTGCTGAGAATAAACGTAAGAGGCACCCACTGTTCATCCTTTACCAAAGGTGAAGGTTAGGAAGGAGGGACTTAAGGGCGTTAAGAATGTTACATCTGTCCTGTGTGTTCCGTAGCTCAGCCAGTACCTCTTTGCCCGCAGATGAACCCAGCATCCACCACCTCGCCAGGTGCCAGCGCGGTCCCCTCGAGTCCCACCACATCTCCTACCACGCCCCCCTCCCGGACCGCACGGCTACTCACGTTTGATGCACCGCTGGGAGCCCGTGGCCTTGCTCCAGCCGTGGCAGCACTGTCCCCCGCACACATTGACCCTGCGGGAACAGCAAACAAGGACCAGTGTCCGGCGGGGCACCCGCTCCCCATCCCGAGCCGGGCGCTGGGCCGGGGAGACAAAAGGCGGGAAGAATCAAACCTCCCGATTAAACTCGACACCTCACCCCGGGCGCGG